>JAANDH010000059.1:40479-92091 GCA_011799765.1 Nymphaea thermarum
TATGTATATATATGAATTTCTGGCCTGTTGCTAGATTTTTCTTATTTTTTGTTATTAAAATCATGGACATTGCCATCTCCTCTTGTCAAACCTTTCACTTTTCAAACGTGTTTCTTTTATTTGATACTTTTGATGCTTGTTTGACATTGTCAATTCAGAATCTCTTTTTCCCTTTTGCATTTTTAAGTTGTTGCATTAAGTAATCATTTACATATGTATATGTATTCTCTTTATTTATCTAAAGTAAAATTAAGTTGTTAAAACTTAAGTTTACATGTTTATGAAAACTCCAAAAACAACAAAATACAAAAAAATAACTTTCTAATTTTTTTAGTTTCCAACAACCCCTCACATTAATTTTATTTTCTCTTGATACTACCCCTTGAGCTAGAGTGTGGATGTCAATCATATTAGCTTGTTACAATATTTAGAGAATCCAGGGTTTTACTCATTTATACAATGATCAACAAGAGTTGTTTGTTGTTCAAAGCATGTTAATTATGTCAGCATCATCTAGATAACATTTTTTAAGCTCAAAACGTCATGATAAGATGAAAAAAGTGGCTACAAGGTGTCTTTATTGATATCGTTTTTTTTCTCCATCTTCTCTACATTGTTGTTTCTTATGTTATCAATTCAGAGGATCTTTCCTAGGACTGATAGCTAAAAACTTCTTTTACTTTTCATTAACAGTGTACTTTAAGTTTATTGATATCAACCTTCCAATTTTCAACTTAGGAGGCTTGAAGGGAGCTTTTCACAAGGTCCAATACCATCAGGGTTCTCTAATTTAACATCATTGTTAACTCTGTTAGTATTTCTCAACTTGTTTTCTTGCTAGATCTTTTAATATTCATATTGTTTCACTAATTCCTCATCTTTGGGAGATGATGTAGGCTTATAAGCGACCTGTCAAATGGAACCTCCTCCTTATCATTTATTAAAAATATGAAATCTCTAAGCACTTTGTAAGTTTTTCCATAGATGTTTAACATGAGCCACTTATCTTTCTTTTGTTTTATCTTTGAGACTTTTGCTTCTTGTTTCATATAGATCATTGAGGAATGTCAATCTATTTGGAAGTATTTTAACTGATATATGGAGTTATCAAGAATTGAAGCATTTGTAAGTGTACTTGAAACTTTCATGATTACTACTAATCATTCTTTTGTTCTCTCACACTGAATTTACTTTGCTATATATTGTCGAGTTTCTTTCAATTGATCTATTAACACATATTCCTTGTTTAAATAATGCCACATATGTATTTTCTGGGATTGACAATACATACACATATAAAGACATACATACATACATGCACCATACATGCATACGTAAAAACACATAAAGGTAGATGCATATACACATATGAAAAAAAAAAGTGACTCAACTATGACAATCAATTAGAACGACTGACACATTTGCATTTCTATGTATTTTTTAGGCAAGTAACTATGTGAATATCATCTGCATGATTGCTTTTATAAGAGCCAATACATAAGTTGTAGGATGCATAACAAATATTTTAAAATTAATAACCTAGAATTTGCACAAATATTGTACTATCATGGTTTATATTTTTCATTAAAGTTTTCCAGGTATCCATCCCTACCAAATGAACATGATGAACACATTGACATAAATTTTCAAAAAATATAGGGAATTTCACATGTTCCAATTCTCATAATCGAATATATACCTCAAGGGACGTAGCATAGCACGTTAGGTAGGCAGTTATGAAGTTCTCATGTCAGCATTTAAATTCCTATTGATGCTATACTCCTAGGCCATATGAGGTGGAAAGCAGCACCAAGTTGAGGTGCACTATCTCCATACAGAGCCTCAATACTGCCCATGAACATGGAGGTAGGAAAAGGAGGCTTCAGCTATATCTAGAAGACTCCAACTCACCTAGACTGTATGTATGTAAATGTCTTAATCTATTTATTTATTTACATTTCTGATAGAAGAAACACAAATATTCAAGATGGTGCATTGTAAAATATGGAGGTTTATTTTACTTTATAAAGCTTCCTTAGGACACTCAATAATGTGAAAATCAGGATAGCTTGCTCCTATATGTATAGGACCTCTAAGCTTCTTTCATCATATGCACAAGACGGTGCTTCTATGACAATCACTTGCCATGGATTGAAAACAAGTTGTTGCATAGATATTTTTAAATTAGATAAAGAAAATAAACATATAAAGGACATGAAGCAAGAAGAATCAAGCAATAAAAAGATTTGACTTGAGAAATGGCTGATAAACTAGCTATGCCATCTAAGTCAAACATTTAAATAGATCATGAGTCAACCTCTCCCATGGAAATTATGCTTCTAGACCTAAAAATAATATAATACATTTTTTAAGTAAAAATTTTCTAGTTTAATTAATTTCATAAATTAAATTAGATAATGGGATTATTCAAATATGAGGAAATATTTAATCCTCCATAGTGTAGTGAGTCAATAAGGCCCTTCTTAATTTGGAGATAGACAGGCCAAGAGAGAGAGAAAGAGAACTGATAAAATGAAAATGCATAACAAAATTTGGGGACAAGAAGTCCCCTAGATACAAGAACAAGCCACAAAAACAAAATAGAAAGAATGAAATATACAAACCGACAACACAATAAACAAAATAAGAGGGGTGGGGAGAGAGTGGAATAGACAGAGCGACAGAGCCACCCAGCAGCAGACGAAGGACAACAACAGCAGACGAAGGACAACACCATAGCCAAATAGCAAAGTGGACATCCCCCTGGACAAGGCACGCCACAGACTCCGACGATGAGAAGGTAGCACTCCTCCCAAATGCACCACCAATATAATATGAGCCACAACATCCAGACACGATCCCGATAAAAGGACAAGTGGGAGGAAGGACAAAAGAGAAAAAGAAGGTGAAAGGAGGGCGGGTCATTAGATTGTGAGAAGCCAATTTGGTAAATTAATGAATTTAGATCCAATTCTAAAGTATAATATTTATCTGATTGATTTAAGCAAGTGATTTGAGAAGAATGAAATTAATCGTCAAGGTTCTAGTCCAAATACTCATGGGAAAAATGAGGTCACCAAAAGAAGCCATAAGTATATAATTTAAACTTCAAAAAGTTTAACTTTTTCAAAGGGTATAACAAAAATTATTGGGTTGCAATTACTATTGCTTTGATAATAGAATGCCTTTTCCATTCCTACAAAACTTATCACCTCTTGAAAAACTCTATCAGATTGAACCTAGTTGTAGAAGATTTAAAATATTTGGATGCAAATATCTAGATTAACAAATAAAAGTGACAAATTATCTATTAAATTTATTTAGTCTTTATTCTTCATATATTTGATAACTTAATACAATTAAGGAAATAAATTATGCTTTTTTATTTGATTTATTCAATACTAGTATTCGTGAAACTTTAACAAAATATCAAACCAATGATAACACTGATTTTAGAGACAATATTGGGACCAATCTTACCATAATGAAAGCTTGGGAACTTAACACATATACCCAAAGAGGATTAATTAAACGTTTTTTATAAAGTTTGAACCTAAATCTAAACAAATCAAATGTAAAAATATCTCAAACAACTTCAACGATTTCCAACAATTGTTGTTTATGAATCCTTTTCCTATAAATCTAGTTATGGCTTTTAACTATTCATGCAAAAAAAAAAAGGCTTATACTCTTGTAGATATAAATCCTGCCAGTTTGACTATTGATCCAAAAAGATCATGTACCTACAAGGAAGTAGAAGAATCCTTGTTGGATTTTTTAATAAGAGCATTAAAAAGAGGTAAAATATGGAAAACTTAATGTCTACTAAAGTAAAGAAAGCAACATGATGTAAATGAGTTTGTAAAACTAATATTAAATTGATGGAATTTAGTAAAGGTATAAAATAAGACTTGTGGCTAAAGATCATTCTAAGAAACATGGCCTAGTTTATAAAGAAATTCTTTTTTGTGTTGCAAGGATGACAATTGTTAAAATTATTATCACTATAACTTCTATAAAAAATGGAAATATATCAAATACATGTTAATAATGCTTCTTAAAAAAAATAATAAAATAATTTTACATGAACTTTCAAGTTGATATGAAAATCCATCATGTTAAGGCACTTCATTTGAGAAGACTCTTTATGGATTCAAAAAAGCATGAATGACATGGTTTAATGGATTTAGTAATATAAGGATCAATTGTAAATCTATATCTTGTTATTGTAATAATATTCATTCTATTTAAAAACATACATAAAATAATATGCTGATAATTATGGTCTAATAGATGAAAAGAAAATCTTATCTAATAAATGAAAAGGTAGAACCATTGAAGTTGTCATCTCAAAATGGAGATTGATGATGGTGTTTTTTAGGTCTAGCTCATGCTATTATGTATCTCAATGTAAGTCAGCCAAATCTTGCATATGTTGCAAGTTAGTCTTAGTACAATTACATATCAGTTTATACCAAACAAACTTTATCAAGAGTGACTATTTTTATTGTCATCTTCATCTTTGAGTTACTGTACACACACACCTGCATAAAATTTTGAAAACTAGGCCTTTAAATAAGTTATCTTGTTATCAACCATAAATTTCATTGATAACTTCTTAAAATCCAAAGTGAGTTACCCTAATGTTGTGTCTCAATGCATTCACCAAACACATCAACCCCTTCAATAGGTAAAATATGCTGGCTAACCTTAAAGCTGGCCTTTTATGGTTATAGTTTCAATTTTTTGTATGTGTTATGGCACCAAAGTTTCATGCCATTGCCAACAATAGTTTCAAAGGTAATTTTGTCCTTAAAACATAGCCTATGTATTTATTTAATTTATAAAATTATAGGTTGAACTACTATTTACCACAATATCTACTCCCTGCTCTACCCTTAACCTTCATAGGTTTCAGTATACTCTTCTCAAATGGGGTATGATATAGGTGACGCTATCTCACCTTTTTCAAACTTCTTGTTCTATTTTCTCCTTTTTCTCGAAAGGTTGACCTTCTTTGTCCTGATTACGTTAAACTAGCCATACCATAAGACTCTTACATTTGTTGCATTAAAGCATTTTTTGTCACGATTGTAGCAAAAGCCTTTTTTAGCTTTTCACCCATTGATGCCTAGACACCTATACAATTTTGGGGATGGGAGGCTGGGTATGACAATTTGAGATGACTTTCAACTCTTATTTAGATGGGTAATGGGAGGTGGTCCAAAGGAGCTGGGCTTAACATAATATGAATATTTCTATAAGCTCATAGCATCCTCATTTTCTCATATATCAACCTAACTACTTGAATTACTCTCAGTAGTGGTTGGTTATAATGCAAGGACTTCAATCCAAATATGTTCTGAAGTCCTCCACCTACAAACATCATCATCAAAGTTTCGATATCCTCTATCATTGTATTGAGGGCCTCAAACTTCATTATAGATTCACAAAGACTAATATCTGTTTAAGGTTTTGTAGTTGTACCCATAATTTGTAAAAGAGAATTCTCCAAATCTCACAATCATCTCTTATGTCAAGCCTTCCCTGAAGTAAGTCTAGTTGGTTTTTTAATACTGACGGTACCATCTCATAACTTCTTCCTCAAAATAATGTGCACCTATAGAGATGAATTACTCGATGGACGTATTTTGGCAATCAAAACTACTAAATCACCTTAAAAATTTAGATTGCCACTTGTTTGTCAAACTTAATATATATATATATATATATATATATATATATATATATATATATATATATATATATATATATATATATATATATATATATATATATATATATATATATATATATATATATCAACATTGACATAGAGCAAAGGAGGAGTTATCTCTCTAAATTTGCTTAGGTACTATTTTTTATCTTAAGCAAGTCAACAACTATCTGATGCATCATAAAAAGTAGGAGATTATGTATGCATTTCTAGGTAAGTGAGATGTGTAATTAGGTAGATTTTAATACACTAACTCCAATAAATTGTTGTCTCCAAGGCAATTCTACAAGTTTCACTCACTGTTTTGACATTTTTTTGATCATGCACTCAAATTGAGTATTGCACAATGGTGTTCATAGCCATGCACATGTTGCCAGCCCTGGTGTCCATTTATGAAGTGAGATTTACCATATTGTCTTGTACAATTGTGTCATTCTTCTTTATTGCACTCAACACATCATCCACATCATTGATATGTTTTGTTTGCCTTGGAGACACTCCTATCACATAGTGGCTTTGAAACTAGTTGATGTGGCAAGCAGGACAGGACATGGATTTAGAAATAATAGAAGTACTAGCCATCAAGTACTTCTAGTTAGCTTACTCAAGTCTAACCAAAAGCTGTGATGCTGGGTTGGGACTAGCCTAGATGTGGAGCCTACATCACTTAGTTATATTGAACAAAAAATTATCATAAGTTTATTTTATTACCAAAGGTGAGTGAGGCTTGAAAATATCTTAAGGACAATGAATAAAAGTTTCATTAAAACTATTATTCATTTGAAAATCAAATTGATCAATTAAATCCAAAGTTAGGAGAAACATATAATTGTATTGAAATGAGATATCTCCATGAAGAAAATTTTTATATAGTTTTATAGTTTTATAGGTTTAAAACCTAACTTCAAACAAGTAAGGGCTTCTGTCTTTTTTTTTTCATCTCTTTCACCTACATATGAAACTCATGCTTGGCTTAGTTAGACAAAACTATGACAAACACAAAAAAAAAAACTATTGATATTATGATGATTATAACAAAAAAAAGTATAGGAACAAAAAAAGAGTAAAGAGTTTTTATAGTATTTGGACTAGCAAAGTATGTCAATTATTATAGGCCACCACACTTAAACAAATACAATACCTTCCCAATAAAAGGTGGATATAAAATGGTATATATGTCACTTTTATTATGATGTATGTCATACCAGGCTTCAGTGAACCACGTTCAAGGACTTCATCCAATGATATGGTTGTCATAATTTGTCAAATAAAAAAAAGAGATTATGTTATTGGTTGTACATAGCTAAAGATCTTCAACTTCTTATTAGAGACCAACTTATGGTGTGGCTGCCTCTATTTTCCCCTTTTAGCATAGGTTTTGGCTCATAAATTCTAGTGTTTCATTTTTTATGACTTTAAACAAACTAATATTATCTCATTGTTTGCCTAATCAAAAGGTATTTCCAGCTTTATAATTGATGGATCGCATCTTAAAATATAATTTATAAGATATTTTGAAAATCTAAAACATTTTTTATGTTCTAAAAATAAAATGTATACTAAAGTTAACCTCATCTCTCCATTTCACAATTATCTAAAGTTAAGAACAATATGGTTTTTTCATCAAATTACTGTTGTTGCAGGATCAATAAGCTAAGAAATTGATTGGACAAGACCATAGGAAAGAAAATTTATATTATAGTGAATTTTTTGTGTATTCTAAAAATTTATTCTTGTAACATTTTGTGACAAATAATAGAAATTCGGTAGAAAAATAGTCATTCTATTGTAAAAAATAGCTTATATATAATTATTAAATGATTCGAACAATGCAAAGAATATATTCTTGTCAAAATGTATGAGTTTTCTTGTAAAACTAAAAATTATATAACACAAAAAATATTTTCAACTAGTAATTTGGATGTAAGGATCCGGTTTTATCAAGTCAAAGGCTGATTTTCATATCATCCTATATCTATTGATGAATATATAAGTTATTATCATATCTATTTCTTAAAACTCATGTCTAAAGTCTTCCACTGTTTATGAAGGGGGATAGACGCAGGACAATGTTTAGCAAGGGTAATACAACATAGGAGGGAAAACAGCTTTCCCTACCAATAATGGAAGCAATCCACAAGCTTCTGCTCCACTCTATCTCAAAAAGAGGGCACAAAATGTGATAGTATAATTTGAAGACTCAAGTAGTCCATGGGCAGACCAATAGCCTTACACCCAAGGCAAGCTTCTGCAAGAAAAACCGTGGTTCGATCCACGTGAATAAGAGAAACATGACATTTGAAGAAATTAATATAAAGACTCGGGATGAGCTCAAAAACTTGAAAGATGAGCCAAGTTCTCACAATCTGTTGGTGAGAAGCAGTGCTAAACAGGAAAAAGTTGTCAACATATTAGAGAGTGGAGAAGGCCTGTAAGTGGGGAAGTGAATGTGGTGTCAGGAAGCCAACTACCACAACATGATGAAATAAGGCGGAAAAGCAGTTGGCAACTAAGTTGAAAAGCAATGGCGATAACGAACAACCCTAAAGGTGGCCGCGACTGAGACAGAAGAATTTGCCACACATCTTATTGAAGGAGACCGCAAGCTGGGCCCTAGTGACAAGTGAAATGATCCATTGCCAAAACGACAGACCAAAAGCAAGGTAGGTGAGGAGGTCAGAAAGGAACTCTCAACTAACCAAATCAAAGACCTTAGAAATGTCCAATTGAAAGATAAGATGCAAATAATAGAGGAAGTGAACAACCTCGTTGGCTAAGACAACAACGTCATAGAAACGTCGACCCATGATGAACGCAACCTGGAATGGGTTAATGATAGAATGCATAACAAGTGCAAGCCGCATGGAAAGCAACATAGCGATAATCTTGTAGGGAGTGCCTAAGATGGAAATCAGGTGAAGGTAACTGACGTCTGTAAGGTTAGGATGCTTAGGTACCAAGACACATATGGCTTGATTAAATTCTTTAGGAAAGATAGAATTGGAAGCAAATTTATCACAAAACGCGAACACATCAAATCTACGGGCCTCCCAAAAAGTGCGAAAAAACTCAATAGAAAAACCATCAATGTCGGGCGCCTTACTAGAGCTAATCGCCCAAACAACATTCTTGATTTTTTGGTGTAGGAAGAGCCGCTCAAGAGTGATCGTGCAACAGACAGAAAGGGAGGAGAGGTGAATGTCTAGCAGCGGGGCATGAAAGTGAATATGTTTAGAGTAGAAATCATGGAAGTGAGAGGTCAAAGCTATGAGAATGTCATCACCAAGAAATACTATCCGCCCAATAACCATGGATTGGACCAACATCTGACGATGTCTTTAAAAGGTGGCCAAGTGGAAGAACTAATTATTCTGGTCACCATACAAAAGCCAACCCAACCTAGAATACTACTGCCAGTGAATAGACTCCCTAATCCACCACTATTGAGCAAGACACTGGAGACATAAAGGACAAAAAGGCTAAATCCGCAAAAAAATTGTTAAATGACTGGAGGGACAGGATCTCCTCATCGCAAACGGTCACCTCAGAAAATTTGCCACTCCAAAAATGAGTTTCCAGGCAATAACCTCCCTCCTAATACAATGCAGCATATGCAAGAGCTTAAAAGCAGCCCACTTACCATTGATGTGAACCCACCACCTAGGGATGACAGCCACAAAGGACTCATCCTGGAGCCACCAAAGCTCAAAACGGAATCGGGTGAGCCCGGTTCCAGCCCTACCTCGAAGAAGTGAAAGGAGCAGCGGAGCATGATCAGACAAGTGCCTCGGTGCTAGAACCAAAGATGACGAAGGAGAAGCAACGAACAGCTCAGGCAAGAGGAAGACACGATCCAACTTTCAGAGAATGGGAGGATTCCTATTGTTGGACCAAGTAAACTTCTCACTATTCAGAGGCATGTCGAAAAGGCCGAACTCATCAACGAGCGAACGAAAGATAAACATAGACAGACCATAAGTGATAGTGGAGGAGGAGCCAACATGGCTAAAAAGGCAATTGAAGTCCCCAGCTAAAAGCCATGGTGAAGAAGCTACCTCACGAGCATGATGAAGCTCAGCCCACAACTGGTCATGCAAGGTCCCAATGCAAGAGCCATAAACCGCAGTAACTAAAACCGGGCCATTGGGCCAAAGATCATTGAGGATGGCTGAGAGGAATCGGTCTAACTAATTTCAAGATCAACACTATTCCTCAATATCATCAGAACACCCATCAAGAATCAAACTGAGGGCGTTGCTATAACATGCCACCCAACCTAATCGGTTGTGCTATCCATCACTTGGTGAGAGACAAAAAAAGAAAGAGAATGGTGTATAGATTTAACATTGTAAGGGCAACCAGAAGGCGAAGTTACAACACCAGTACATGGCGGCCATTAAACAAAGCAAAGCCAGTGCAATTACAAGGAAAAACTATCACCCATTTGATTATCGATTCTTAGAGACCCTACTGTTTTAGACGATAAAAACATCAAAGAGGACACCCCCTTGCAGTCTATCAACGATGAGTGAAGCCTCCCCTGAAGACCAAACTATCTTCCATGTTGTAATTAACCAGCACCTCCATAATAGGTATGTGTTCTTGAAGCGGTGAATGCTCTCAGGCCCTATTAAGCCTGAGCACCGGGCCCGGGCTTGGGTTTTGGGCGTCAGGTCAGGCCGACCCTGGCCCAGGCCGGCCCAATGCCCAAGTCTAGGCCCTATAACCATGTCCTCAAGTGCTTTGAAACAACTCCTGCATCAGTGGGAAATACCAAAAATACATGGTTGACATCCTCGTCTGCTAGCCAACACATCTGACATCAACATGGAAACTGTAATCCAATCAGTTGCAGATTACTTTCAGTTTGGATTTGATTCTGGACAATCAGCCAAGCGAGATACTGAGATGTAGGTGTGGGACCCATTCCCTACAAAACTCCATTGGAAAAAATTTGGACCCCTAAGAGTGATAAATTTTGGCATGTGAAACCCTGCTAGAGGATGCCATCCATATGTAATCCCCTAACAACCTAAACGCCTTCAACCGTGAAACTGAATGGGTACCAACCATCCTTGAGCATTGGTATTAAAGACCAGCACTGCCAAACCTTCGGTGACCAATTAAAAAGAAAGGGAGATCACAGGCAGCCTTGAGGAGGTCCACGGTGACAAGGAAAAGACTGACTATGTTGGCCGTTAACAGACAACAGCAGGAACGAGAGAGAGAGAGAGAGAGAAAATTATGTTTCAACATTATTACACACTCACAATATTACTGAAAACACAACACTACAAAATGACAAAATTAAACCAACTATTGAAAAACCAATAGCACAAAAGTCCAAAAATTAGTAGAAGAACGTTGACCCTGAGTAGAAAAGTCCCTCTCATGAAGCAACATGAATGCACTGAACTGGGTAGACCATTATTTAAAAATGCAATATAATCACGAATACAGTGAACGAGGTAGGCCTTTGTTTCAAACGGCAACATCATATTTGGGACATTAAACACCGTAAGAACATTAAGCGCGCCATATATGAGTCCAGAAGACACTTCACGCATGAGTTGGAATAAAGCAAACACTGCATATGGATCAGCAATGGCCATGCGATTAGGTAAAGATTTTTAGAGTCCATCAGGAGGGCAACATCATTACGACCTGTTTAGATGGAAGAAAAGGAAAAAAAGAAAGATGTAAAGGAAAGGAAAGAAAAGACAAGATAAAAAGAATGAAGATGGAAAAAGAATACAAAGAGCAGCACATGCTCGAATGCAGACGAGGCAGCGGCACCACCTTACACGAGGCCTGAAATCATGCTTGGAATCAGCAGAAAATAAGAAAAAAAATTTAGCAATGGCAAAGGAACAACTAAAGACCCAAGAAGCTAGGGCAATGGAACAACAATAACCACCAGCAGAACAAAGGGACCGAACCGAGCAGAGACGAGGGACTGCAGAAAAGGATCGACAGCAGTTGCACTGGCAGCAGAAGCGACAAGCCACACAAGGGAAATGATGGCAGCAGGAGAAGAACCCAGGTGACGACACGAGTGGTGGCAGGCAAGGACGCCAGTTGCACAGGTGACGAAAGACCCAACATTGGAGGAAGACCCAGCGTCGTCAGTGAAAGACAAACCTATGGTAATGTAGCAGCAGTGAAAGCTAATGTGCTGGAGACGGCCAGAAGAGGAGATCATCGCGCCGGCAACTAAAGACCCTCGTAGAAAAACCAGTGGCAGCACAAAGATGACTCTGAACCCAAGCAGCAAAAATCCCTCACGGGAAAGGGCAAGTAACATCGGCAAGTAGAGCGACGAGCAACAGCGTCATGGATGGAGGCATCAGAGTGGAGTTGCAAGAAGAAAAGGGGGGAAGCAAGCAAGATGTCAAACGCAGCATGAGAAACCCCAGAAGAAATAAAACCCGGACTAGTAAAGACCCAGACGGTGGTGACCGTCGCCAACCAACGTAGATAGAAATGGGGAAGATGATGCCAAACGATTGGAACCGCGAAAACTCACATGACAAGAGGCTGAATGAGAGGAAGCAACAGACCATCATAGCAGCAGAAATGGACAGCGCAAGGACCACCTGCCACCTAGAGTTCCACCATTCATCGATTTTGGCTTACCACAACCTTTATGTGGTTCTCTCTCTCTCGCTCGCTCGCTCGCTCTTCTCTGTGATATGTTTGAGTTGTCACTAGTCTAAGAAATGATTAGAAAAGGCACAAGCCTGTCCCTTGTCATGGTTACACAGTGAAATTCTCGCCTAGCAAGGGCACTTTAGAGGAACCCATCTCCCTGCATGTAACCATCAAATTGAATCTCAAAATATTCCGTATATCAACTTCCAAACATGTGGACAGGTACACTTCGAAGTATCATAGGGTACTATTTACTCCTATTGCATGGGCTCTCTTGGTTACTTGAACATTCTGTAAAAATAAGTGATGTTGCATTACGCTTAGTAAGTCTTAATTTTCTGGTGGCTTCTATAGTTGCATCCTAGAGTTTGTTTATCATTAAATGTGATGGCAAACGGAATAAGAACTTTGAAGTGGTAATTTATAGAATATAATGTTTTTTTTCTCTTGGCTTGCGCAGGGACCTCAGTTTCAATAACCTGACCGGTCAAATTCCAAGCTCTCTCTTCAATATGAATAAACTTTCCTACTTGTAAGCAAGTTTTAAAATCTACTTATTTGACTGTTTTATATTCAGTTTTCTTCCACTGAAGAATGTACATGTGAGTCTTGCTTGTATGCGATTGGGGTTTGTAAACAGGTACCTTGGAAACAACCATTTGTCCGGTGTAGTCCCTTCCACAAAAAGTTCAACGCTTCAAAATATGTATGTGCAGATGTCTATGAAATTTCCATTTTACATGCATAACTGATCACACTGAGTTTGTTTTCCCCATGAAGAGGTATATTTAAATTTTAAGGGGAAAAAATGAGGGAAAATTATAAATTAAAGAGAATGCTGAGCCCTTCTATTATGAAAGAACTTCAGACTTTGGACCAAAAGCTACATTATATATTCCGTTCTAGCTCCGATTTGTTGGAAATTTTATTTCAGAACTTTGACCTATAAATAATTATTTAACCTGGTAACTTCTTGCATAATGTCTTCTGATGTTTGGGAGCACTTCTGTTGGCAAAGCATTACCTTACAGATGGAATTACTAATGCAATTTCATTCTCTAAATGCATATTTCAATTCCATCCTGAATGGATGGTTATCAGCGACACAATGATTTGGTGTGGTTTCCTTTCCAACAAAAAAAGTAGGAATGATCATTAATCTCGCCCTTTTACGGTGTAAAAATTTTACCTGAATTACAAAATATGCCTTTGGGGTTTGCAGATCCATAAATTTGAAAATCGTGCTTCCCCAGTACATGGAGACCAAGTTTCCATCTGAGTGCAGGACTTCAGAAAATTATGTGCCTTTGTCATCCACATATTTGAATTATATGCTCACAAATAGAATGAAAATGTGGATCTAATATGAACTTCCAGATATATAAAACTTAATAGTGCATACTGAACAAGCCAAACTAATTTTTATTGACACTCCATTGATCATATTATTACCGTTTCAAAGGATAGTTGACATTATTAATAACTTGAGTCTTATATAGAAGGAATATTACTAATATTAAAAAAGAATCAAATTAAGGATTTAAATCTTGATATAGCTCTTTTAATGAATGAATGAAAGCAAGACGGACATAAAGTTCTCTTTTGATCCATTATGCACAGTTTGCTTGGATGTTCTCCTGCTCCATAGACAAAAAAGACCATTACAAGGTTGCCTTTTACATCTGATTTGCATATCTTATGGCTTTATCTCATTGCACTAATTTCAACAAAGTCCAAGTTTTTAAGGAGTAATTGTAAGAGAACAAAACTGAACAAAAATCTGGCAGGTTCTCCACATTTCTTCATGTTGTTAGACTGTAGAATTCACATTTGATACCAACAACAAGTTAAAACACATTACTGCTGCAGTATAAACTATAAACTAAACATGATTCAAAATATGAGGTTGTTCTAAACTCTTGCTTTCACAATTTAAGGGTTCCAATAATGGCCTTTGTTGTTTTGTCTGCAGATGCAAGTAACAGAATACAACAAGGAAAGAAAAGTTGGAAAAAAGATTCTCCCTATTGACCATTCATCAATTACTACTGTTTTTGTTACCTTTTCAAACTTTGAAATGCTTAACTATCATTCTAAGGCAATATTATGTTGTGCACCTGAAATATCATACTGCACATGACCCATTTTTCTTGAAAATTATTAAGTATATTTTAATCATGCATTGGCTTCTTAAAAATATGCTTCAATTTCTTGTGCTTACAGAGACTTGTCATACAACAATTTATCAGGAACTATTCCTTCTTGGGCGGGTGAAACCAAATTGCAAATGTAAGACATCATTAAGTTTAATAGATCGACATTTTCTTGAGTTATCTCATATATGCTTACCATTTTAAATTCTTACATTTCGATAACGGTTGCTCCTTTGTATGCAGTAATTTGGTTGGAAACTCCTTCGACATTGATAGCTCTGACAACAGGTGGGCTATAGATACAACTGGTTTTTATGGCTGTTTGAGCAGTAGCATGATCAATGTCAATTATAACACTGATTAATTCATATTTATTTTTTTAATGAGTCATATCATATTAAAATGATGTCATCGGATCACATATGTTGTGGATACAGTGGTTTGAGTCGTTTGACTGCTGGACTGAAGTGTCTTCAACGGGGCTTCCCGTGTAGTCAAAATTCTCCTACATGTGAGTTTCCTATTTTGCTCATGGACATTATCTAGTCAATTTTCTTTCATTAAACAGTCACAAGCAGTTCCATTAAAAAATTGTTGGCATCTTAATGGATGCATTATTAGTAGTATCAGTGGCAGCATAACAGCAGCATTAGTATATCAGCTGTATCTGATTGTTTGAAATGTGGAAAGAGCTTCGTTAATTTCAGCATTTCATGAAATGTGAGGCAAAAGAATCTGATACATGCTTAATTAGAACATACCAATCTTATGTAGGACGTGAATGTTAAACAACTGAAGCAAAATCAAGAAAAATCAGTAACTGACAGAATTTGTGAGAAGGCCATTTTCTTACTGACTGTATGATGGTTAACATTAATGCTAAAGTGATATGCTTGGTAAACAGTATGGATGATCATGAATTGAGTTTATCATAATTATCAGGTCGTGCTCATTGTGTAACAGGTGATCAATCTTATATGTAGAGGCTGTAATATTCTTTGTTTCACATCCAATTGTCAAAAGCGTCAGCACAGTCAATATGCCTTCATGTATCACAAATATAATTATAAAGACCAGTACTTTTTGCCAGTGGGATTGGTTCGGAATCATGTTACAACGATGGACTTCTCACTCTTATTACAAACTCACTTTTCTGAATAGGAGGACTCAAATATACATATTAATAGAATGGATATAAAAGTGAAAAAAGCATTCGTAGATCAACTGTTCTCATATCAGGCCAATCTTCTCAATAGGCTTCCTACATCTCTGTAGACCTTACTCATCTTGATTTCTTTGTTAAGATTATGTTATCTTTTTACTTCCATTTAATCCTTACAAATTTACTTTGGTCATGCAATGGAATGAGAAGGAACATGGTCTCATGTCAGTTCTTTTGTAAAGAATGAATAGTAATTTCTTGTTTATTTAATCCCATAGAGCAATGTTTGTCTATTTATTTTGCAGAACTAGATTTAGCCCATTAGTTATCTTTTGGCCTCAAATACGTGTTTTCCTTCACTAATAGGGGAATTGGTTTCTCAATATGTTCAATAATGTAAATTATTAACCATGTTCTTAAAGGCTCAAAGCATGAAATGCTTGACAAGGATTTACCTGATTATGAAACGTGTGGCTCTTTTTTGAGGACCATTGATAGTCTTAACATAAAATGTAACACCATCTATCTAATTTGCAGATTCTTCATTTGCAATTAACTGTGGTGGTCCACAGATTACCTCTTCAGGTGGTATAGAGTTTGATAGTGAAAATGAAGACCTTCGTGCTTCATCATATTATATGATCGACACAGAGAGATGGGCAGTGAGTAGCAATGGGATGTTTCTTTCCAATGTCAATCCTCAGTTTACACAGAACACCTCATTACAGTTTGCCAACACATTAGATTCAAACTTATTCCAAACAGCAAGGCTATCTCCCGTTTCATTGCGATATTATGGACTTGGCCTTGAAAATGGCAATTACACAGTGAACCTTCTATTTGCTGAAACAGCTTTTCCGGATTCACCTACATGGCAAAGTGTATCGAGAAAAAATACAGAATTGGTGTTAGAAAGCATTGAAGTAGCAAGCCAGTAAGCCTCTTGATTGATCATTTCAATTTAAGAAATGTTCCATTGGTAAACCACATACACAGAGATCAGATGATCAGCTTTCAAAGTGGTTGTACCTTTCAGAATCACAATCAAGCATGCTTAAAGTTGATCGCTCCAACAACGGGTTTATGTTTGTGGAATTTCACCATTTTTTCTTAGCTTTCAAATGTTCGATTGTTGCAGAAACAAGAGTATTTCAATGACAAGAAAGGTGTCATTGACCATGCTATCCATGTTCATCACTTACATATATGCATATGGCCATGCATGCATGACAGCTGGTCAATGAAATCACTTGCATAGATACAATCCTCCCTAGATGAGCTTACCATATTCTTCAATACAGGTCCACAAAAATCAACAGCATTAGGCATAAAGATGTCCTAAACTATATGAAACACATACCAAAGAGACTTTGATCAAGGCTTTTGTTTTCCAGATACTCATAGACTAGGAGACGTTTATCTCCCTCAAGGCAACATCCATGCAACTTCACAAGATTTCGATGTTCCACTGTAGAAATGGTTGCAATCTCCGTAAGGAACTGACTCTTCCCTTGAAGTGACGCTGCTGAGAGTTGCTTCACAGCAACAAACCTCCCATCTGAAAGTGTACCCTGTGCAGCAGAGTAGCTAAAAGATTTGGTACTTAGGATTGATAAGGCCATCAAAAAGCACATGCATTTATCAGGCATAATTGTGTGGTACAGATATCCCTTTCTTTCATCTTCTCAAAGTAAGTTTCCTTTTGTAGATTAATGCATAAATTAACTTACTGGTTTTATCAACATAAAATTCTCAAACGACAAGTTTGTAACATGTGGATGACAATGATAGCTTCTTAAACATCCATTCTGGCATTGAGTGCGGCAGAATCTGATGTCATAGAGCAGGTAGCACCGTAGCAGTAACCAACATATTGGTAGAGCCAATCCCAAATGTTCTGACTGACCAAGCCCTCTATCTCTTTCACTGCCACAATGCAAGTGAGAAAAGAAGCAGATGACATGCATATATCTGCATCATTGTCACAAAAAACGCGTCCTATGGAAAAAATACAAAACGCATATAATATGCCAAAACAGAGACAGTCATATTAAAAGTGAAAAAAACACATCTTTTAAAAAAAAAAAGGGCCAAAAAAAACATGTATTATATGCATATTATATGCGTTTTTTTTTTAGTTTATCGTATTTTTTATGATTTTTTTTTGTAATTTTTAAGATTTATTAAATGTTTTAAATTTTTAAAAAATTTGCCGAGATTTTCCCATTTTATTCCCGAGATATACAACTTTACCTTATTATATCCGAGAAATTCCTCGTATAATACCCGTACACATTTTTTGTGACAACGATGTGCATATAGACAATAGTAGAACTGTATCATATTGTGACTGATGACCAAAGAGGCCTTCATTTTTCTGTTTCTCTCAGTTCCAGTAAACATTGAATTTGCTGCAAGCAAGGAAATAAATGAGAGGTTACGCACATACAAACCAATCTCAATTGCACTGTAATGACTATAGGGTAGCTTCTATTAAGATGTTTATGCATCCTTATGCAACTTTTCAAGCATATAAGCTTGTGCACCTATGTACCTTATATACGGGCCCGTATCCTCCCTCTCCCAACTTGTTTGCAGCATCAAAGTGATTTGTTGCAACCTGTAGTTCAGCATAGCTAAACATATTTGGTTGAACACCTGTTCCTGCGAGCTCTGTTTCCCAAGTGAGAAGTCAGATTACATAACAACCATACACCCTTAATCTTGTTATGTGAATCAGTACCATACGATGCATTAATCAGAGACTGAATTTTGGTACTCAATCCGGAGCTCATCTTGCATAACTATCAAACTTTTATAGCATGCACCAGTTCAGATTGATTATCCTTATTCCTTCGCAAAAGATTCTATCCTCAGTCAAGTTTTCAATCATATTACCTGAATTTGCATTTTGTAGTAGAAGCCTCCTTTTCCTCTGTCGTAAAAGAAAAACTACCAAAAGGAAAGTAATTACAACCACAGCAGCAGCAACAGAAGTTCCAATGATTGCCCTCATTGCCTTTTTCTTTCTGAAGCACATGCCTGGTGGGCGATTGCAAACAGTTGGCACAAAATCTGCAGTTGATATGACACCATCAACAATTGCCCAAAATGACCTTTTCTAGTATTTACTGAGCTTTCGAAATTTCCATAAATTACCTGGAGTAACACTAATTGCTGAAATAGATGGCCCATAAGTGCCGTCGGTAGGAACGCAACAGCTTCCCTTTCCAGCCCAGTAAAGGTGTATTTCAAGGAAGTTATTGGATACATTGGTTGTAAAATTCATTGAAACAGCTCTAAATGATACTCCACCTGCCTGCCTTCTTATGTCAAAATCTTTAAGCACCGTCTTTCCCTTCAAACGATAGATCTTCAAATAAGAAATCTACCTTAATTAAAGTAAATTTGAGTAACTTCTCACATACATCCTATACATATATACATATAGATGTACACATACATCCATAAAATACATACATATCTATACACACAGTCTTTGTATCTCTCGCTCTCACTATATATATATATATGGAGAGAGAGAGAGAGAGAGAGAGAGAGAGAGAGAGAAAATATTATTCATGGTACATACTTGAATGTAAATATCAAAGACACGTCGGAATTTGATCTGGTCTACTCGCTTTCACATCTTGTTGGGAACAGCTCGAGGGCTTGCTTATCTTCATGAAGGATCAAGAATAAAAATTGTACATAGGGATGTCAAGGCAAGCAATATTCTACTTGATGCAGAGCTTAATCCAAAAATTTCTGATTTCGGTATGGCCAAGCTTTATGATGATGATAAATCACACCTTAGCACCAGGGTTGCTGGAACAGTGTAAGCCCTTTTTCGCTCCCTGTATTCAACTAAAACTCTGGAATTCTGAGTAGTTCCCTTCACCTAGCTCATCTTCTATACTTGTGCAAACTGTTGCAGTGGATATCTTGCACCAGAATATGCAATGCGAGGACATTTAACAGAAAAGGCTGATGTCTTTGGATTTGGGGTTCTCGCTCTTGAGATTATTAGTGGAAGGCCTAACGCAGACAATACCTTAGACCAAAAGGAGATATATCTTCTGGAATGGGTAAGGATCACCTAAAAATCTTTTCTGTTGTTTCTCCAATACAACACTCTCTTGGTTCTTCCTTTTCATGAGATCCTTTTTAATATCCATCTTTTTTTTTTTAAAGTAATGGCTCCTTTAATTTGTCCAAGAAATTAAATTGACAAATGGAGAGTACCATGATTTAGCGCTTACTATTTAGCATATTCCTTGTAATTTTTTACAATTTCACAGGCTTGGCATTTGCATGAGAACAACAGCCACTTGAAATTGGTGGATCCAACTCTAAATGAATATGATGAAGAAGAAGCTCTCAGAGTTATTAGAGTTGCTCTTTTGTGCACACAAGCATCACCATCACTACGTCCACCCATGTCTCGTGTCATTGCCATGTTGTCAGGTGACATAAAAGTGAGCGCTGCAACATCAAGGCCTGCATATCTTACTGATTGGCAGTTCAAGGACATAAGCAGCACAATTAGTACTGATGCATCCTCATCCAAGAAAACAGCAACCTCAAGCACTGATGGCTACCAATCTACCCCAGTAACCACAGGCACAATAACCCCGGGAAGTCACTCGCCCTACAGTGATGAGCATCCAATATTTCAACATTCACAGAGCTCTTGATGATGATAATATCCATTGAATAAGGTTTTGACCTGCGTGTGCCTTAGGGCCACTCATGGATAGCTTTTATTTGGCTGTACGCTCTTTCTCAATGACTAAAGAACTGTCAAGGATGTGTCAAATTTGCCTACATGAGAGGCATTTTTCCATATCTATAAATCTATGACATCTCATGTATGGGAATGATTTGAAGATAGCACAATTTTAGAGTCATTAGAAATGTGTGTGTGTGTCCCAGAGCACCCTACTGTGCTTAACATAATAAATGTTTTCCATGAAATCATCCTTAAGGTCATATCTACAAGGTTAGATTAGGAAAAATCACTTAAACAGTAAAGTTTATGGGGTCTGCATTTTATCCCTGATGACGTGGTATAGGATATATCAATTGCTTGTACACTAAGTCGATCAGGTTCAGATATGTTTTGTCAATCATAAAAAAGTAGCGGTTTGGTAGTACAAAAAAATAACATTGTATATGAAAGCTAATGGAATGTAAATATCGTTTGTACTAATGTTTTAGAAAAGTTTATGTTGATCTGGATTTTGTCCTTGACCCAAGTCTGGGAGATGTCATTCTCTTTCTCTCTCTCTCTCGCACCACCGGTCTCCTCACCTCCGGTCTGCTCGTTCACCCACAGGTAGGTACTGTCTGCTCTCCTCCCACCCACTACCCTCCACTCCAATGAAGTTAGTGTTGCCCGTTGCAACAGTGGCATTCTCTCTCTCTCTGATCCAGTGGGGCGTTTGAACATGAAGGGTGGTTTTGATCTCGTTTCCTCTCCTTGGAGCTGCAGGGTAACTGTTCGATGATATGTTTGTTACAGCTTGTGGGAGCTTTTTGTTAGTTGACTGGTCCCTTTTCGGTGCCTTGCTCTCACGTTGTGCTAAGTTGTCTCACCAGCCTGTGGGGTTGTGCTCAGCTTAGGCTTTGAGTGGGTCCGGACGCAGCTCCCTTAGTAGTGAGTGGGCACACACGTGAGTTTGGCTTCGTTGCTTTGGACCGGCCACTTTGCTCTTGCACAAGGTGGGTGTCATGGCCACCCTCCCTCCTCCTCCGCCTTTGCGACCATTGAAGGGGGCTTGGGTTGGTGGTACCAGTCTTTGTGGTATCAAGCCGGGTGACCCCCTCCTTCTTAATTGGTTTCTTTGTCGTTCTGCGGTCAGTTTCCTTTGCTCGCTTGAGGGAGTCCATCAGGCTTTGGCGTTGACTTTCAGTTGGCAGTCCACCATCTTCAGTTGTGTTTTCGCCGGCTCGTTTCAGCTGCAAGACGCTCGCGGCCTCCTCTAGGCATTCCTCCCACTTGTGTGCTGTCAGTTTCTTCTTTTGCATATGGGTGATTGTTCCTTACGGCAGAGGCTCCCCAACGTGGTATCCGTTGGTAGGCTGCCCCTCACCTTGGCGTGTCCCCTCTTCCCATCGTGCTTCCAGGCTTCGCCACCTTCTTCGGTTTGTCGCTTCTATCCGTGTCAGATGGGGCCAGTGGTGGTGTCAGAGGTGTGTTACCTTGAACGGTCGTCGGGCCGACACTTGTTCTCGCTGTCGTTTTCCTGCTTGTCAGAATGATCCATGACATTTTGGTCAGCGACATGGCTTTGTTGCGGTTGTTTCCTCCTTTTGGATTCGAGCTCCTCTGCCAGCTGCTCTTCGGTCACCTTTTTCAGAGACTAGCACTATTTTCTTTGGCTCTATCAGACTTTCTTGGTTTGGGCCCACTTTTCCTGGCACATGGGGTCCGCGTTTCTCGATAGAGGTGGTTCGTCGCACCAGTGTTCTTCGCTCGCCGAGCTCCTGCCGTCGCAGCTCCCGCCCTTGCTTCCCTCACCGCTGGAGCCAACCTCAGCATCTCCTTGGAGTCCTGCTTCTTTGTGAGTTGGGGGTTCGCGTGCATCCACCTCGGGATGCCCAGACCCGAGGCTGCTTGCTGCTCATGCTGATTTTGGTGACACCCAGTCATTTGCGCCGTCAAAACCGACTGCCCGCCCGTCTGCAGGGGGTCATCCCCTTGAGGTCATTGTTGTTGCTCGCTCTTTCCCGACTGTGGCCTCTGTTGCTTTGACCTCTAGCGTTTCGTCACCCCCAGTCAACCCATCTCTCGCTGTTGCCTGTTCTTTGCTCTTTACTGTTGTTACTGGTCTCCCTTGCCACCCAGAACCTGCTCCTGTGCCCATCTGATCTGTTTTTCTTCTGTTTCTTTTAGCTGTTGCTTTATCATCGACTTGCCTTCCCTGCATGTACTATTTTCTGGGCTCAGTCGCGGCTGTCCTCGCAACCCTGCCTATCTACCCCTTCCCCCTGTTAGCCCTACCTCCACCCACTTCCCTTGTGTTGAAACTTTTTCCCCTACCTTGCATCCTGAATATGCGTCCACCACCATTGGACCTACTGTTTGTCCCCCCTTGCCAGATAGGTTGCCTCCTGTCTCTCCCTTGCAAGATGTTGAGTTAGACATCTCCCTTTCGGATGCGCTTGTCGCTCTTAAGGTCTCTCTCCCGCAGGAGCAACTTGATATCCTGCGTTCTTCTTTTATTGCCGTTGTTGTGTCGGCCTCCCACTCCAGCCTTGCCAGGTTGCGGTGGGAATTGCATAAGATTGGGGCTTCCGCAGCCTCCATCCTCCCTCTCGGCGCTATTAGGTTGGCTAGACGTACGTCACATCGCGTGGTTTTCCTATGAGGGTTGCGTGTTGGAATGTGTGGGGCCTGAGTGCCCGTTATCGACATAGATATTTCTCTTCTTGGGTCCTGCACCATGGACCTTTGGTGCTTATCGTGGTTGAGACCAAGCTGTCTGTGGTCTCTCATGCTTGTGTTCGTACTCTGATGCATCAATCGTCCTTTGGGTTCGTACTGGCTATTGGGGCCGCTGGTGGCATCCTGCTCGCTTGGTCTCCGCCTCTTACAGGTATTGTTGTGCATGTTGGTAGGTACTCTGTCTCTGCTTCTTTCAATGGTCTCTAACCAAATGACCCGGTTTTAGTTACTGCAGTCTATGGCCCTTGCGTTTTTGCGCGACTAGCTGTGGGCTGAGCTGCATCATGCTCGTCAGCTTGCTTTTTCGTCTTGGCTTTTGGCAAGGGACTTCAATTGCTTGCTTAGCCCTGCTGATTCTACCTCCCTTATCACTTATGGTCTGTCAGTGTCTGCTTTTCGTTCGTTCATTGAAGAGTTTGGTCTCTTTGACGTGCCTCTAAATAATGGTAAGTTTACTTGGTCCAACAATAGGAATCATTCCATTCTCTCTAGGTTGGACCGTGTTTTCCTTTCACTTGAGTTGTTCTCTGTTTTTCCTTCGTCCTCCTTAGTTCTTGGACCGAGACACTTGTCTGATCATGCCCCGCTCCTCCTCTCCCTTTTTCGGGGGAGGGTGGCTATTGGACGCATCAGGTTCCATTTTGAGCTTTGGTGGTTCAGTGACGAATCCTTTGTGGCTGCCGTCCCTGAATGGTGGACTCGCGTCGTCAATGATAGGTAGGCTGCTTTCAGGCTCTCACAGAAGTTGCATTCCATTAGGAAGGAGGTCCTCGCCTGAAAAAGCATTTTTTGAAGCGGTAAATTCTCTGAGGTGACCGTTTGGGATGATGAGATCTTGTCCATCCAGTCTTCTGACAGTATTTTTGAGGATCAGTCTTCCCGTCTCCTTTGTCTCCAGTGTCTTGCTCAAGAGTGGCGGATTAGGGAATCTATCCATTGGCAGCAACGTTCTAGGCTTGGTGGGCTTTCGTATGAAGACTAGAACTCTAGATTCTTCCACTTGGCCACCTCTCAAAGGCGTCGTCAGATGTTACTCAAGTTCATGGTTATCAGACACAGGGTTTTTCTTGGTGATGACATTATCCCAGCTTTGACCGCTCATTTTCGAGATCTCTACTCTAAGCCCCTTCGCTTCTGTGCTCCATTACCAGATTTTCAGTTCTCCCTCTCCGTCTCGTGTGCGATCTCACTTGAACAGCCATTCCTGCACAATGAGATCAAGAACGCCGTCTGGGCCCTTGGCTCTGGTAAGGCGCCCGACATTGATGGTTTTCCTATTGAAATTTTTCGCACCTTTTGGGAGGCTTGTAGCGCTGATGTGTTTGAGTTTTGTGTTAAATTTGCCTCCAACTCCGTCTTTCTTAAGGAGTTTAATCAAGCCACTTGTGTCTTGGTGCCTAAGCGTCCTAACCCTACAGACATCTTTCATTTTCGTCCGATCTCTATCTTAGGCATACCGTACAAGATTATTGCTAAATTACTTTCCTTATGGCTTGCGCCTGTTATGCCGTCTATCATCAACCCCTTCCAGGTTGCTTTCATCAAGGGTCGGCATTTGCAGGACGCCGTGGTCTTGGCCAATAAGGTTGTTCACTCCTATACTGTCTGCATCTTCCTTCCTTCATCCTTAAATTGGACATTTCTAAGGCCTTTGATTCGGTGAGTTGAGAGTTTCTTTCTGACCTCCTTAACCGTCTTGCTTTTGGTCCGTTGTTTAGGCAGTGGATCCTTTCACTTGTCACTAGGGCCCAACTAGCGGTCTCTTTCAATGGGTTATGTGGTGATTTCTTTTGTCTCGGTCGTGGCCTCCGTCAGGGTTGTCTGTTATCACTGTTGCTCTTCAACTTAGTTGCCGAGTGTTTTTCTACTTTGTTTCATCACGCTGCGGTCGTACGCTTCCTCACACCGCACTCTCTCCCCCACTTACAGGCTCTCTCCTCCCTTCAGTATGCTGACGATTTTCTCTTGTTTGACACTGCTTCCCGCCAACAGATTGTGAGAACTTGGCTTATCCTTCGGGTTTTTGAGTTCTCTCGGGTTTTTCTATTAATTCCTCTAAATGTCACATTTCTGTCATTCACACCGATCCTGCCACGGTGCTTCTTGCGGAAGCTTGCTTTGGGTATAAGGCTGCTAGCCTACCTATGGACTACTTGGGTCTTCAGATTACGTTGTCGCCACCTGCACACTCCTTTTGGAATGGAGTGTAGCAGAAACTGGTTGATCGCCTCCAGTATTGGCAGGAAAAGCTGCTTTCTCTTCCGGGTCGTATTATTCTTGTTAAGCACTGTCTTGCGTCTGTCCCCCTCCCTTTTCTGGCGGTCGTTCGACCTCTTATAGCTGTTCTGAAAAAGTTTGACAAGATCATCCGTAATTTTATTTGGGATGGTGATCGCCTTGCGCATTGGGATATGGTTGTCCTTTCACGTCTTTTGGGGGTGCCGGGTTACCAACCTTAGTCGAGCATGTGAGTCTTCTTTGTGTTCTTGGTGGTGGCGTTTGGCAACTGAGCATTCTCCTATCACCCTATTTATTTGTTTCAAATTTAACCTGCATACCCTTAGTGTTTGGAATACTTCCATCTCTCACACCTCTCCCTCTCACTTTTGGTGTGACCTGCTTTCTACCCTTCCTCTTTTCATCCGCCTTGCTGACCTCCCATCGTTCGCATCTCCATCCTGGCCTCTTTCACCTTTTCGTGATTTCACTTTTTCTTCCTGCTACCTAGCCTCCTTTGGTTCTTTTGTGGCGTCGCTTCCACCCCGATCCCTTTGGCTCATTTCTCCGTGCCATTGCTTTTGTTTGGCTTCTTCTTGTTAGCCACATCAACACTTTTGACCACTGTCAGCGCCTTGACATCAGTTTAGCTAACCAATGTCCACTTTGTCTCGCCACGGCTGAGTATCGGGTCAACTTTTTTACCTCTTGCCCTTTTTTCATTAGTGTTCTTGCTTCTACCTGACATTTCCTTGTTAGTAGCCTTCTAAACCCACCATCCATTCGTTTTTTTTTTCTTTTCTGTCCTCCCCCTGTCTGGCTGTTTCCTGGGATCGTGTTTGGAGGTTGTGGCTCATTCAGCTTGACGGTGCATTTGGGAAGATCGCAACAACAGGGTCTTCAGGTGCACATTTTCTTCATCAGAGGCAGTGGCTTGTCTTGTGCAGGGGGATGTTCATTTTGCCATTCGGTTGCGACGTCGTCTTCCGTCTGCGGCTGGGTGATTGTGTCGCTCCGTCTTCCTCCTTTCTCCCCACCTCTCTTATTTTATTTTACTGTGTGTTGTTTTGTATATTTCATCTTTTTGCTTATGGTTTGCATTTGTTACTGTAACTGAGGGACTTCTTGTCCCTAAATTTTGGTATGAATTTCCATTTTATCGGCTCTCTCTTTCTCCCTCTATTAAGGGGCATTTGTTAGCCAGTTGAAACTCTCTAGAGGAGGGAAATTCGCCCACCTCCAAAAAAATACCTGGTGAAATCTCGCTCAATGCCTGGGGGTTCGATTAATTCACCTAGCAAATTTCATCCCTTCCCAACCTTTTACATCCCTTTGACCTTTTAGCATCCCTTTGGACCAGCAGCACCTCACCTTTGCCGTAAAGCAGCTTGCGGGCGGTCTCTCACAGTCTCACTCGCTGACCGCAACATCGAGAAGGAATATTCCGTCCATCTCGTTCTCCGCCTTTGTGCATTCCAGCATGATAGCGATCGACCATATAGAAACCTCGGAGGAGGATCTCGCCCTCCCAGTTGTCAGAAACCGTTCATTTTGTTTTGATGTTCT
The DNA here is from genome assembly GCA_011799765.1 of Nymphaea thermarum. Classification (NCBI taxonomy): domain Eukaryota; kingdom Viridiplantae; phylum Streptophyta; class Magnoliopsida; order Nymphaeales; family Nymphaeaceae; genus Nymphaea; species Nymphaea thermarum. The sequence goes on from JAANDH010000059.1 coordinate 67,416, forward strand.
ATGGGTTTCTTTATTATTAGCTTGGACAACCATTTTGGTGATTGCAGCTTTAATCTATGTAGGCCTAAAAATGATATTTTTGATGGTCTTGGTCTGTCCACAATGTTATCCTACTCCTATTGTAGTGACCGATGATATTCTTCATGCTCGGAGCCTGTGCTCCAAAGCTGTATTTTAACTGTTTTTTTCTTTCGTTCCCTCACTTAGCCACCAAACACCAATAAATTTATCTAGGTGAAAATTTTCAAGTTTATCAAACACACCTCATTTTAAGTTTGGTGAAATTTCATCTCCTTCACCCTTTACCAAGGAAACTTTCCCTTGGTGAAATTTCAAATAAACAAATTTTAACCTTACGGCTGTTCAATGAATTGAGTCAAGTTGGGCACAACGTGAACTCACCCGGTAAAACTTGATTATTTAATAAATGAGTCGAGTTTGAGTAAAAAAATGAACTCATTTAATTTAATGAGTTGAGCTTGAGCTAGGGAGGCTCGACTCGGCTAAACTTGACTAAGTCGTGGAGAAAGAATATGAAAAAAAATACTGTCCCTTTTTATCACAAATAAAAAATTAGCCTAATGGTTTTCATTGAGGCTGGCAAATCATCCGCTTCTCATTTTATAGTAAAAGTTAATTATTTATCCATAGCTTGGCTAAGTTCCAGCGAACCTTTGCTCCAGTTTAGCTGAGCCAAACAAAAATGCAAACGAAATTAACTCCAAGTCAATGTCTTGAGAAGGAACTATACACTCCATGGGAAATCAATTCCTTGAGATTTAATGTAGTCTTTCCAAAAATCTAAAATTAGTCCCAGCCAAAAGGAAACACCTTCAGGACACTACTCATGATCCTTTAAATTAAGTTTTTACAAAACCAAATTATATAGAAACATAATTTTGTGAGTTTTTCAAAATCTAAACCAGGTTTCATTTCTTTGAACATCAATTAGTACCCTAGTTTTCACTTTGTGCAGCCTAGTTTTTATGTAGACTAATACAATAACCATGTCCTGTAGAAATTTTAAACTTGATGAATTAAATAAACTTTTTTAAAATCTAATTCAAATAGTTGAATAAATGAAACCCTTGTTCAAATAAACAAGTAATTAAAATTCAAATCCAAATTCAAATTAAAGAGCATTGAATGCAAATCCAGATCAAAGCATGCCCACTGATATTTTGCACATGCATATCAAGATTACAAAGTTGAAAGTGTTATTGTTAATTTAGATATAAAATCATATTTTAGCTTATATTCACTTACCAAAAAACAAATGTTACCTAAAATACATGCATTGGATATATAGTTTAGTTTCAAGATAATCAAGCACGTACCAAGCATCATATGCTATTATATCAACCAACATGAGTGTACATGCACAACTTCATATGGTTAATATCATTTAAACCATAAAAATAATATGGACAATGTTAAAAGGGCAATCTATTTAGACAAAACATTCGGAATGTTCGGCACACCCAGTGGCGGAGGGAGGGGGGGGCTGGCCTAGGCCATGGCCCCACCCTGGCGAATGAAAAAAAAAAATTATATAGAAAAAAAATAATTTTTTAATTGCGCAATGTATTTTTTGGGTTTTGATTCAATTTGGCCCTACCCGGAGCTAGAGGTTGGACTGTCGGCCCGCCCCGAAAGAAAATCCTGGCTCCGCCCCTGGGCACACCACACCAGTGTTTCGACTAATACGAGCCTTAATAGATAACAAAAGGAAGCCAACAAAATACATCAATGTTTCTACTTCAACTCAACTGCATTTGTCATGCCATATATTAATCAGGCTGCACAACGAGTCTAGCCAGCTTGGGCTTGACTTAAACTCACTCAACTGCACAACGAGTCTAGCCAGCTTGGGCTTGACTTAAACTCACTCGAGTAAACCCGGCTCAAGCTCTATTTTTTTAGAATTGAGCTCCAGCTTAAATATAAGGTGGAGTATATTAGGGAGCCAAGTTTGAGTTGACTCGACTTTACTCAACTAAACTGACGGACTGATTATTTGTTTTCTTTGTTAATGTTTACAAATTTTTCATTATTATTTTTTTCTCCCTTCACCTCACTTTTTCTCAACGTCATCATTACTTTAACATTTTTTTTACATATCATTGCTTTTCTTTACTCATTGTTATTTTTAGCTTTCTTTTTGTTTCTTTTCACCCACAACAAATGCTTTAAGATACTTGTCAATGCTACTTGTGGATGATGCTTGGTAAAAATTTTGCTTGAGTGAAGCCTTGTTCAAAAGATGTGGTAGTGTGTACATTGGTGTGGCATCATAAAAGGTGCTTGTTCTGAAATGCTTGTTCAAAAGGTTGTTTAAGATAAAAGATGTCTCAGTCTATGAGCTAGTTTGACATTATGAAAAATCCTGGTTTTAAAATACTAATCAAAACATGGTTCAGTGATAGAGATGCCTCATTTATAAGGAAAAAAATTCAGAGCTTTAAAAGGTATTGTCAAGATGTTCAAATCATGGAACACATGGTCAGGGCCTCTAGTACTCGGAAAAATAAAAAGATGCCCCATTGTGAACATTGGGTGCAATGCTTGTAAAAATGCTTGTTAAATCTATATATTGGAGTGCATGGACTTGTATGCTTGTATGCACCAAAGCATAGAAATATCACATAAAACATGAATGCTTATGAAATGCAAGCAATGGAATACATGTGCTTGTATACTTATGCGTGCCAAAGTGCAAAAATATCACAAGAATGTTAGTGGTTGTGAAATACTTGAAAATGCTTGTAAAATTCATGCATTGGAATGCATGTGCTTATATGCTTGTGTGCATTGAAGCACATAAATCTCACATAAAAAAGTAAGTGCTTGTGAACTTGTAAAATTCTTATGAAATGGTGTAAAATTTGATAAAATTTCTTTGCTTGTACTTCTTGTATATTGTAAGGATTTGCATGATTTCATTCTCCATAAAGAAAAAAACACTTTTCACTCAACGATATGAAGTTCATCTAAAAAATTGTTCTTTCATTTCTTAATGATAAGCCAATAAAAGTTACTTTTTATGTCATAGGATTTCTTAGTGCAGGATTTGTCACCATCCCGATCCCTTTGTAATCACAAGAAGCTTAGTTCACTCGAGCAACGTTGACTTTCTAGACAAACATTTACTTGTTTTGAAATTGTTTCTTAAACTAGGCTATTTTGGCTCTTTTCATTCTTGTTCGTACTTTCTTGATGTTTCAAACTGACCTTCACCTTTAGGGGAAATACCACAACACTCCATAAGCTACTACGAGGCTCTATCATTTTGTTGGTCATGTAGTTTCATCATGTGTGATGTAATATCTATTGGACTGTCTACTGAACCCTTATAATGATTTTTAAGTCTGTAGCTCTCAAGCTAGTTGATCTTAGGGTAACAAGTGTAGAACACTCCTCATACTTGTTCAAGCTCAGAGTTTTTAAAAGACATAACTAAACAAATATTCATAGATCACATAACTTCGCAAAATGGATGCAAATCAACTTTAGGCCTACCTAGTACTTTTGAGTGCATATTCAATGGAATCACTACACTTGCTCTAAGCCCATATATCAGCACAATTTTTTCTTTTCATGTTTTTGCCTATTTTCTTGTAGTCAACTTAGTATTTTGTTCTTTGATTGACTTTTGATAAGCTTTTGTTTGTATTGGGGAGTCAAAGGCAGGGACATTTTCTAAACTTTCATACCCTCTATTTTCTTGAGCTCTTTTCATAGCTTATAATGTGGTCATGTGAAACTTTCATCTTTTGATGATCATCAAATCATTGGATGAAATTTTCTTGTCTTTCTAGAGAAACTAAAATCATTGAATGTTTGTAAGATATAATATCATAACTTATAAGAAATGTTTATCAGTTTTGAAATGCTTGTATGCATCAACGTGCGAAAATATGTACAAAAGTAGGAAAATATGCACCAAAGTGTGAAATCTCACATTAAAAAGCAAGTACCTATATGCTTGTGGGTCTCATATGGATACAAGTGCTTGGAGGTCTCGCACAAATATGAGTGTTTGCAGGTCTCGTACAAATACAAGTGCTCAAGGGTCCCCTATGAATACTAGTGCTTGAAGGTCTCGTACAAATACGAGTGTTTGAGGGTCTTGTATAAGTGTATGCTTGTGTGCCTGTAGATGCTTGCAAAGATTTGAAACTCGTATGTGCCAAGACAGGAAAATGTGCAGCGAAATTCCAAAGTGTGTGTTGAGATGCATGTACTTGTGTGCACCGAAGTACAAAAATCTTACAAAATGGTTTGTTTATTTGGGGGTGTCGATGCATGAAATCTTATGCTAGGACATGTTTACTTGTATGCACCTAAGTGTGAAATCTTATACTAAAATGCAGAAGTTTGAAAACACATGCAGACTAGTACATTTACTTGGGTGCACCGAAGTGTGAAATCTTATGTTAAGGCATGTTTGTTTAAGGGTGCCAAAGTATGAAATCTTGATACCACAATATGTTTTCTTGTGTGCACTCAAGCATGGAATCTTATTCCAAAACATGAGAGTTGTGTGTACCAAAGTATGCATTGGTACATTTACTTGGGGCGCTCAAGTGCAAAATCTTTTGCAAAGGCGCATATACTTGGAGGCACCAAAGTGCAAATCTAGTACTAGAACATAAGAGTTTTGAAAACTTGTATACGTTGGAATGTTTACTTGTGTGCTCCGAAATGCAAAAACTTTATGCTAGGCCACGTCCACTTGGAGGCACCGAAGTGCAACATCTTATAGCAGTGCATGCTTTTGTAAAACTTGTATGTGTTGAAGTTAGAAACAGAGTGCAAAGCACGGAAATGATGTATGAAGCACAAAAATGGTGTGCCAAAGCATGAAATTCATTTTGAAACTTATGAAATTTGAGTGAGTGCACTAAAATAAGAAAGCATGTGTAAAAGCACAATATTTTGAAAACCTGTGAAAATTTGACTGTGCGAAATTGAAACTTACATGTACTGTTTGTGAACTAAAAGCTTGTATACACTAATGTGAAACTTAAATATTTGTATATGTTTGGAAAACTTGTGCAATGATGTGTGAAACATGAGAACCTATATACACTGAAGTGTGAAATTTGAACACCTATGTGCACCAAAATGCAAAATTGAAAAATCTTATGAAATGTAAAACATGTATGCATCAATGTATGAGATTTGGAGAAACTTATTAAACTGGAAAGCTCGTATGCATACCAAGGTGCAAAATTTGAAAACTTGTGCACTTCGAGGTGTGAAATTAGAAGAACTTGTATGCAATGAAGTGTGAAATGTGAGAAACTTGTGTTTACCGAAGTGCGAAATTGAAAAAACCAATGAGTATTGACATGTGAAATTAGAAAATTTGTATGCATTAGACTGCAAAGGATGACCAACTTGTATGCACCAAATTTGTAAAACATGTGTTCATTGATTGTGAAATTTGAAAAGCCATATATCAAATGCTTGAAAATTTGAGACTACAAGAAAAATCACAAACTTGAAATTTTGGTATGTACTTAGATGTGAAGACTTGAGAACTGATGTGCTTAGATTTTGAAAAGTTGGAATTTTTCTTGTTGAAAAACCTTTTGTGGCATTTTTCTTGCCACTTGTAATGTTCACGTTATAAAAAAAATGCCATAATATAAAGGGCAGTGAAGGGAATGGATGAACAGAAACAAGACGCTAGCTGACCATCAGAAGATACATCACATGAAGGAATACAAAAAGACTTAATCATGAAAATGAAAAATCAACTTTTATTGAAGAAAGAAGCTTGAGGAGGGGGGCCTCATCATCCCTACAATACATGAGAGAGAATAGAAAATAAATAATAACAAATTTGATTTAAATTCTGACATTCTACTCATGATTAAGGAATAGATTCTAGTATTTGAGTCAATTCTAAGAATAGAATACACAATGTGGATCAAAAGAAATGTCCTCATTATGGTGACTGACAAAGCAACATGGTAAATGTCAAGACAAACATACAAATGAAAACAGAAATAGAAGACAATGGTGATGAAACTATATCTGTCAGGGTCAACCCAATAGAAGGTTCCAACAGAATGACAATGTTGACTTTGACAAGCTAAAGAGACCCTATAAGATGACATAGGATAGAAAATTATGGATGATTTTGACATAGAAAAACAAATGTTGTTTTCGAAAATTCATCCAGTTTTTTATGAAAATTTCTGGTGCATAATGTTAAATGAAATGCAGCGAGGCAAATATGTAGTCAAACAAGATACACACAAAATGCTTCAAACAATAGTCCCCAATAACACAACTCTATCATGCACTTGTTGAAAAAATAGCTCAGTCACCTAAGCTAGATGTTTAGGATTTCAATTCCTTAGTTGTTTAATACAATAGATATGCCTGTATACTTGGACAAGAAATCTAGAGTACATGGTATAGACTCCTCCAAATTGGTTCTAAAGGGTGTGGATCTTCGTTCTCTTCGATCACCTACCAATATGTTAGGCTAATGCCTCAATACAGGTGAGAGGAGGACCAGTACCTACCTCCATAGGTTGGTCCAACCGTTGAACCACCCTGAGCTAATGCATATAGGAAGTATTCTGCAATGTGATGACCATAAGCAATGGTTGAGGTAAAATTTTGAAATATGCCAATACATATGCAAACAATTGGCTCTAATGTAATGGGGCCTAAGATAGGGTTAAAATCAAAGAGAAAAGTATACAATGTTTTCCAACAACTCCTTGAGATGGGTAATATGTGATCTTATATATGACTGAACATGAAAAATCTGTCTCAATTCTAAGTCCTAAAACACATCAAAAACATATTCATTCATCAAATGAAGGCACCTAAGTAGCTCTAAAGATGGGACCATATTTAAAACATACAAAATGCAACATTCTTGGCTAGCCAGATAGTGATAGGTCCCATCATGATTGCCACTTCTATTTACATGTAAAATTTTTCAGTCTTATATGCAAACTGTATAAATGGGGTGTAATTACCTATGTTCAGTTATGTTCCTTCTATGGGATTTCAAAAGATGGGACCCGACCTGCCAGTGCGATATTTGACCATGCTTGGCACCTTTACTAGGGACGACAGGGCGACTAAACTAAAATGTTCTATTTCCTAAATCTAAATGTCATCCACATCCTAAGAAAGCAAACATGCCCTAGTTTTGAAATTATGCATGTTTTGAAATCTAAATAAATCTCAAAAACCTAATTGAAAAACAAGAGTCAGTTTAATATATATTATATATTCAGGTCTGGATCATCATAGATCAATGTAAAATCGATATCCTAAATATAATATGATGCATGGAATACTAGGTCGTGCAGACCAGAAGTCTTGTCTATATTAGGACTTGGGTGTAGAACATCGACCTATCAAAGAGAAAATTGGATCCAAATCTCAACTCGTAATCATGATATGAGAAATTATATAATCCATGTGAAAACAGGATATGTCATGGAGGCTTAAAATATCATATCATGTTATAAAAACTCAGAATTTGTGGTTCAAGGTTCAAAGACCAAAGATCCAATAAACTTGATCTTGTATTCATGATCGGGCCATCTAAAATCCAAATTTTGAAGTAGTATATCCAAATCTTATGATTACATGGTTCAAATATTGTCTTGAGCCTAATCCTAAGAATTATAATCAAAAGTTCATTGTGTAAAATCTAAAATCCAAAGATCCAAGATCTAAAATCTAAGATTTGAGATCCATTATTTCAATGTCCAAGATCTAAGGTTCAATATCCAAAATTCAATATCCAAAATTCAAAATCCACAATTTGAGATTTATTATCCAAAGTCATTGATCTGATACTTAGAATACTAGATCCAAAATCCAATATCCAAAATTCAAAATCCATAATTTGAGATTTATGATCCAATACTTAGAATACTAGATCCAAAATCCAATATCCAAAATTCAAAATCCATAATTTGAGATTTATGATCCAAAGTCATTGATCCCATACTTAGAACCCTAGATCCAGAATCCAATAATTGCTAGCCAAAATACATGATCCATGATCTGAGATCTGAAATCTGAGATCCATAATCTACCATTATGATTTTCGAGGTCTAAATATGAATTCATGATAATATTGTGTTTAAGATCAAATCCTACTGCTAGAATTTTGATGACTAGAGCTAGGTCAGCCAAAGGACTGGGTTTAATTTTGCCTAAGCTGGGATTTGAACCTACCTAGGGATGGTTTTGATTGTGGTGAATGTGTTTGATCCTAGTCAAAATTCATAATATAATCTCAATTCAACTTGTGTAGGTGGATATTGAGGAAATTGATTAGATCTGGACCTTGGGATTGGGTTCATGTGTAGTGGGCTCTAAGGCCGGTCTTAAAAAAATCACGGCTAGCTCTCCAAGAGATGAACTAAAATTGGACTTCACACCTTCACCTAGGGTTTTTGAAATCATGTAAAAAATTGACTTTGAAATATTTTAGAAAATTATGATTTTGAAATAGCTCTTGCATGAAGTCTGGACCAAGATTCTGGTTTTCACATACCTGGGCTAATGACACAAGATATGCTACTTGGCTGACTCAGTCTATTTTCAGACAAGGGGTGCATGTGAGTGCAAGATGACTCAGGTACATGTTAAAATTGATGTGCAATGCAGGCAAAAGCATAAAGGAAATGTGATCTGTTATGCCTGATGCAAAAGCAAAAAAGCAAGAAATTATGCAATTGAAATGTAAAAAAGTTAAAAGAGCGAGACATATCAAAATAATGGTACATACACAAAATGCTCTTGAAAATTGACTATATAGATGAATTCTAATTTGAAAATGAGAAAATGTATTAGAAATGAAAAAGGGATGTAGGTAATTTGAGGTAAAATCGGACATTGTTGGGTCATGAGCGCAATCCCCACACGTAACCTTGTTGGCTTTTCAAAATTCATTTGAAAACCATATTATTTTGGATTTGATAATTTTGGATCCATGTTTGAAATCTAATTTTATGAAAAAAGGCACTGGATATCGGAATAAGATATCTGGATCAAAATCATTTGAATTTGAAAATTTGTTTATTTACAATTGAATTTTGGATTTTGGGTTTCATGTGAGATTTTCGATAGAACTTCGACATGGATTTAAAATCTAATTTGTTTGGATGTAAATATACTTGATTAAGTTTATATTCAGATATAAAATCCAATTTTATTTAATTTTAGAACCAGTTTATTGAGATATAGAAATTTGAAAATGGCCCCTTTCAGACGAGGACTTATGAATTAGGTTGTGGATTTGGAGAGTTGGTTTGCAAATTAATTTGGAAAATCTGACTTGAATAAATGAGCCTAAATTGGATCTTCCTGGATTTGGATTCCATAAACAGACTTTTTTTGGATCTCAAAATGGTGGTTTGAAAAAATAGACTTATTTAATGTAATGAGTTTAGTATGATTTTGAAAACCAGATTGGGTTTTAAAATTGAGATTTTGGATTTGAAAAGCATTACTGATGTGGCCTTATGTCCGGCTCGAATCCATCAAGAGAATGAACCACGAACCAAAAGGCATTAGAAAGGAGGACTTGGCCACGTATCTACGTCAATAACATAACCGATAATCATCAGGATGCCAACCCTAGAGTTTGCTCCATCTAGGGACACACAGATGATCGATGATTGACCTCACTTAGCTTTTGGGTTGTGTATTGAAAAGATAATCAAACGAAGCATGAGGCTTCACCACCACATGCTTAAATAGAAGCATCAGAAATTGGATAATTATTTAAGCTTTAGAAGACTTTGATGCCCAGCCAGACATGGCTCTGGCGCAAATCTCGAATTTCCAAATCGCCCCCAAGTCTCATGCAAACATGTATATGAAGAAACACATGAGAAGAGAGAGAGAGAGAGGGAGAGAGACAAAATTTTTAGAATGGTTCGAACTTAGCCTACATCCACTTTGTTCTCTTTTTTTATATTATTTTTCTTTTTGAGAGGTTTTCATTATCTATATGGTTTGTACATCTGGCTTGATTGCCATATTCTTGACAACAGTTAAAAGGAACTGGGGCAGCAGGAGTATACGAATGCTGGAGATTTCCAACGTTCTTTCCACAAAGGAGGAAGCTGCACATCTCTTTTGTGTTACCATATTTGATATTTGTGAATGTATTCTTCTCTTGCATTATGCATTCTCCATTGCGTTGATCCTCTTTCTCAACGTCTTCATTGTTGTCAATGTTTCCTCTAACATTGACTTCCATTTTCTCCTAATTCTCTTAGTAAGGTTGATATCCAAGTAATCTCTGCAGCTGCTTTTGCTAGAGCCCTGTATTCTACTTCAGTGCTAGATCTGGATATTGTGCTTTGTTTCTTTGAGCTCCAAGATATTAATTATTAAACTAGAAACATAACATACTTCATACCTTCCTGTAGACTTTTTGTCATAAGGTATGACATTGAGAGTCATGCATATCCTTTTCAAGTTTTAAACCATAATTAACAGTCTCCCTCAAGTAATGAAGGATGCACTTCGCTGGTCACCAATGTTCAATTGTGGGTTCCTCATAAACTGACACACATGGTTAACAACAAATGCTATATCTGGTCTAGCCATTGTGACATATTGCAGAGCTGCTACAACACTTTTGTATAGTGTAGGGTCATCAAAGTGGGTTCATTCTTTGGTTAAAGTGTGTGAGGTGGTCATAGGAGTTGATGCAGGCTTTGCATTTATCATAGAAGTTCTCATTAATAATTCTATAATGTTTTCTTTTGAAAGAGTTCTATATAATTTTGTGAACGGTTTACTTCCATTTTCAAGAAAAAAATGTAAGCTTCCCAAGTCATTCATGGCAAAGTCTTTTGCAAGATTTTGGAAAAGTTTGGGAACATGATTTCTATAATTTTTAGTAACTATAATATCATCTAAATAAACTATGACATAAGTGGTAACTTTTTCTCTTTTAAAAATGAATAGAGATGTATCAGATTTGGATCTTGAAAAACCATTTTTTTGAATAAATGTATGCAGTTTAGGTGCTTGTTTTAAACCATATAAAGCCTTACAAAATTTGCAAACATAATTAGGTGTCAGAAATGACTTTAATTTCAATGTACATTATGTAAAGACTGGTTGTAAGAGCAATTAAATTTGACGTTTAAAAAGGTTGTTGAAGAAGTTTTACTGCTGAAAATCTTTGTTGTAAACACTCTTATGTTTGAATGGTGGAGGAAAAGTTTTGAGACAGACATTCTATCTTGGGGTCACACTTCCATTTTGGAATCAAAAAATGATTTTTCTTTCCAAAATTTGTCACACCCTTAACATGAGTATGACAAATAGTGGAAGCCTGAGCTGTTTTCATCCATGCTCTCAAACATGTTTTAAAGAGCAATTAATAAGAAGAACATTATATTTTTGGATATATTTTCCTAAAATGCATAATCAAAATCTTCATGTTATAATTGTCTTAGAAAACATGGCATGATTTTGTCTGTAATTTGTTTGTAAGATTTACAAATAGCATCTTGATCATATTATATTCTCTTGAATAAGAATATGGTGCTCTTATAATGTGTATTTGAAAAACATTAAAGGTCGTTTAACAACATAGACATGTTGTTAGTGTTCCATGAATCTGCTCCAAAGATTTCAACAAGTTTAAAAAACACTAGTGAAACCCTGGAAGAAGGGGAAAAAGAAAAATGAGGAAAAGAGGAAAGAATGTGGCAGAGGAAGAATAAGAAAAACGAGAAAGGGGGAAAGAGAGAAGAAAGAGAATGTAGTTAAGGAGAAAGAGAATGCAGTCAACCTCAAAATTTGCTTGAAAATTAATTGCAACTGAATGACATCCACAAAGTTTGTAGGATTGATTCAAAAATCCATTTGATTTTGAAAATCACTGGGAAATCTTTGAGTTTAACTTGAAACTCATGTGAAATTCAGTGAATTAAAATATGAATCGTTGTATTTTGATCTGGATTTGGATTGAAGCACTTTAAATGAATCCAGCTGGTTTAGTATCCAAGGTCAGTTTTGGAAAAAATGATTCTGAGACCCAAATAGGAAATGGGTTAAAGCTTGATCCTTGTTCTTGAAATGTGGTTTTTGAGAACCAATCTGGAAATTTCAGGTAGATAAAATGGTCTTGTGCTCATGAAAATTGTAGGTGTTCACATAGATGAAGTGCATGAAAGTTCTCCTACAAGACAAAACAAGGATGTTTGATAGAGAAGCTTAGAAGATCTAGCAAAACTACGTTCTTTAAACAAGCAAAAAGGTCACAGGGCAGTAGTGAAGAAAAAACGGAAGTTGAAGAAAAGATTTATGTACTCTAACCATGATAGTGAATGTATAATACTATGGGTCAAATCAGAGACTGAGTGGACCCAAAGAATGAATATACCATCATTGACTTTGTACACCAACTTGAAGGCAAAGCTTCCATTCTTCTAGAGATAGTGAATGTAATGCACACACACTTAACCTTGAATTAGAGTTATAAGTAAGGGTGGGTATCGGGCTGGCCCGGGCCCGGGCCGATAGCTCGGGTCTTGGCCCGTTTAAAAATCAAAAACAATTTTTTAATCATAAAATATTTTTTAATATAAAATATATTTATTAATAATAAATATATATTATTAAAACAAAAAAATTAAAAAATATATATTTTTTAACTTAAACAGGCCGAACCAGGCCGGGCCGGGCCGACCTAGGCCTATCTGGCCCGGGCCCAACCGTGCCGGCCCGACGCCCACCCTTAGTTATAAGGAAGTGGGAAGGATTGTGATTGACTAGCTAGCAATGAAGAAGACTTTGTTTATCGAGTTGGGCCTCTAGAATTTACAAGCATATTTTGGACATTCACTAGGAAAAGAAACCATGTGCACGAAAATGTTTGCCCAATAATAAGGGGTAGTAGGGGAAGAAAATAACTTGGAGGAGGTTCTTAAGTGGTATAACCCACATATAAGGTTTTCAGTTTGTAAGATGGTAAGAGTAAAAGTAGGAACAGGAATCTAGGGAGAGAAACAAGAGATGTAGAAAGCTACAACTTCAAGAAGATGCCCAACCCCAAAGAAAGAGGGGCTGAGGAAGAGAGGGACAATGAGAAAAGTGAGAACAGAAAATATAACAAGAAAGATGAGAGAATGATAAGCATTGTGAAGGTAAGTAAGTGAAGAGGGTAAAGGAGAGGTTTATCTGTGAGAGGAAAGAGGAAAGGTTAATGATGATTCACTAGTGGTACGTCCAAAAGGAATGGATTAATAATAATATGAAATTAATGTAGGTATGTGGAGGACCGAAATGTTGGCAAAGGTAGTTCAAGGGGAGAGATGACATAAAAGCTCATACGGGAAACAATAGCGGTAAATGAAAAGCAACATTGTGGAAGTTTTAAAAAAAAATAAGCATGTTGAAGAATGTTGTTCATTGCCACAAATTATGATGAATTAGGCTTTAATTACTAAAAAACGGTCACTCCAAATATCAAGAACTAGAAACTTAAAACTTAACTAAAGGGCGAGGAATGCAAAGACTGTGTTAATTAATAAAGATAAGGTAGACGTAAATCTACACTTCTAATAGTTATATCAGTTCTTTAGCTGGAAAATGACACCACAATAATAACATATAAATTGCTTTTGAGGAAACCTCTCATCTCAAGAAAATAAGAAAACAGGAAATAATGATAGATCATTGTAGACATATATGCAAACCATGTTAAAACTTGTGTTCCTTGTAAATGATGACCTTCTTTTATATGGAACCAAATCTTAGCCATCTATATTGAAGTCCTTTACTGCTATTAATATATTTTTCTTGTGAGCTGTGTAATACATAGTACAAACAACATCATTGAAGTTGCACCATTGTAAGCAACAAATCTGAGGTCTATATATTCCAATTATTCCTACTACAGACCTACAATACTTTTGATCTATCAATTTTGCCAAAGACAATTACTTGTTATGAGAAAGTCAAGTTATATCCTTCTTGAAAAGTTAGGTCTCAGATTTCTCAATGGGACATGTTCATCTCTAGAGGAATATACATGAAATTTTGATAACATGAAGTTTAGAAACCTAAAATGTGATTAATGGAATCATCTTGACCAACTGCTATGCAATTGGATTTTATTTTCTCTACCTGATACTATGCATACTCATATTCTTGGGTATGACGCATCATATGGAGTTTGGATTACATTGAAGACAATATATAAACCTAGATCAAGGGCTTGTATTCAACCATTAAAAGGAACTTCATAACCTAAAAAAGCAAAGTGGATCAATTTCTAGTTATTTTTACCATGCCAAACTCTTGCGACCCAACTTGCATTGGCATTAAAACCAATAGGAGATGATGATTTGTTGTTTTATGTACCTGTTAGTTTGTCGATACATGAGTATGGATCATTGGGAACTATTGTAAAGCTCAAAACAATGGGAAAATAACCTTTCATTATTGCAATAATAAAGGACAGTTTGTAGCAAATTGTCGAACTATTTGTCATGTCTATTGATGCATGAGTATGAACCAGACAACTTGAGTCTACTATATTAATCCCAACATGAGGGTTCAAGTTTTGTGCCTCAAACTCATAATACAAGTTCAGACTAGAATAGTAATTGCAGCTAGCACTTGCACTCAAGTGCAACCATTGTGTTGTTGCTGATTTGATAATCTCTTAGTCTATCATAATATATATGAAATGAACAAATCAAAATCAGTGATGGGTCAACATTGAAATATCAAGTGTCCTAGAAACTTTGTTTTCTCATCTTCCACATTTGATTTCCTTATGAAGATATGTTGGTAGTTCATTTTATTTCTAGAAATTTGTTACACATGCACAAATTCTCTAGAGACAACATATGCTCTTAATTATATCCGAACCAGGGAAGAAAATATAGTGGAGGTATGATGGTTAGTGGACATACTAGGCCTTAATCATGGCACCATCATTGAAAAATTTTCAGCATGTTATTAACAAGTAGAGAATGCCTATACAAAATGAGAAGAGTCACACTGTTTATGAAGCTTTTCAAACAAGTAAAGTCTTGTTCTCCCATTTAACACCTCATCTCATGATATTCGAGGATATCTAGATTTGTTATTTCTTGATGTTTTGGCATTAGCTGTTTTAGCTTCAATTTAATATTGTCATTTTTACTGTGTTTCTTTTATTGATGGATACTTTTTAATTTAAATGGTTATTTAAGCATAAATATGAAATTCTACTAGATGAAAGACTGAAAACAAATCAAGAAACACAGAAATTGATACATACCAGCTGCCAAGTGTTGGATGATTTTTTTTCTATTTATCATCACTAGAAACCCTAAAACTCTTTCTAAAAGCCTTGAAAACCTATGTCCAAACAAAAACCACCACTAATGCACCTATTCTGACCATTTTTAGCAACAATTTTTTTTTTTAAAAAGAAACATTCGGCAACACTCATTAACTAGCATATTTCAATGCCTCAAAAGAAGCAAATAAAAGAATTTCAAAGTGATTAAAAAGAAGAACAGTGTCTTTATTTACGCATTCAAATGAATGTGGAATTAAAGACAAAATTATTTATCCTCACAGTCGCAAACAAAATGGTGAAGTTGAAGAGTAACGTAGATATATTGTAGAAATGAACCTAACCTTAGTTTCTCATACTAATATGCCATTTAAATTTTGGGATTTTGCTTTTCTCACTACCATTCATTTATTAATCAGCTTTCATCACCTATGAAAATGCAATTACCTTATTTCATGCTTTTTAAGCAACAATAATAATATTATTTTTTAATGGTTTTTGGTGTTACGTTGCCCTTATCTTTGCCCATCTCCCACAAGTTGTTTGCAGCAAAAAGTGCCTCCCTCTTCGATATATTGGTCAATACAAAGGATATTTCCATTTTGATTGCACTTATTTCATTATCCATCATGTTGTGTTTAACTAATGAAGACAAATTTTCCTTCAAAGCAATTACCATTTTACCAAGTACCAATGGTCCACTAAGTGCACCAAGTAGATATCTCAACTCACCACCATCTCTTGTGTTAGTCCTCAAGTTACTCCATCCTTTGCTTCACACATTTCTCAAAAAACACCAACCACACCATGTGAAAGAAGAAGCAACTTTTGAAAATACTACATGTTTACCACTGTCACATAAAGTGATCTCCTTGCCTTCATCTATTCCTATTATCAAAACACACCCAATGGACATCCACCTTCAAGCTAACACCCAAAATCTTTATGGCCAATTGTCATTCTCTTCCAAAAATATTACTTATGGAGCTAGAGTTAAAGGCTAAACCATAGTGTTTTAACCAGACCTATAAGCAATCTCATTAGCATGTTGATATGTCTAATCAAATTTATGCTAGCTCATGAAAAACAATACATAGCTGTTGTCCCTCCTTCATCCTCTAAAACCTTATTGACAACAAATAAATATGAAAATCAAAATAAAAGCAGATAGAAAGATCAAAATATACAAGCTCGCGTGGTACCAAAAGCTTCAATCAGGAAGAAGAGATACAGGCTACCATGGTACACTCTATCTTGACCTTCACACTCTCTCAAGATGGCACATACAATTATATCAAGCTTTGAGAATCTATAATGTATTAATACTTTTGTTTTGCAGACATCTTCTTATTTTTTTCTCTAATTTCCTACAATACCAAACATCAATAAGGATAGTTTCATATCATCATTAAAACTTGAAGCAAAATGAATTTGAAATTTTGGTAGATAAAGTGAATACTTTGGACTTCGTCTAGAATCTAGAATCGCGCTTGTAGTGACTCTTATGCAATTCATTTGTTGCATAATGCTTAAATAATTTAATCAAGTCATATGTACAATTCCTATAGAGGCATGAGTATTCCTTTATTATTCACACATTTACCAACTCCTTGTTTTCTTCATCAATATCAAACATTAATAGTCTTGGAGACATAAAACATAACATGTGTTACATACAAAATATCAACTATGGTGAACAACAATAACGTCAAATATGAACTAAAACACATTCATTGTTTGCGCATCGTGCCATAGAGCTTCGTTAAATGAATCAGGTAATAATGACCATTTTTGATAAATCGATGATCTATGTGTAATATCTCAAGCCAATGTTCCTATCTATTTACTTAGCCATTGCACCTCTAAGTCGATTAGCTAACTGTTCTTTATTTAAAAGCGATCATGTGAAAAACAAAAATCGACATGTAAATCCTTTGTCAATTGGCTTACTGAAATCAAATTCCTCTTAATTTCAAGAACAACTAACACATTTCTCAACTTTAGTTCATCATTCTTTGAACCAATTTTAGCATCACCAATATGTGTGATCTTAAGAGCATTTCTATTACCAACAACTACTCTATGTTTTCCTTTGTATGTAGACAGGTTGTCAAGTATATCTGTGTTTGACGTAATGTGCGATGTCGCTCTAGAGTCTGGAAACCAAGCTTGATCTTAGTTGTCAGCCATAGTTATTGCTGCCAATGCCTCAGTAGCATCTTCAGCCTTGTAGGCATTGTTAAACCTGAACCAACATTTAAGGGTAGAGTGATTGGGTTTAGAACAAATCTGACATGTAATACCTTTTTCCTTGTTTGTTGTAACTCTGCCTTTGTTGTCCGATGATTTTTGTTGTGCACCTATTTGGTTCGATGACACCTGGTTTGGGTGTCCTTGTTTATCTTGTTGTCCTCGGTTGTATGGATAGAACCCTCTTCCACGAGAAGAGAATGTCGGTTTTCCTCTTCCTCAACGATTGCTGCTGAAGTCAAATCGTTGAGTGTAAAAAATAGATTGGTGCTGGATGTTTTCTTCATGCCCATTGAGCAGCTTCACTGTTTCATGGCTTTGGAGCAGCGTAACAAGCTCCTTATAAGATGGAATTGGGGGCTTCAGCATAGATGTGATGAATGATTCATATTCTGGTCTCAATCCATTCAATAGAAGGAAAACCTTGGTGTGATCATTCACTGGTTTTCCAATCGACTAAAGTTCATCACATGTGCTTTTGAATATCTAGATGTAATATGCCATATTCATATTTTTCTTCTTGTGCGTCTGCAACTTTTGCAGCAAGCAACATTCCCTTTCTTGGGAATCCAATGCGTAGGCTTCTTTAAGTGTTTTACACACTTGTTGTGTTGTTTCTAATAGAACAACCAAGCCTAGAACATCCTCTGAGAGTGTACCTGTAATCCATCCACGCAAGAGTCGATTCGACTTTTTCCATTGCAGGTAGTGATGATTGATTTTTTGCTTGCTACCGTTGATGATATATTGGTCTAGTGCAGCGACTTCTCTCTTGATGAATCCTTGCAAGTCTTGACTTTCAATGAGGCAAAGCACTCGTGTTTTTCCATAAAACAAAGTTTGTTTGAGGCATTTCGTCAAACGTTTGGTCTCCAGAAGTTCAGCATCCATCAACCCTCCCAGACGTTGTAATCAGTTGAGACAGGAGAAACGGAGAGAACATAAAAAAGTAAGAAGATTATAGCGACATGAAGAAGCAAGCAAACCTTCCCTCTCCAACTCAAAATCAAAATGCGTCATACACCCTATCGGGAACTAGGGAATCCTGCGGCAAAATCCTATCGGGAGAAGGTGTAACACCCCGAAAGTTTAGTCTTGTATTGAAGATTGTGAGGGATCTTCAAGGATTTATAAAGGGGGTCATTGATGAGAAGATTGTCCTGGTTCCTAGCCTTTTTAGGTTTGGAGCCGAAACTGCTAGGGGGCGGGTTGGGATCTGCCAGACCAGGGGCTCGAGCCCGGGAGTGGGTCGGGTCGTTACAGTGGTATCAGAGCAGTTTCAACACTCGGACCTGGGGTCCCACACGCGCGGACGCGTGTGCCTTAAGGGGGGTGGATTGTAACACCCCGAAAGTTTAGTCCTGTATTGAAGATTGTGAGGGATCTTCAAGGATTTATAAAGGGGGTCATTGATGAGAAGATTGTCCTGGTTCCTAGCCTTTTTAGGTTTGGAGCCGAAACTGCTAGGGGGCGGGTTGGGATCCGCCAGACCAGGGGCTCGAGCCCGGGAGTGGGTCGGGTCGTTACAGAAGGATCCAGCGGCGGTCAATGAACCCCAGGCCCAGGCGGCTAGAGGCCGGCGACAACAACAACAAAAGAGTGAACAGAGACAGAGATAGGAAAGAAAGAAGAGCTCTAATTCCTGCCCCACAGTCGAATTCCTTCGATGGGGATACAATCTCTTCGCATGGCTATTTATACAGCCTAGCTCGAGTGGATCGACACCCATCGACAGAGAGAAAAGAGAGAGAGACGCGGATAGGAAGGGGAGAGAGACATGGAGAAAGGATTACTTACACAGCAGGAGAGTGAGAGGGACGACGTCCAAGGCAGCAGCAGCAAGAGAAGGCAGCAGCTCTCCCTCGCGGGTGGGGTGAAACTGAGGATGAGGAGACTCCTTCGCGTGCAACAGCGAGAGAAGGCAGCAGCTCTCTCTGGCGGGTGGGGTGAAGCTGAGGATGAGGAGACGCCTTCGCATGCCCTAACGGGCAAAAAAATATTTCGGGAAACATTTCTCCCACCTCTCGCGGTGGAAAGATGTTTTCGAAAATTTTTTTCCGGAAACGCCTTCAACGGTCAAAAAAATGTTTCTGCGTTTGATAAATCAGAAATTTTTTAAAAATTTGAATTTTTTTTCGTGAGCTACAGGATTTTTCCTGCCCGTCAAACGGGCCCTTATGGAAACGAAGTTGGCCACATTCAATGTGGATGGGTAAGGAAATTTCTGATTTGATGCAATGGGAGCAAAGGGAGAAGCCATGGGTGAGACCTTACTTTACGTGACTCTAGGTCGATGGTGCCTCTCTAATCCTCAATCAATGATGCAAGGAGAGAAGAGGTGTGAAGTCTCTGATACCATGAAGGAAAAAGATTTTCAACGGCAGAGATAAATCCTCTGGTTTTCACTTCTTTATTGTTGTGTGCTCATGTATCTTATATACAGAATTACATTTGCGGTTACAATCAGTTATCAGATAATAGCTGCCCACGACCATAACTGTGCTTGGTTATTGCTGCATCCACACGTTCAACATAATCAGCATCATGCGCTTGATGGTTTTAGAAACTGATCATCATCACACGATCAACACGTCTAGCAGCACTTGTGCTTCACGTTTGGTGGTTTCTAGAACTGTCCATGATCAGCACATGTCATGCTTGGTGATTCCATGCTTCACACTATTAGCACATGTCATGCTTGGTGGTTCCATGCTTCACACGATCAGCACATGTCATGCTTGGTGGTTTCAGCCTCACACGATCAGCACGTCATGCTTGGTAGAAAAGTCTATCTTAATAGAATGCATTAAGAATAAACATAGTCCTTGAATTAGTTACTCCTGAAAATTGCACCTAAGCCTTCTCTTGAAAATGGGAGCACCAGGATCATAGTCCTGAAAGCAACACACCAAAGAAATGATTGTCCCATTTTGCTGGACTGCAATCAAGTGCATGGTAAGGATGTCCGGGAAGTTTCCTGCTAATTATAACATCATTTTGAAGAACTAGCGGTTGAATGGAGCAGGTTGGCCACTCTGAATACTTGCCAAGGACGACATTCTGGTTCGCCTTCAATCGAAACAGGAGCTTAATATCATATTGAACAATCTGACATGGATGGTGTCTGGGAAGCGGACCTCTCACTTGCCTTCGTGTCCGCTGCTAACTTGGCTACTAGGAGTGTGATAGTAGATGAAGGGGCAACAAGCTAGTTGAACTGAGGTGGCTTTATTACTCAGATAGGAAGGAGCAGGAGAAAAGGGCAACAAAGAACCCCAGCTCCGAGAAGTTGGTACCTAGCAATAACCAGATATAAGCGAGCAACCGAAGAACAAAAAGAAAAAGAGATCATGTAGAAGTTTGGACTCCGAAAGTGCCTCGCAACCTGACTGCTTGGAGGAGCAAGAGCACATGGCGACCTCCGTAGACTCCGATTCTACCGGATAAAACTATGGCGATGTATTGCCTGGAACATAAGGGGCCAGACAAGGCAAGCCGCAAACAGCGACATGGCATCTCGCATCTCTAAGCAGAAGCACAGTCCTCTTTCACACATTACTTGATTACGAAAGTGTCGCTGGCTGGATTCACAGCTTCAGAAATTTCGCTTGTGTGTGTAATGCTGCCTAAGCGGATGGCAGATTCGGAACTGTCGAGGCCAAGGACCGCTCTCATGTCACTATTCATCCATTGCACATAGACAAGTTTTGAATGCTAATTCAATGCATCAATAAAAGCACAATGAAGCAATTTGTGGCTAGTGGCATGTCCTGATCCTGGCACGCCTCTGGAGCCATTTAACAAAAATTCTAATTTTTCGCATTTTATTTTCAAGATTTTGGCAACCTTTTTTTTTAAATTCTCTCCTAAAGATTAGCTAGTTTAAAATTTGCCAATTTTTTTTCTGAATTTTTCCAAAAAGAAAAATTTGTCATCTTAAACATGTTTAAACCTCAAAAATCATACTTGTGGTTATGTTACAAATCAAGAAAAATCAGCCTTTCAATGGATTTCAGATTTGTGGGAATACTGGAGGATTGGGGGGGCAAACGGGTGGTTTATTTTGGTTGTGGGTGGGGACGAATAATTTCTGATTTAAGGAAGGCACCCTATCAATCTTAGCGCATCTATTAGACACGAAAACATTCTGCTGCATCATTAATCTTTAATCTAATTATCCAAACAGTTGCTCATCTTAAGACAAACTGGCTTTGGGTTTCTACATGCTTCAGTGCAGAAGGCACAATGCTTTCCTTTGCCTATATTTCTAATTGACCAATAACGACGCGTCTCAGGTGCGTTTCTTTGTTTGATTTGTTGTTTAAGGAGAATATAATTTCTGCATTCCCTATATTAATTCGCTTGACCATTTAAACAACCATTGTCGTATCATTTCTGGTTCCAAAGCAGCTCTGCAATACTGTGTGCGCGAAACTTTAACTTTCGTTTGTCCACTCCTCTCTGTTTTGTGGATATAGGTCACTTACTTGTTTTCCTACCTAGTGCAAAATGTTTATCGTAAAAATACGATCTCTCATTTTCTAGAGGTACTTTTGAAATAAAAATAATTTAAAATTGAGGTATATAACTTCGTCTGGTTTTTGTTCCTTCCCAAGTGGACCACTTAGGAAGGAACAAAAACCAGACGAAGTTAAATTAATTATTAAAATTTTGATAATAAAGAAATTGAAATCTGCCAACTACCTCTAGTTGCCGGATGGATTTTTGTCATCAAAACTGCCGAAAAAAGCCATAGTTGTTTTTCTTATAATGGCTTTTCAGATGGTATGTGAAGAGTTGAGTCCACCCTCTTGTACATCTCATTTGTGTCTAATAAAAGTAGGAGCTGTAACCCCAGCCAGCTGTTACTGCAAAATATTTAGCAATGGTTTTTAGTAGCAGCGAAAAATAAAAAAATCAGTTCGGCAATAGTGATAACCGGCAGAATTTAGTCTCTCCCCTTCATATATATATATATATATATATATATATATATATCTGTGTGTGTGTTGCACCAACCTATTCTTAAGATTGCTACAAAAGAAAACATTTTAAATATCTTTGTCCCTCACAAAACCCCACTTGAACAGGGGCAGAGACGGGGAGCTGGAAGGAGCCATGGGCTACCCGAATTGTTGGTTTGCAAAACTTCAATTTTCTACCAACTTCTTCCAATTCAACACAGTAGATAACTGCTTATCTGGACGATATCCATGGCCATCATCTTTCTAATGATTCTAAATATTGACCCAACGGTAAAATCCCTCCCATGTAGGCAAATTTGGTACATCCTTATTTTTCTAGTCATTGAAAAAGAGCTTACAGCCGAGAAAAAGCTATCCACATATGGTACCAAGGCGCACACAGGTCAAAACCTTATTTAATGGATATTATCATCATCAAGATCTCTGTGATTGTTGAAATATTGGATGCGCATCACTGCGAGTGACTTCCAGGGGTCATTGTGCATGTGGTTGTTGGTGCAGATTGGTGGTCATCAGTGGCTGTAGTTGCAGACATCTTGGATGTGGATGTATCAGTATTAATTGTGCTGCTTATATCCTTGAACTGCCAATCAGTAAGATATGCAGGCCTTGATGTTGCAGCGTCCACTTCTATGTCTCTTGACAACATGGCAATGACACGAGACATGCGTGGCCGTAGTGATGGCGATGCTTGTGTGCACAAAAGAGCAACTCTAATCACTCTGAGAGCTTCCTCTTCATCATATTCAGTTAGAGTTGGATCCACCAATTTCAAGTGGCTGTCGTGCTCATGCAAATGCCAAGCCTGTGAAATTGTAAAACATAAAAAGGAACATGCTAAATAGTATGTGCAAAATCATGGTATTCTCCACTTGTTGATTTAATCTCTTGGACAAATTAAAGGAGTCATTATTTTCAAGAAAAAGACAAATATTAAAAAAAAACTCAAGAAAAGGAAGTAAGAACCAAGAGTTGTACTGGAGAAAAGACAGCAAAGATTTTTTGGTGATCCTTACCCATTCCAGAAGATATATCTCCTTTGGGTCTAAGGTATTGTCTGCGTTAGGCCTTCCACTAATAACCTCAAGTGCAAGAACCCCAAACCCAAAGACATCAACCTTTTCTGTTAAGTGTCCACGCATGGCATATTCTGGTGCAAGATATCCACTGCAACAGTTGCCGGCAGTATAGAAGATGAGCTAGGTAAAGGTAACTACTTTCAGAATTTCCAGAGTTTGAGTTGAATATTTCAAAGGGGACGAAAAAGGACTTACACTGTTCCAGCAACCCTGGTGCTAAGGTGTGATTTATCATCATCATAAAGCTTGGCCATACCAAAATCAGAAATTTTTGGATTAAGCTCCGCATCAAGTAGAATATTGCTTGCTTTGACGTCCCTATGTACGATTTTTATTCTTGATCCTTCATGAAGATAAGCAAGCCCTCGAGCTGTTCCCAACAAGATGTGAAAGCGAGTGGACCAATTCAAGTTCAGCCCTTTGTTTCCTTCAAGAATAAAACACAGAATTAGCGTTAGAAAACATTTAAATGGCAAGCCACTAAGCCTTTTAATTGATCATTTCAAATTAAGAAATGTTCCAGTGGTAATCCACATGCATAGAGATCGGATTGATCAGCTTTCAAAGTGGTTGTACCTTTCAGAGTCACACTCAAGCATGCTTAAAGTTGATCGTTCCAATCAATGGGTTTAGGTTTGTGGATTTCGCCAATTTTTCTTAGCTTTCAAATGTTAGATTGTTGCAGAAACAAGAGTATTTCAATGACAAGAATGGTGTCATTGACCATGCTATCCATGTTCAATGCTCATCAGTTACATATATGCATATGGCCATGCATGCATATCTGGTCAATGAAATCACTTGCATAGATACAATCCTCCCTAGACAAACTTACCATATTGTCCAGTACAGGTCCACAAAAATCAACAGCATTAGGCATAAAGATGTCCCAAACTACAAGAAAAACATACCAAAGAGACTTTGATCAAGGCTTTTGTTTTCCATATACTCGTAGACTAGGAGACGTTTATCTCCCTCAAGGCAACATCCGAGCAACTTCACAAGATTTCGATGTTCCACTGCAGAAATGGTTGCAATCTCCGTGA
>JAANDH010000059.1:92737-356295 GCA_011799765.1 Nymphaea thermarum
TAAAATTCATCGAAACAGCTCTGAATGAAACTCCACCTGCCTGCCTTCTTATGTCAAAATCTTTAAGCACCATCTTTCCCTTCAAATTATAGAGCTTCAAATAAGAAATCTATTCTTATGTAAAGTAAATTTGAGTAACTTCTCACACACATATACATATATACATATAGATGTACACATACTTCCAAAACGTACATACGTACATACATACACACTCTCTCTCTCTCTCTCTCTCTCTCTCTCTCTCTCTATATATATATATATATATATACTATAAAAAAAGAGGGAGAGAGAGAGAGAGAAAGAATATTATTCATGGTACATACTTGAATGTAAATATCGAAAATACGCCTTCCAACACTTTGCCATGTAGGTGTATCCGGGAAAGCTGTTTCAGCAAATAGAAGGTTGACTCTGTAGTTTCCATTTTCAAGGCCAAGTCCATAATATCGCAATGAAACTGGAGATAGCCTTGCTGTTTGGAATAAGTTTGAATCTAATGTGTTGGTAAACGGTAATGAGGTGTTCTGCGTAAACTGAGGATTGTTGTTGTACAGAAACATCCCATTGTTACCCTCGGCTGCTGCCGTCGCCGCCGCCGTCGTCGCCGCTCGCCGCTGGCACCTCCTCTGTCTTCTTCTTCTTCTTCTCTGCGTGGATCTCCCTAGCGCCAAGAACAGCAACGAAAAGGGAGAGAGCGAGATGAGGACGAGGGAGAACAGCCCTCGTCGGGCTGTCCCGCGGGTAAGCTGCGGGTCCGGTTTTGGGTCCCGACCCGACCTGCCCCAAAAAATAACGAGTGTTACATCCTACCCTCCTTAAAAGAAATTTCGTCCTCGAAATGTAGGTCATACCTCAATGCAAGAACAAGTGTGGATATTTCTTCCGCATGTCCTCCTCAGGTTCCCATGTGCTCTCCTTCAATCCATGGTACTGCCATTTCACTCTCACTAAAGGAATTCTCTTAGTGCGAAGCACTTGTTCTCTTTGATCTACAATTCTGATAGGTTTCTCTTCCATTGTTAAATCATCTTGCACTTGAATACCTTGAAAATCAATTACATGTGTCGGATCTGGTACGTACTTTCGAAGCATGGAAACATGAAAAACGTCATGAACATGACTCAAGACTGGTGGTAGAGCCAATCTGTATGCCACCTCTCCAATCTTCTCTAATATCTCAAAAGGTCCTACGAACCTCGGGCTCAACTTGCCCTTCACACCAAAACGAAAAACACCTCTAG
Organism: Nymphaea thermarum; assembly: GCA_011799765.1. Classification (NCBI taxonomy): domain Eukaryota; kingdom Viridiplantae; phylum Streptophyta; class Magnoliopsida; order Nymphaeales; family Nymphaeaceae; genus Nymphaea; species Nymphaea thermarum. Next base: position 93,982 of record JAANDH010000059.1, read on the forward strand.
TAGGGAAAATCTTCAAGAACACATGATCACCAACCTCAAAGGTCAACTCTCTACGGCGAACGTCCGCATAACTTTTCTGTCTACTCTGAGCAGTCAACAACTTTTTTCTTATCAATTGCACTTGGTCGGTGTAGTGTTGCAATACTAAAGGGTTTTCAATCTTACCATCACCTAATTCGGTCCAATAAGCTGGCGATCTGCACGGTCTTCCATACAAAGCCTCAAAAGGTGCCATCCCAATACTAGAGTGGTAACTGTTATTATATGCAAATTCTGCCAATTTCACATGTTTATCTCATTCTCCTTTCCAATCTAAGACACATGCACGCAACATATCCTCTAAGGTTTGAATGGTCCTCTCAGACTGCCCATCCATTTGGGGGTAGAACGTTGTACTTAGCCTAAGCTTAGTACCCAATGCCCTCTGCAATTGCCCCCAAAACCTAGAAGTAAAACGTGGATCTCGGACCGAAATGATAGACTTTGGCACTCCATGCAATCTTACTATCTCACCAATATATAACTCTGCGAGACTTTCCAAGGACTGACTGATTCTGATTGGTAGAAAATGGGCAAACTTCGTCAGTCAGTCAACAATCACCCATATGGGATCATGTTGTCTTCTAGTGCGTGGCAAACTAACCACAAAATCCATCGGAATGTCTTCCCACTTCCACACTGGGCACTGCCCATCTATCTGTGTCGATCATATAATATGATGAAGCACGAAGATCTTCATTCTCTCCATCAAACACTATGCCACCTGAAGATGTAATCTGTGGACCACCACAGTTAATTGCAAATGAAGAATCTGCAAATTAGGTAGATGGCATTACATTTTATCTGAAGAGCATCAATGGTCCTCAAAAAAGAGCCAAACGTTTCAGAATCAGGTAAATTCTTGTCAAGCATGTCATGCTTTAAGCCTTTAAGAAAATGGTTTATAGTTTGAATTAACATACTAAGAAACCAGTTTCCCTATTAGTGAGGGAAATCATGTATTTGAGGCTAAAAGATAACTTATGGGCTGAACCGAGTCCTACAAAATAAATAGTTAAACATCAAGTGCTCTATGGGATTAAATGTCACACCCCGACCTTTTAACACTCAAACATTTTTTTTTTAAAACATAAAGCATCATGGTGTGACTACACAACAATTCAAAAAGACGATGAGCCAAACAATTCAAAACAATGGGGCGAACTTTCATTTATATAACCATTTTGTTTCATACAAAACCACATCTATGTGTATAACAAAAAATGCCCCAACTATATGATTGATGTCTAACAAAAACAAGACATCAATACAAATAAACCAAGACGTGCCGGCACTAAACAAGGAAACAAAACTCAAAACCTCTCCAGTAGGACGTGAGTGCAGCCATCTGCTCAACCTGCTGCCCCGGGTCCGCCAAAACCTGAAAAAGGAAACAACCAAAAGCTCAACCTTCGTAGTATGGCAACAAGCCAGGAAAAATACCAAACCCTTTTATGTAGGGCTCAAATACGAGAACAAATATCAAAATCATTTATCATCATGTCGTGTCACAGTATGACACGTAAAGGCCACTTAATGGCAGCACTAACACAATTTCAATCTCATGCAAGGCCTGCTCAAACATAACACTTGCATTCATATCATTCACATGCACATCAGTCATATACATTCAATCATATACATTACATTTTCATTAACTTTAGTGAATTATCAGTTCCTGTTGGTGCAAACACAGGCACGTGCACACCATGGGCGGCCTACAGCCGAGAGACAACCCCCGTGGTGGCTCATAACAGTATGGATCCATTTCAACCGCTGCAGCGGTAGAACACTCATCCATGGATGTGTGAATTCCAAGGAGAGATACTCAGCCTTCCCTATGACACCCAGGTTGGGAAGGAGGGAGCCTATGCTCCAAGCACAACACACAACAGTACCCTGGGGCCTTGCACCGCTTGCGCTCCGAACAGGCGAGACCAGTGGCAAGAACGGGACGTCTCCCAAACACATAGCCACATCCCACTGGCCTCTCATCTCTTAATCATTTGTTATTATCATTAGAATAATGCATTCATAAACTGACTGGCTAGCTCATGAGGGTGGTACACTCCACAAGTGCACTCACACCTCCAATTGCCTCCACACGAGGTCTACACATAACACTAACAGTCATAGCTAGCCGTCATACAATATGGGTACAATTACCCTTCAATCCATTCAGTTGCATTATTGCCCACATCAATGAATATGCAACAAAACACAACATTCATATCGATTATCACATCAATCATATCTTTGAAACACTTAGCCAAACCACAGAGAGTAGTCTCGATCTGCGATTGACTCGTAGCTGTCCTATGCAGTTATCATTCTATGATGTTTTCTAATGCATAATTGGGGTTGAGGAGACACTCGACTCGATACTCCACCTCATCTGTCCTAAACAGTTATCAATTCTAGCATGCATATGCAAATGCGTAGTATTTTCAAAACAAACTACTAATAACCTTTTAAAACCATTCATATCATCATGCAAACATACATATACTCATTCACAAGACATTCAATCATTTCACATTACAATCCTAGGATCCCATGATCCTTGGAGCACACAATCACACATTTGCTCAGGCATGGATTTGCCTGGAATGTCGCCATACCTGTGGCGCGCTCACAAAACTCCTCGAGCTTCGAACTCAAGGTTGACGGGACGTGCCCGGTGTACCTGCAAACATAAACAAAGGATGAGATTCCTACTAGATACCTAAACAATTCAAACAAATACAAAACAAAATCCTTGAGGCACGTGTCATCTCCTCAAGAAGGTGTCGACGGGTAGTGTCGACCTACAAGCCCACTAATAGGCCACTTCCCAACTTCTAGCCATGCCAACATATGTCAAAACTCAAAGCCATCAATCCATCTATCACTTACGCCTTGCTCAAAACTTTCTTTTTCTTAATCAAGGCGTCAACCCCAAAGGCACATCCAACTTACATACGCTTTCCCTGTTTAACTCCAAGATGCACCCGTTCACCAGAACGTGTGCTACAAGCTCACCAAAACCGTCCTAAATCTTCCCCACAGCCATACAAACGCTACCATGCTTCCCTATTACTTTGAAAATCAACTCATCATGCTTAAATAATCATTATAGGCATGAATCAACACATTCCAACATAATCCTACTTCCCCACCCAAAAGCAAAAATCGCTAACATGCGTCCTAATTCATCAATTCGAAATTCTAGCATGCTTAAATGATAATTATACATGCTCTAAAAGATAATATTCAATAATCTAAGCTCAAATAGGTCTTGCTCACACCAATCCGAGTGCCCAAACTACTGTAAAGTCTCTGACAGCCACCTCAAGCGTACAATCAGTCCCCAAGTGGCAAAAATCGTGCCAAGCCGCCACCACCAACGCCTTCTAATCACTGTTATGCAGGGAAGAACACGTTCCCCAAACTGGATTCCAATCAACAGAGATAAAATCGATTCAAACAAGAGCTAAGTTGGGGAAAAGGGGAAACAATTAGCAAAATGGGAAGAAAAGGGCTCACGTAGGGAACATGAGGCAAGGGAACACAGAGAGAGAGAGGTTCGGACAGAAAAAGGGAAGACGGTAGAGGGGAGGGAAATCGAGCGGGGCAAAGGGAGAGACGGTGAAGAGGGGACGGATGGGACGAGGAGAGAGCAGTGGCAGAGAGGAAGAGGGGGAAATCGTGCAGCAAAATGGGTGCTGCCACAGAAGGGAGAAGCTATGTAGGAGGGAGGAGAAGAAGAAGGGTGAGTAAAGAGAAAAAGGCGAGAGAGAAAGGGGCGAGAGGAGGAGGGAGCTTACTCTCGGCTGCTGCCGTCGCCGCCGCCATCGTCGCCGCTCGCCGCGGGCACCTCCTCCGTCTTCTTCTTCTTCTTCTCTGCGTGGATCTCCCTAGCGGCAAGAACGGCAACGAAAAGGGGGAGAGCGAGATGAGGACGAGGGAGAACAGCCCTCGTCGGGCTCTCCCGTGGGTAAGCTGTGGGTCCGGGTCTGGGTCCCGACCCGACCTGCCCCAAAAAATAACGAGCGTTACATTAAATAAACGAGAAATTGTCATTTCATACTTTACAAAAGAACTGACATGAGACCATGTTCCTTTTCAATCCATATCATGATCAAAGTAAACTTGTAAGGACTAAACTGAAGTAAAAAACTGACATAATCATAACAATGAAATCAAGATGTGTAAGGTCTACAGAGATGTAGGAAGTCGATTGAGAAGATTTGCCTAATAAGAGAACAGTTCATCTATAAACAATTTTTTAATTTTATATCCATATATTAATATGTATATTTGAGTCCTATTCAGAAAAAGTGAGTTTGTAATAAGACCGAGAAGTCCATCATTGTAACATAATTCCAAGCCAAATAATTCCAGTGGTGAAAAGCATTTTCTTTATAATTATATTTGTGATAAGGAAACATGAAGGCATATTAAGTGTGCTGATGCTTTTGACAATTCGATGTTAAACAAAGAATATTACAACCTCTACTTATAAGATTGGTCACCTGTTAAACAATGAGCATGACCTTATAATTTGATAAACTCAATTCCTAATAATCCATATTGTATACAGAGCATATCACTTTAGCATTGATGTTAACCAACACAGTCTGTAAGAAAATGGTCTTCTCATGAATTATGTCAGCTAATGATAAAAACTTCTTTTTACTTCAGTTGTTCGAGATTCATCTGATACAGAAGATTGGGATAAGGATGAATCAGATTCTTTTGCCTCACATTTTGCGAAATGCTAAAATTAACAAAAGCTCTTTTCCACATTCTAGACAATCAGATACAGCTGATGTACTAATGTTGCTTTTATGCTGCCACTGATACCACTAACAATGGATCCATTAAGATGCCAATAATTTATGAATGAAACCGATTACGACTTTTTTGTTAAAGAAACTTGACTAGATAATGTCCACGAGCAAAATAGAAAACTCACAAGTAGGAGAATTTTGACTACATGAGAAACCCTGTTGAAGACACTTCAGTCCAGCAGTCGAACCACTGTATCCACAACATTTGTGATACTATGACATCATTTTAATATGATATGACTTACTAAGAAAATAGATATGAACTAATCAGTGTTATAATTGACATCAATCATGATACTGCTGAACCAGCCATAAAAACCAGTTGTATCTATAGCCCACCTGTTGTCAGAGTTATCAATGACCAAGGAGTTTCCAACCAAATTACTGCATAAAAAGGAGGAACCGTAACCAAAATTTAAGAATTTAAATTGGAAGGAATATATGAGATAGCTCAAGAAAATGTCGATCCATTAAACTTAAGGATGTCTTACATTTGCAACTTTGTTTCATCCAACCAAGAAGGAATGGTTCCTGATAAATTGTTCTATGACAAGTCTCTGTAACACAAGAAATTGAAGCATATGCTTAAGAAGCCAATGCATGACAAGAACATACTTACAATTTTCAAGAAAAATGGGTCGAAAAGGCAACAAAAACAGTAGTAATTGATGAATCATCAATGGGGAGAAGTTTTTTTCCAACTTTTCTTTCCTTGTGCTTTGTTACTTGCATCTGCAGGCAAAACAACAAAGGCATTATTGGAATCCTTAAATTGTGAAAGCAAGAGTTCAGAACAACCCCATATTTTGAATTATGATTAGTCTATATTGCAGCAGTAATGTGCTTTAACTTGTTTTTTGGTATCAAATGTGAATTCTACAAGCCAACAACATGAGGAAATGTGGAGAACCAGTCATTCATTTTTGTAAGTTTTGTCGTCTTACAATTACTCCTTAAAAAATCTCAATTTGTTAGTGCAATGAGATAAAGCCATAAGACATATAAAACAGATGTAAAAGGCAACCTTGTAATGGTCATTTGGAGCAGCAGAACATCCAAGCCAACTGTGCATAATGGATCAAAAGAGATCTTTATGTCCATCTTGCTGACTTCATTAATTAAAAGAACTATATGAAGCTTTAAATGTTTAAGTTGATTCTTTTTCAATATTAGTAATATTCCCTCTATATCAAGTTATTAATAATAACACCTAACCTATCCTTTGAAACGGTAATAATATGATCAATGAAGTGTCAATAAAAGTTAGTTTGGCTTGTTCAATTGCATTATTAAGTTTTAAATATCTGGAAGTTCATATTAGGTCCACATTTTCATTCTATTCGTGAGCATATAGTACAAATCTGTGCATGACAAAGGCATATGCTTTTCTGAAGTCCTACATTCAGATGGAAACTTGGTCTTCATGTAGGGGAAGAATCCTGCATTCAGATGGGAACTTGGTCTTCATGTAGGTGAAGCATGATTTCAAATTTATGGATCTGAAAACCCCAAAAGCATAGTTGTAAATCCTCTGGATATTCAGGTAAAATTTTCACCCCGTAAAAGGGGGATCTTAACGATCATTTCTTTTTTTCTTGTTGGAAATGAAACCAAACCAAATCATTGTGTCGCTGACAACTACCCATTCAAGATGGAATTGAAATAAGTTTAGAGAATGAAACTGCATTATCAATTCCATCTGTAAGGTAATGCTTTGCCAACAGAAGTGCTCCCAAACATCAGAAGCCATTGTGCATTAAGTTACCGGGTTAAATCATTATTTATAGGTCAAAGTTCTGAAATAAATGTTACAACAATCAGAGCCAGAACAAGAAAGAACTGCAAGACATTAAATGCACAAACAATGGACTGAAAAGGAATTTGTTTGTCTTTTTGAGACATATAATGTCACTTTTGGTCCAGAATCTGAAGTTCTTTCATAATAGGAGAGCTCAACATTCTCCTTTAATTTATAATTTTCTCCCATTTTTTCCCCCTTAAATATACCTCTTCATGGGGAAAATAAACTCAGTGTAACCAGTTATGCATATAAAAATGGGAATTCTATAGACATCTGCACATACATATTTTGGAGATTTGAACTTTTTGTGGATGGGATTACACCAGACAAATGGTTGTTTCCAAGGTACCTGTTTATAAAACACAATTGAATACAATAAGAGTCACATGCTACTTCTTCAGTGGAAGAAAATTAAATATAAGTAGAATTTGGAACTTGCTTACAAGTAGACAAGTTTATTCATATTGAAGAGAGAGCTCGGAATTTGACCAGTCAGGTTATTGAAACTGAGGTCCCTGCGAAAGCCAAGCGAAAACACATTATATTTTGTGAATTACCACTTCCAAATTGTTATTCCATCTGCCATGACATTTAATGACAAATGAACTCTAGGATGTGAATATACAAGCCATTAGAAAATTAAAAGACTTACTAAGCACAATGCAGTACCACTTATTTTTACAAAACCTTCAAGTAACCAAGAGAGCCCATGCAATAGGAGTAAACAGTATCCTATTATATTTAAAAGCATTCTTGCCCACATATTTCAAAGTTGATATACAGATTATTTCAAGATTCAATTAGATGGTTACATGCAGGAAGATGGTTGATGTTGATTAGTTCAATCCTAGCCTTTCCATCTCAAAATTAAGAAGGATCTTATTGACTCACTACACCATGCAGGAAGAAATTTCTCCCGGTATTTGAATAATCCTTTTGCCTAATTTAATTTCTGAAATTAATTAAACTAGTAAATTTCTACTTAAAAAGCATATTTTTTAGTTTGGGTTAAAAAGCACACTTTGCATGGACGAAGTTGACTCATGATCCATTTAAATGTGTTGATAGATGGCATAGCTGGTTATCAGCCACTTCTCAAGTCAAAACTTTATACTGCTTGGTTCTTTAGCTCCATGTCATTCATATGATTCTGTTTCTATCTAATTTAAAAATGTTCATGTAACAGCTTGTTTTCAAGCCATGGATTGTAACAGAAGAAAACATAGACGTTCCTCAGTTTCTTGAGGAGGCTTTATAATGTAAAATGAACATCCATATTTTACAATATATTTTTTGCAAGAGCTATGCACCATCTTGAGCATTTATATTTGTGCCATCAGAAATGTAAACAAATAAATAAATGGAGATACATACATATATACATTCTAGGTGAGTTAGAGTCTTCAAACAGAGTTGAAGCCTTCTTTCCTTGACTCCACGGTCATGGACAGTATTGGGGCTCAGTGTGGAGACAATGCACTTCGATTTGGTGCTCTTTTCCAACCTATATGGCCTAGGAGTATGGCACCAATACGAAGTGAATTTTCAACATGAGATTTCACAACTGCCTGCCTGTCCAACTATGCTATGCCTCTTGAGACATATATTCGATTGTGAAAACTGGAAGATGTGAACTCCCTATAATTTTTGGAAACTTACATAAATGTGTTTGTCACGATCATTTGCTTGGGATGGATACTGGAAAACTTTGATAAAAAATATGAGCCATGATAGTGCAATTATGGGAGAAATTTTAGGTTATTAAATTTAAAATATTTTTTTAAAACTACTTATGCATCATGCAACTTGTGTATTGATTCTTGTAAAAGCAATCATACAAATGACATTCATATGGTTACTTGTCTAAGACATACATAGAAATGCATATGCTTCAGTCGTCCTAATCGATTGTCATAATTTAGTCACTTCTTTTTTCATATGTGTGTGTGCATGTGTCCTACATATTCTTTATGCATGCATGTGTCCTACATATTATTTATGCATGCATGTATGTTGCGTTTATGTATGTATTAGTTATCTATGTATGTATTTCCAAACACAAAATACATATCTGCCATTATTTAAAAAAGGAATATGCATTAATAGATCAATTGAAAGAAACACAACCTATATAACTAAGCAAATTAAGTGTGGGCGAACCACAGAATGACCACTGGTAATCATGAAAGTTTCAAGATTGCTTACAAATGCTTCAATTCTTGATAACTCCATATATCAGTTGGAATATTTCCAGATAGATTGATATTCCTCAATACTCTACATGAAACAATTAACGAAAATGTCAAAGATTAAACAAAACAAAATCAGTGGCTCAAGTTAAACATCTATGAAAAAACTTACAAAGTGCCCAGAGATCTCATGTTTTTAATAAACAATAAGGAGGAGGTTCCATTTGACAGGTCACTTATAAGCCTACATCTCCCAAAGATGAGGAATTAGTGAAATAATATGAATATTGACAGATCTAGCTAACAAACAAGTTGAGAAATACTAACAGAGTTGACAACGATGTTAAATTAGAGAACCCTGATGGTATTGGACCCTGTGAAAAGCTCCCTTCAAGCCTCCTGCATTGAAAATTAGGTGCTTAATATCATTTGAATTATACCATTGGTTGAGCAGAAAAATAAATTCCTAGCTATCAATCCTGGGAAAGGTCAACTGAAATGGTAATATAAAATAGCAACAATCTCAGGGAAGTTGGAGAAGAAAAAAGATACTGATAAAAAATAGGTACTGATGAAAAAAAAAACTGCCCAATTCTTTATCTTATCATGATGGTCTGAACCAGAAAAAAAAATATCTAGACAGTACTGACAAGAGCAGCATGCTTTGTAGACCTAGGAACTCATGCTGTTCATTGCAAAAATGGAAGCATTCTAAAACTCTGCAGATAAATATATATTCTGAAATTTTAGTACGAACTTCAGCTTACACAGGCAAAAAGACTATACACACCCATATGAATGATTGTTTTAAAATATTTGACAGTTTACAAAGGCAAAAAAATAGACAATACAAAAAACAGACATACATGTACATGATTCCTTAGAATAATACAAAAACCTGCTATCCTTACATATACAAAGATTCTGACATGACACAAAAAAAGGAGCTTGTATCTGAAAAATGAAAGGTTTGACAACCAAGAGATGGTAATGTGTGTGATTTTAGTGGCCCTTAACCTCTTGTAAGTGTTGAAATTAGAGGAGTTTATGTTTCTAGGTGGCTCTTTGTAATATTAAAGAGTTATAAGACCTCTCTAATATTTTTTTATTTAGATTGATGTAATCTGTAAATTTCTTTTCTACCCTAATCTCTTTATAATGGAGATTAGGGTTACTGAATGAATTCCGTTTTCTCTCCCCAGCTCTCACGACTTCAACTCTTTCTCTCTCCACGTCTCAAGGCTTCAACTGTGAAAAGTGACTATAACAGTCACAAAAGATGCATATAACAGTAAAAAGGCACTAAGGCCAAGTGAGAAGAATAAAATTCATTCAATAAATCATGTGAAGGCTGTAAAACACAGCTTACTTTTACAAGGGACTGTTACAAGTATTTATACAAGAGAGAGTAAGGAGGAAAGGGGCTGAATTAGCCGTTGGGCTAGTTCCAACAGCTCTTAATAGAGCTGTTGGAACTACCATCGGCTAGTTCAGCAATACAATAAAAAAATAAAACAAAAAAATAAAATAGAAAATAGAAAATAGAAAAGGAAAAAGTAAACGAAATCCTAAACTAATTCCTAACTAAGGTAATACCTAATTAAGAGGTAACAAACAACTAATTAAGAAATCCTATTTCTTAACACCCCCCCTTAAACTTACGGTGGTATCACGAAAGTTTATCTAAAAGAAAGTTAAATCTAGGAGAACATAGAGGCTTCATAAAGAAGTCAGCCAGTTGGAATTCTGAGGAGACATATGGAAGCTTGATAGTTTTCTTCAGAAATTCTTCACGAACATAGTGACAGTCCATTTTAATATGTTTGGTTTGTTCATGGAATGTTCGATTCTTAGCAATGTAAATAGAACTCTTGTTGTTGCAGCACAAATCAATGGGTTCTTCTATTCTCGTTCCCATATCGAGTAACATTTGACGAAGCCAGACAATTTCCATGATTAGCTCCAAGCAGCTTGCCGAGATATGCTTAACCTTTTCCTTTAGAAGAGCTAGCACACAGTTCCTAATGGCTTTTCCCAAGACCCATTAATGAAGTCCTTACCACATTATGTATATGCATAAACAGAAAAAACTAATCTAAGCTTAGAAGTCAAAATCTTGAGTCCTTGACTACTCAGCTGACTAGTTATGTGGAGTGAGTTTCAACTGACAATTCGTAACACTAGCTCTCTCTCTCTCTCTCTCTATATATATATAATATATATATATATATATATATTATTTGCTTTTAGCCAGTCAACTTCGGCTGACATCAGTCAACCAGTCTCAACTAGTCCTTTTAGGGTCTGGAACATGTGTCTGACTTCCAATTTTAACAATGTAGAACCTAACCATAAAATATCCAGTGCCTACCATTTTCTCATAATTTTTTTTTTCACTTCCATAAAACTAAATATGAACTCATGTGAGTCTGTCAGCAGCTAACAAGCATTGAGAAAGGAAAATCTTATATAAATATTTACAGGTCAGTAAGTTCCGTTCAATTGTATGAGGTCAAGTATCTTTCCAGTAAATAGGTTGTCTGATGCCCACCTGTAAAGCAAAATGAAGCCAAAATCATTAGGTCAAGCAGCTTCGCTACAATATTTGCATTAATAAAAAAATAACTGCAAGGAAAATAAATAGACAATTTGCTAAGAAACAGGAGACATTACACTATTTTCAATTTCTTTAGATTTATGAATGTTGAAGGAATTGGGCCGCTGAGAACAGCGCTATCAATATACCTGTCATTTGAATGTCAACAATGTACAATATATCAAATTACCTAACAAAAGAGAAATAGATAAAGAGTACAGCACACAAGCGGTTCACAAGGTGAAGAGTGAATTTCTATCTTTTGCAAGAACCACATAGATGGCATGTCCACATGTCCACTACATATCCAGTTGATTGGATAGGATGAGCTCTATTCAGTAATTCCAAATGTCAAAACAGCAATCATGAATACTAAAAGCATTATGTGCCTAATTCAGCTCATGTAAAACACAAGAGTATTATGTGTGAGATCAGGTAACTTACAGTTCTTGCAAGTTCACCAAATTTCCAAGCTCAAGAGGAAGAGGGCCTGAGAAATTATTTGATCCAAGACCCCTGCAATTTGCAGATTTCACAAAAAACTTCAGTGAGAGAATTACATGCATAGTTGTTTGACTTAAAATTGTTGCATTAAGAACAAAAGAGAGTTTGATACCAGATCTAACTAACATAAATTACTAATAACAGAGAAAGTTTGATAGTACTTGCAAAATATAGATGAATATTTGTGGCGGTAAATTAAAATTCCATTTTTTCTTTCTTACATTTACTTTTGTGAAAGTAACCCTACAAAGATCCATCATTTTTTTTATGGATTGGGTGAGATCATGACACTTATGTGCATGCCAAAAGATATAGAATTTAAGGATGCAAAATGTACCAAATAAATATGAAATTCAGAATCTCATAACTTTTGCTTCAAAAAGAATGGTTCTACCTACATACCATCTTACAAATATCTCTAACATTCAAACACTGCTCGAGTTTCCAGATTTATAGCCAGAATGTGTTCAGTTGACTACTTCAGCTATATTTCATTTTCCTGCATCTGTCCAACGCATGTAGATAATGCCATTTTCTGTATCATAGTCATAGAACATACTAGCCTGCACTTTAAAGACACAATCTGGCACCTTCATTTCTTGTTTTATATTCACTTTTCTTTCCCTTTTGAAAATTTCCCAACAATGTATACATTTTCTTTCAACTAAAAGTTTATTGCTTCATGTTCTTAAATAGTGACTTAACATTGTCCAAGAATTGCATGGTATGATTGACATTGATGTTTTATTGTGCATTTCGTTAAAGATTTTAGACAAAATGCAGTGACAAAACTTGTCAAACTAGGAAAAATATGTAAATTTACAGCGGAAGCGACGATCATGTCAATGATCATTTAAAAAGTTTTAAGAAACAGGAAGTCTGGAAGCAAATCGTTAACTGAATCCAAGGTGAAGGCCAGTCTAATACAACAAAGTAAAGTATAAACTTTAAAGAGGTAGTCAAATAAGAAATCAAATAAAATTGAAGACAAAGCAAACATTAATCATGTTGTTCCAACTAAAATAAATAGAAATTTTTGCTACAACTAAAAGATATGAAAGTATCATCAAGAAAGATCATGGACAATTTACTTATGAAATTGAATCATATACACAGTCAGCAAAAAGATAAGTTATCTCAAGAATTTAGTCTATTAAGTTATTGCTAAAAACTTATATATTAAGATTATGTAATACTTGGCACGAAAATACATTCAATACAATAAGCAGTTAAGAATTATTAATGTCAATAAATTTAAAAAAATTATAATCTTACTAAAGAAGTTTTGAAACATAAATAGCAGTATTTGATTTTTGAAGATAAGTAATTTTTAGGGCAGATTAGAGCTAAAAACACACAAACCCTGATTCACAGTTTAAAGGAAGTGCATGAGAAGCATAGAAGAAGGACGAAAAATAAGTGCATCAGAAGCACAAGAGAAACACAAGTGGAAGCATTGAAGAACTATAAGAGAAGCGTGAGAGAAAGAACAACAATTAATCCACTGTTTTATTGAGCTTCCAATAAATTGTGGTTCCTCTCTTGAACTAAACCTCTGGTTGTCCATTTTGCACATATACATACATGTTCAACCGTTGATCTAAAAAAATCTGTTGGGACTTTTTCTTGCTTTAACATAGAAAAAAATAGCAATGTATGTGTTACAGCCGGCTGTCTTTTTGAGAGAGAAAAACATTATCATTCACTAACCCTAATCTCCATAATAAAGAGATTAGGGTAGAAAAGGGATTTACAAATAACATCAACCAAAAATAGGGAAATGTTTAAAGAGACCTCATAACTATTAAATATTACAAAGAACCACCTAGAAACATAAACTCTTCTAATTCAACACTCCCCCTCAAGCTGAAGCATACATATTAATCATGCTCAGCTTGTCACAACATCTAGAATAATCACCAATAGGAAGAGCTTTAGTGAAGACATCTGCAGCTTGATCTTCTGATGAAACATGAATGGTGGTTATGGTTCCTCCTTGAACGAGATCCCGAATGTAATGACAGTCCACTTCAATATGTTTAGTTCTCTCATGGAAAACTGGATTGTCCGCAATGTATGTGGCTGCTTGATTGTCACAATACATCTTCATGAGAAGCGGAATCGACACACTTAGGCTAGATAGCATGGATTTAGCCCAAGTCATTTCAGCGGCAGTTTGAGCCATAGCTTTGTACTCGGATTCTGCACTAGATCTTGATACCACACCTTGCTTTTTGCTTCTCCAAGATATAAGGTTGCCTCCCACAAATACACAGAATCCTGTGGTAGATTTCCTGTCTTCGACTGAGCCAGCATAATCAGCATCACTATAGGCTTCCACTTCCAAGGTCTTGCCTTTTGTAAACAAAAGCCCTTTGCGAGGGGACGATTTCAGATATTTGACAACCATTAAAGCTGCATCCCAATGAAATTTCTTGGGTTGTTCCATAAATTGACTTAGCTTCCCCATTGCAAAGCTAATGTTTGGTCTTGTCACAGTTGTTGAAATAAGAAAGTTTATTTTTAAGTGTGGTAGTTATTTGATTATTTAAAAGTTAGAGTTCCCTTTTGTCCTTTTACAACTTTTTATGTGTTATGTCTTACTTATGTGACAGCCACCCTAATCTCTCTTTAAGTAGAGACTAGGGCAGGATAATAAGTATAACTCTTTCACGTCTCTCTCTCTCTCTCTCTCTCTCTCTCTCTCTCTCTCTCTCTCTCTCTTTCTCTTCCACGTGCAACATGGTATCAAAGCCTCGTCTTCCTGGACCTATTTGACTCCAGCTGCTGGTCGTCTTCCCCTCTCCTGCCTTCCTTCTCTCTTCTTCCTCTTCATCTCTAGTATTCTGTCCAGATCTGCCGTGGGTAACAGTTTGCCCTAAGGGGCTGTATCGTATGGGAGATCAGGGATCTAATCATTGCCAAGACATGATCAGTGGTGATTAGATGCCCTAGATATGGTCGTTGCAAGGTCTGAAGATCATTGGAGATATGAAGACACATGTTTCAAAGTTGTGGGTGATGGTTGCAATCAAAGGCAGCCGTTGATGACTGATCTGTATTCTTCAGAAGTTTACGTTGTGGAGACTAGGGTTTGATGTTCTCTACCTCTAGTTATTTCTGTTATATAATTATGAAGTTGAAGGCATGTCGTGGTTGAAGCCTTCGTGGAGAAGGGCAAGATTATTTTCTGTGGGTTATTGCTGGTTTGTTCTTCAAGTTGCAAAAGTCTTCTTTGTGGCCGCTGGTCATTGTTTGTTGAAATCTGAGCATGGAAAGTTATGTGCAATGACCAGTTTTCTATCAGTCATGGATCTGCCCTAGTTTTTTTTTTTTTTCTGTCAGTCGTGGATCTGCCCTAGATGTTATAAAGGGTATTTTTTTTGTATCGCAAAAAACTCCTTATCATCTGCGTTCGATATATTCTCTTCCTGCTGCATATACCAGTGCTGGAATCTACTAGTGCTGCGACTGCAAGTGATATTGTTGAGTTTTGTGTTGTTGATCAGTCCTTGCCTGACTGATTAATTATAAGTTGGACATTCTTTTGTGTTGTTCAAACTACTTCAAAATTGGTTTGGTACCCCTACTGTATTCATTATGGCTAAGATTAGCAAACCAGATGGTGGCAATGATTATAAAGGAACTGAGAATCCTTCCTGCATTGGATCTACAGTCACAGTTAACACTGACAGATCTGAGTATGAACAGTTTTTGACACAGGCTTCAACTTCCACTGCGTTGATTGATCGAGCTCTCTCTACGAGTACATCCACGCTTGATTCAAGTATCTCTTGGATTATTGACTCAAGAGCATCGAGACATTTCTGCAGTAGACCTGGTTTGTTCACTACGTTGCATAGATTCTCTCAGCTACGTCATGTCAAAATTGCAGACGATAGAATGTCACCTATATTGGGTGATGAAGATGTGAAACTTTCTCAGTCTATGACCATTTCACATGTCTTATACGCTCCTGAGTTTCCATCTCATTTGCTCTCTGTTAAACAGTTGACTACTTATTTACATTGTCGCATTATTTTTGACCCTGGTGCATGCTCATTTCAGGACTTACAAACTGGAAAGACTATTGGTGGTGGCTATGAAAAAGGGGGGGTTTACATCTTGTCGGCTCCCATGGGTCTTGCTGCTACCTCTTCTACATCAGACTCTACACCCTTTCAGTGGCATCTCAGACTAGGTCATCCTTCAGGGTCCAAGCTTCGTTCCATTCTACCTCACCTTTCAGTCCCAGAGTCATTTCAGTGTGAGGCCTATCAACTTGGCAAACATACTCGTAGTAGTTTTCCTTCGAGTCTTTGTCCATCAAGTCAAGGGTTGTTTGATCTTATTCATGTTGATGTGTGGGGTCCTAGTAGAGTTGCTAGGCGATCTAAGTTTAGGTATTTTTTGGTTGTTGTTGATGATTACTCTCGAGTCAGTTGGGTATTTCTTTTGAAAGAAAGGTCTGAGGTAATACCTATTCTCAAAAACTTGATTATTGAAATAAAAACTCAGTTTGGTTCTCTGGTCAAGTGTATTCGCACTGATAATGCTCTTGAGTTCAAATCATCTGTCTTAATGACCTTTTAGGCTGAAAATGGTATCTCTCCCCAATTTACATGTCCTCATACCTCACAACAGAATGGAGTTGCCGAACGAAAACATGGGCAACTTCTAACTGTTGCTCGTACCTTAATGCTTCATAATCATGTACCTGCATACTTATGGGGTGATGCCATACTCATGGCCTGTTACCTAACAAATCATTTGCCATCATCCTCCATTGACAACAAAGTACCGATTAAACTTGTTTATACCAATTGAAGCTTATTTCCAGTTGCACCAAAAGTATTTGGATGTACCTGTTTTGTTCACATCCTTGGGCCTAAACGTGATAAACTTACTGCTCAAGCCATTAAGTGTGCGTTCATTGGCTATCCTCGAAACCAAAAAGGATACAAGTGCTTTGATCCAGTAACTCTCAAAGAGTATATCAGTGCGGATGTCACTTTCTTCGAGTCTCAGCCCTACTTTAACCCTACTTCTGTGTCATCTGAGATGTCATGTCCTATCCCTCTACCTATTCCTCTTGTCCCGTTGGAATCTTTTCCTTCTCCTACTCTAACTATGAATAGGTTTCAGAACCCTCCATTGGTCCACTTTCTTCGAGTCTCAGCCCTACTTTAACCCTACTTCTGTGTCATCTGAGATGTCATGTCCTATCCCTCTACCTATTCATCTTGTCCCGTTGGAATCTTTTCCTTCTCCTACTCTAACTATGAATAGGTTTCAGGACCCTCCATTGGTCTACACTCGGCGACAGGACCCTTCTCATGGTCGACCATCAAACTCTTCTCAGGATGTGAGCTCCATTGAAGTAAGTATACCTGATGTTGTTCCTTCAGATGACTTGCCTATAGCCCTGCGCAAAGGCAAGAGGTAGTGTACCATGCATCCTATCTCTCACTTTGTTTCCATTGACCATCTTGATGACAACTTACAACAGTTTCTTAAGGCTATGTCAGTTCATATTGTACCAACTTGTCATCAAGAGGCCTTACTAGACTGTAAATGGCGGAAAGCTATGCAGGACGAGATGGATGCTCTCATACAACATGGTACTTGGGAATTGGTTGATCCACCTGAAAATTATGATATTGTTGGCTCCAAATGGGTATTTACAGTCAAATATCATTCAGATGGGTCATTAGAGCGATACAAAGCTCGTTTAGTGGCTAAAGGTTACACTCAGACATACGGAGTTGACTTCTTTGAGACGTTCTCTCCTGTGGCCAGGTTGGGTACTATTCGCCTCATTATTTTTGTTGCGGTACACTCTGATTGGCCTACGTATCAGCTTGATGTGAAGAATGCCTTTCTTTATGGTGATCTTGAGAAGACTGTATATATGCAGCAACCCCCAGGGTTCGAGCGACAGGGGGAGTGTAGTAAAGTGTGTCGGCTGAAGAAGGCTATCTATGGACTTAAACAAAGTCCCAGGGCATGGTCCCACAAATTATCCGAGGTGGTTTCACAATGTGGATTTGAACGATCTCCTTTGGATCATTCTCTATTCATCAAGAAGACCTCCAAAGGTATAGTTGTCATGATAGTATATGTTGATGACATTATCTTGACAGGTGATTGTGATCAATAAATCGCTGCTACAAAGGCTTTCCTTCAAAAGCAGTTTGTCACGAAGGATCTTGGTCACCTGAGATATTTTTTTGGGATTGAAGTTATGCAGAACAAAGAAGGTGTAGTATTGTCTCAAAGGAAGTATGTTCTTGACCTACTGTAGGATACATGGATGCTAGGGACTAAGCTGGCTAATCTCCCTATGAATCCACGTACTCATCTTCATGATGATCAATCATAACTAGTAGATTCTCGATCTTACAGGTCTCTCATTGGAAAACTGCTTTATGTTACTGTGACAAGACCAGACATTAGCTTTGTTGTTGGAAAATTAAGCCAGTTCATGGAAAAGCCTAGAAAAGTCCATTGGGATGCTGCGTTGATGGTGTTGAAATACCTAAAGTCATCCCCAGGCAGAGGCCTCTTCTTTAAGAAAGGTAAATCTCTAGAAGTTGCTGCTTACAGTGATGCTGACTATGCAGGGTCTGTTGATGATAGAAAATCCACAACTGGCTTCTGTATCTTTGTTGGGGGTAATCTCATACCATGGAGAAGCAAGAAACAAAATGTAGTTGCTAGATCAAGTGCAGAGTCTGAATATAGAGCAATGGCTCAAACGGCGACTGAAATGACATGGGTTAAATCTATGCTAACAAATATGGGTATTCATGTTCCTCTTCCTATGAAAATGTATTGTGATAACAAGGCTGCCACTTATATTGCAAACAATCTAGTATTTCATGAAAGAACTAAGCACATTGAGGTGGATTGTCATTATGTTTGGGATCTTATAAAAGAAGGTGTGGTGTCTACGGTTCATGTAGCTTCTGAAGATCAGGTGGCAGATATGTTTACGAAGGCTCTTCCGATTGGTGATTTCTCTAGATGTTACGACAAGCTGAGCATGGTTGACATCTATGCTCCAGCTTGAGGGGGAGTGTTGAAATAAGAAAGTTTATTTTTAAGTGTGGTAGTTATTTGATTATTTAAAAGTTAGATTTCCCTTTTGTCCTTTTACAACTTTTTATGTCTTACTTATGTGACAGCCACCCTAATCTCTCTTTAAGTAGAGACAAGGGCAGGATAATAAGTATAACTCTTTCACGTCTCTCTCTCTCTCTCTTTCTCTTCCACGTGCAACAACAGTAACATAGAGGAGCTTCCCAATAAGGGATCTATATGATCGAGAATCCACTAATTCTGATTGGTCATCATGAAGATGTATGTGTGGATTCATAGGTAGATTAGCCGGTTTAGCTCCTAGCATTCCAGTGTCCTGCAATAAATCAAGAACATATTTCCGTTGAGAGAGAACTACACATTCCTTGTTGCAAGCAACCTCTATTCCCAAGAAATATCGTAATGGACCAAGATTTTTTGTCACAAAGTGTTTTTGAAAAAACAACTTTATATCAAAAATTTCTTGATCCGAGTCACCTGTCAGGATAATATCATCAACATAAACCACTAGAATGGTCATACCCCTGGAAGTCTTCTTGATAAACAGAGAATGATCAAGAGGAGATCTCGCAAAGCCACACTTTGAGACTACTTCAGAGAACTTGTGAAACCATGCACGAGGACTCTGCTTGAGTCCATAAATAGCTTTCTACAGTTTGCACACTTTTCCACACTCTCCCTGTCGTTCAAACCCTGGTGGTTGTTGCATATAGACAGTCTCATCAAGATAACCATACAAAAGGCATTTTTGACATCAAGCTGATACATGTGCCAATCATGATGTACAGTCACAGAGATGATAAGCCGAATGGTTCCCAACCGAACAACAGGAGAAAAAGTCTCAAAGAAATCAACCCTGTAAGTCTGCGTGTTGCCCTTAGCAACCAACCGAGCTTTGTATCTTTCTATAGAACCATCAGAATTATATTTCACTGTGAATACCCACTTGGAGCCAACAATATCACACTCAGAAGGAGGATCAACGAGTTCCCAGGTGTCTCGCTAAACTAATGCATCCATCTCATCTTGCATAGCCCGTCTCCACTGAGTATCTAACAAGGCCTGTTGGTGACAAGTAGGAACTGCATGGACAGTTAGAGCTTGAATAAGTTGTTGCATACTTTTACTAACACCATCAGTAGAAACAAAATGAGATATAGGATGCAGAGTACATTGTCTTTTACCTTTGCGAAGAGCAATAGGTAATTCCTGATAGGAATCAAATGGACTAGGTCTACTCACTTCAGATATACTTACCTCTTGAGAATCGGTTGGCAAAGGAACATGAGAAGGGTCCTGTCGACGTGTGTAGACCAGCGGAGGATCACAAAACTTGGACACTACAACAGGAGAATCTCTAGAAGGAGACTCAAACGGGAATGACTCCAAAGGAATAGGAGGAATAGGTAGTGAGTTAGGTGACGGTGGCATCTCAGTAGAGGTAGGAGAGGGACTATAATAAGGCTGAGACTCAAAGAATGTGACATCCGCACTGATATACTCTTTTTGAGTCAAGGGATCAAAGCATTTGTAGCCTTTATAGTTTCTGGAGTAGCCAATAAAGATACATTTAACGGCTTGGGCCCCTAATTTATCATGTGGGTCCAAGTATGTGAACAAAGCATGTGCAACCAAATACTTTGGGAGCTACTGGAAACAAGGGTCTTTGTGAGTGCACAAGTTTAATGGGAACTTGGTTGTCAATAGAAGATGAGGGTAAACGGTTGGTCAAATAACACGTAGTGAGAATGGCATCTCCCCTGAAATATGCAGGTAGATTAGTATGAAGCATAAGGGAACGAGCCACATTTAGTAGTTGGCGATGTTTTCGCTCAGCGACTCCATTTTGTTGGGAGGTATGGGGACAAGTAAACTGAGGAAAAATGTCATTATCAGACTAAAACTTCATTAAGGTAGATGCTTTGAACTCAAGAGCGTTATCAGTGCGAATGCTTTTAACAAGAATACCAAACTGAGTCTTTATTTCAATAATAAGGTTCTTGAGAGTGCATATGACTTCAGACCCTTCTTTCAAAAGGAAAACCCAGGTGACTCGAGAATAATCATCAACTATGACAAGGAAATAACGAAATCACCTATTAGCAACTCTGCTAGGACCCCACACATCAACATGAAGAAGATCAAATAGTCCACAACTGGACAGACTAAGACTCAATGGGTAACTGTTTCGAGTGTGCTTGCCAAGTTGACAGGCTTCACACTGAAACGACTCTGGTACTGATAGATGAGGAAGCAAGTGACGGAGATTGGAGACATATGGATGACCAAGTCTGAGATGCCACTGGAAGGAGGAGGACAATGAAGAAGTCGAGAAAGCTGCAATACCTACAGAATCAGACATGAAATAGATGCCCCCTTTCTCATAGTCTTCTTCCCAGTTTGCAAGTCCTGAAATGAACATACACCAGAGTCAAATGTAACACGACAATGTAAAACATTAATCAATTGTCCAACTGATAAAAGATTAGTGGGAAACTTAAGAGCATATAACACATTAGGAATTATCATAGACTCAGAAATCTTAATATCTTCAAAACCCATAATAGGAGACCATCTACCATCTGCAAGTCTCACATGACGTGTCTAAGCTAATGAGTATAGCACAGTAAACATAGAAGGTCTACTACAAAAGTGCCTCGATGCTCCTGAATCAATAATCCAAGTAGTACTTGTATCATGTGGAGCAGTATCCACAGACATAACATTGCCTATAATAACTGTAGAGGCCGACGACTGAATAGATCTGTATGATAAGAACTCCTCATACTCTGACTTGTTGATATTCATAGTCATAGTCTCAGAATGGGAAGAAGATAACGGCCCATCTACTACTGATGAAACCACCCGGACACATCCAATAGAAGACTGTAAAGAATTTTTGCCCTGCTTAGATGCAACACTTCTTCCTAGAGATGCAGCGAAAGGACGACCATGTCTATCCCAACATCTCTCTTCCAAATGCCCTATTTTCCCACAATAGGTGCACTGAAATCTGCCCCGACCTCCAATTTTAAACTCATGAGAGAATTAAGGTTTAAAACTTTCAGTCATTGTAAATCTGTCCACAAGAGTTCAGCCCAAAAACTGAGAAGAATATATGTAGAGAAAAATGAGACTGATCAGCACTAAACAGTTGTTCAACACCACACAACAAAAGTAATAATTAGATACGCAACACTTCTTCTAAGCAAGAACAAATACTTCCACAACAGGTTGTTGTCCCCTTGCTAACTGACTACTCAGCACTTCCACAACAACAAAGAAAAATTCTGCATCATCAAATCGACATAAAAAAAAAAGATTCTGCAGTATTGACTGTCGTAGCGTTCTTGAAAGCAGTCCCTACGGCATTAACCAACATAGACTCCCACACAGTTGCGCATATATATATTTCTATTGATGTCCACTGTTTCAATGTATCAAAATCCCGATATTGGTTGTTTTTATCAGATCTGATATCTTCCAGAAATCCAGAATTGATCTGGTCATCTCCCACACAAGAACGACCTCACGTATAGAACATCAGCAGCCAGCAAAAAAAAATCCAGAGATTTGGTTCAAGGACAGCAATATGATTTAAAAGAAAGAAGAAACTTGTATCAGATCTGATACCAATATGATCTGGCCTGAACTTCATCTTCAACAGCGGTAACCAAGAGATTTCTGATACAGTCCCTTGTAGTCTTCCATGTGCCAGATCCAAAAAAAATACGAACCCCTTACAGCTACTCTTCTACGTGCCAGAAAAAAATATATATATTCCACAGTGACTCCCACGCGCAACTTCCACGTAGTTGCTTATGCTCCACTACATCAACGTTGGGGACCTAATCACACATACCTCTCACGTGTGATTAGGTTCCCCTTCCACGCTGCTCCACTATTTTCCGATCAGCAGAGAGGAGAGAAAGGAAGGGTAAAAAAAATAGGAAGAGATGGGAGAGAGAGAATAGGAGAAGAGGTCGCCGGAAAATCACGTCAATGGTCACCGGAGAAGGATGGAGATCGCCGGCTCTGATACCATGTGATAGTAAGAGGAGGAAGGGTTAAGGATTTACCCGGTGTGAGATATCACATTGTTCGAGGAACCCTAGATGCTGTTGGAGTAAAGGATCGTCAACAAGGACGTTCTAGTGCGTTGTAGATTCTTATCCAAGACCTGTATCATTTGATGATGATGCCATGTGAATCGCTAGAAACATGTGAAGTATATGGCTAACCCAATAACGAAAGTTTCGTAAGGGGACTGGAGCAGGCTACCATGAGACAAAAGATCTTCTTTCTAAAGAGATTCGGAACTATTATATTAATATGTCCAAGGTCCAATATTGAAATCATTTCAGAGGTTCCGGCAGTCTTTTTGAGAGAGAAAAACATTATCATTCACTAACCCTAATCTCTATAATAAAGAGATTAGGGTAGAAAAGGGATTTACAAATAACATCAACTAAAGATAGGGAAATGGTTAAAGAGACCTCATAACTATTAAATATTACAAAGAACCACCTAGAAACATAAACTCTTCTAATTCAACAATACGTTTGTATATATATAAAGAGAGAAGGATAGAGAGAGAATATGATTTATTATACTATGCCTGAGTCGAAAGACTTGGCCATGGTATAAGCTCATAAAATCCCATGGGTAGTATACAAAATTGATGCCCAATTGCCCATAGAGCTCGAACTTCAGGTGTCTGTCAAACAGCTGAGGTCGACTCCACTAAGCCAGCCCCCTTCGGGCCAGAGAGAGTATATAAATTTATGATCCATATATATATATATATATTGCTTGTGTAAGAGAGAGAGAGAGATTTACAGAAATTTAAGTCTTATAAGTTTTCCAAGTTCCTTCGGAACATACAGTCCCAAAGAGAGCATTAATACCAAACGTCCTGTTGAATAAAAAATGGAAGACAGGAAAGGGCACATCATTCACAGCAGGACACGCTTAATAAAAGAAACGGATGAACAGATTTGTTGTTAGAGAAACAAAAAGAAAAATAAGTGCAGCTAAAAACAGTAAGCCTCAAAAACACAAACCATTACTAGCGTTTCAAGGAGGTTAAATTGCCAATGAATGCAGGCAATGGTCCTGTCAGATAATTTTGACCCAGATTTCTGCAAGATGTTGAAGCTAAACATGGTGATCACCATGATGATGGTGGAGATGATGTTAAAAGAGAAGAAATTGAGGATCTCATACAAATCATCAAGTAAAGTAAGATTTGCAAGGGCTTCTGGTATAGTTCCCCTTTTACTCAGAGCATAAACTTTCCTGTAAAAAGAAACATGAGTTATTTAAACACGAGGGTCGTAAAAGCAGAAAAATATCAAATGCGGTGATATATTGAGACTAGAGGCCTCATTCTACAATCTAAAGACGACGGAGGAAAAAAGGAATTGGTTGATAAGATACACACAGTTTGGTGATATGGCAAGTTCCATTGCTGCAGGAACACTTGATCGCGGGGTCATAGCGCGTGTCATCGATTGTGGAAGCATCAATGGCTGTGCCGCTGCAGGGTTCAGTTAGATTCCATGAAGCAAATGACGAGAGGTTCCAATGCTTTGATATGCTTCTGAAAGCGCTCACTGGCAATTAAAACAAGGAGAGAACGATCTAAACTTGTCAGACAAGATATTTAATTTTCCTTTTCCATAATCGGTTACGAAGTAAAATTGACCTTCTGATGATCGAGAAACCAAAGTACCACTTTAAAGTTTAAACTATATATAGATGTATATATATCAAAAAGGTTACCCATTCTTTCCTAACTTTACCTCTTGGTGTTTTTTTCAATAGTTCGTTTAAATAGTCTTCTACGTTCGAACCATATAAACAAGAACCAACGTCCCAAATTTCTGGAAAACAGAAAGATTGGATAAAATTTTCCTTTCTATAATCAGTTAGAGAGTTTACCTTCAATTGGGTCTGTGGTGCTCTGGCCTTGAGCTTGGGCTCCCCTTCCGGCGACGGAAACGAAGCACAGAATCCATTGAAGGAACAAGACAAAAGCAGAAACCATGGATTCGCTAAACTTCGCGCTTTGCATTCAAATGTTCTACTCTTCCCACCAAAAGAACTGTTATAAGAAGGCGATGCTCAATAAACAAGTGAGCAAAGTTTGAGAACGACAGCGCACGATGTCATCAAAGGAGAGAGAACAGGATAATACTGAACGGTGTGGGCCATTGACTTTGCCTTTCCACATGGAGGAGAAAAAGAGTGAGAAAGGACTGTTAGACTGCCGCAATCTAGTCGGATGTTTAAATATTTGAAATCTGTCACTAAAGGCACTACAAAACTGTAAAAAGAAAAAAACATCACAAACCATTATTATATCATAAACCGTTGCCAGGCTGAAGGCCTTTAGCGACAGATTTTAAATGTTTAATAATCTGGTAAATTAGGCAGCTAGATGATTTCAATTTCTCTTTCTTTTTTTCGATACATATATACACACGCACACACTAATAGATACCAAACCTTCATATACTGCACTTAAAAGGGAAACATCTAAGCCAGCAGATTAGATTGAAAATATAGAAACCAAATTGTTTTCTTAAAAGGCCGGCCAGATGCCCCTTAAAGGATGTCAGTGAGAAGAAAAGAGGGGGAAAATGAGCTTTCTTAAATGAGATACCTCTTTTGATGTATATTTTGGTCTTTTGAAAAAAATTTGTCTTATATATTCTCGATTTGGGTTAAAAATCATATTTTTATATACTCACAATGAGTCCCTACTTATCTTCATAGGGAGCAGGGATGCTAATGTATCTGATTCGTCCGATCAAACTGTTTTGAAAAAAATCGGATATATATAAAAAAAAAAGTCAATATTTGATTAAGCAATCGGGTTAGATTCAGATTTAGATTTAGGAAATGACATTCAATCAGATTCCGGATATACATAAATGTCTGATTTCATTAGGATCAAATTTAGTTTAAATAAATATCCTACATATACATAGTTTCTTCTCTTCGCAGTAAAAGGAAGTGTGGCAAGAGGACTGATAAATGCAGTCAGAGTGTCAACGACAGCACATGATCGATGCCATCAGGAAAGAGGACAGGTTTTTATTACCAACTAAATTGATTGCCACTTGACTTTTCTTCAACACGAGGAAGAAAAACCTATCAGTGCGCAAAGTTATCAAAATATGTCAGTTCAGGAACCGAATTGCTGCCGATTCCGTGAATCAATCCACAACACTAACATAAAAATTAAGTCATATTTTTTAGAAATAAACAGAAAAGGTATATTAAAACTCGTTAAAATTTTAAAATACATTAATATAGTTAAAGAGTGACGAGCGGCACTCCTGAATCGGCCATGGGGTTACCAACGATTCGCTTCAGATAAACTGATTTGGGACGACACGGGAGGATTCTGATACCACCGTGCGTCGATTATAATGAGGAAGACGTGTTTGGCGACTTGGTCAATTTTGTCCTCATCTGCTACGTTGCCGACAGTGGACGGAATGAATGAAGAAAGAACACATCCCTCCGATTTAGAACCTCAAATGCTAGATGGGAACCATCCATGTTGTTGATTGAAGGAGATTTAATGGTGGATGCTTTAAAATTACATTTTAAAGCCTCCAATCTTAAAAGTACATTCCAAACTATACTGTAACAAAATTTTACAATAGTATTTATACATAAGGTTGTGCCTTGTTTATATTAACTATGGCCCATATTCCTCAGTCATCAGTCTGACTCTTATGACTGCCTACTCATCGTGGTAGATGCTACTTTTGAGTTGCAGGGGATAACTGTAGATCCTGATAAAGTTCTATGGTGGAGTTCCATCCTGCTCATCCAGAATAGTCAAGGGAAAAAAGCCAGAAAGTAATATTGATGGGACTTGGACTTTTTAGAGTTTATTGTTTAAAGTCCATTCCCGATTTTAGCTGTCAAACAGTAACCCATGGTCCCATACCCTCTTTATTAAACAGCGACTCTCTCCTTTAACGGATGTTACATCAAAACTCACAAAAAAGATTTCCTTTTCATAATCATACTAGAGAACTAGACAGGACGGACCCAAGATGGCTGTGAACCTTATCAGGTACTAGTCTGACAATTTTTTATTGTAAAGAGGGTGCGTCTGTCTTTCATGCCTATATGTAACACTAGCTATGCATTCTTCTTAACGCAAGTGAAAGATCTTAAATTGTTGG
This sequence comes from Nymphaea thermarum, assembly GCA_011799765.1. Taxonomy (NCBI): domain Eukaryota; kingdom Viridiplantae; phylum Streptophyta; class Magnoliopsida; order Nymphaeales; family Nymphaeaceae; genus Nymphaea; species Nymphaea thermarum. The sequence goes on from JAANDH010000059.1 coordinate 121,254, forward strand.
AATGCTTATCCGTCCCAAAAAATTACATATCATATCAACCAGTTCACATATTATAAATTTAACGAACACTCTTGAATGTTCACATCGTTGCTATCGACTAAAAATCATATCGATGAAAACTCTGCCTTACAAGATTTTAGAGTTGGTGGTCTTTGGTGCAGTTACTAAGTTGAGTTTGATCTGTGCCTTTGAGTGTGACTTGGAAATCTTTTGTTAAAAAATTCTCAAGTTGCACATATTCATGCTAAATCATCCAATAACAAAAAAAAAAAAGCATAATACAAAAATATATATACCTAACACTACAAAAAAGAGCAGATTCACTGATGTGTGGAAACACGGATGTCGATGAAAGTGAATTTTTACTGACGTATATGACGTGTTGGTAAAAGCTTCACCAACTTTTTTAAACTCTGCGTGAGCCCTTCTTCTTCCCTCCTTTCCTCTTTACTCCCTCTTCTTCCCACCGGCATTTACTGAAGTTTTTGGATGATTCTTGGTGTTCTTCATCGATTAGAGATCTTTAATCGATAAAAAAGATAGTCTGCTTGAACTTAAACGTTAAGTTTTTTCTATTTGTGAATGATTTTAGGTTATGGTATTATTCTAAGATCTGTATGTAAGTTTCGGTACTATTTGGTCGTGAAACATTTGTAATAACATTTGTTGAGTTTAGTTCCATCGATTTGATATATTAGTTGTATGAAAAATCTGCACAAATACATAACCCTCAATTTCTCTAATTCACTAGATTCCAGCGTCATACTTTGAACATGTCTAATGCTACTCACGTGAACTTAGTTACAAAAATTACATTGATTAGTTGCAATTTTAATGCTTTTTGTGATTGTTTGAATGTTTTCAGTCCCTAGCCTTTTACCCACCCACCAAGTGTAACGCGCTTTGCTCGTGCAGGTCGGACCGGGTCAGGGTCCAAACCCGGACCCGAGCTCCACGCGTGAGGAGCCCGACGCGAGGCCCCTTTCTCCCTCGCCTTTCCCTTTTCCTCCTTCATCGTTCTCCTGGTGGTCTCCCGCGCAGTGAAGAAGAAGACGGTGGTGGTGCAAGCGGCGGCGACGGAGGTGGACCAAGCGACGGCGGCGGTGGAGCAGACTGCGGCGGCGATGAGGGCACTGGCGGCGGCGTCACGTGGGTGAGTCTTCAATCTCTCCCTCTGTTCTTCTCCTTCTTCTTTTCCATCTTCCTCACCCTTCACCGCCCTCCTTCTGCCCACACTCTCCGTCTCTCTCTGCTCGAACGTTCTCTCCGTCTCTCTCCCTCCCTGCACTCTCTCCCTCGCACGCCCTCCCCCTTCATTCTTCCCCTACCACTGCCATTTTCCCCTTTTGACCGAACCTCCCTCTTTCTGTCTGAACCTCTTTCTCTGTCTCCCCTTGCCAACTGCAGCTTCCCTTGCCTCACGTTCCCTTCGTGAACCCTTTCTCCCCTTTTGTGCTAATTGTTTTTCCCTTTTTTCTATCTTAGCTCACGTCTGAACTGAGTTTTATCACTGTTTGATTGGATTTTGGTTTGGGGGGACGTGTTCTTCCTCGCATAACAGTGATTAGAAGGCCTTGGTGTGACGGCATTGAGGGATTTCAGCCGTTTGGGGACCACTTGGACTTGTGAGGTGGCTGTCGGAGGAATTACAGCANGCACGTTAGTGATTTTGGTTTTGGAGGAAAGCTTAGAAGTATGTTAGAAAGCGTTGATTCATGTATTTAATGATCGTTTTAGCATGATGAGTTGATTTTCGAAGTTTTAGGGAAGCATGGTAGAGATTGGATGGTTTTGGGGAAATATGCGTTTTTGGATGTGACTTTGGGGGTTGAGGTTTTAATGAAAGAACGTTTTGAGGAAGGAATTAGTGATGGATTGAGGGTTTTGATCGTTCGAGGCAACGTCAAGTCGTAATGGAGGAAGCCTATTGGAGGGCTTGTAGGTCGACACTACCCATCGACACCCTCTTGAGGCGATGACATATGCCTCAAGGATTTTGTTTTGTATTGTTGTAATTGAATGAATCGTGTAGGTATCAAGTAGGAATCTTATTCTTGTTTATGTTTACAGGTGCACCGGGCCCATCTCGACGACCTTGAGCTGAAGGATTCGAAGCTTGAGGCTTTTTGAAGAATTGTGATCGCGCCACAGGTATGGCGACATGCCAGGCGAATTCCCGCCTGGGTAAATATGATTGTGTGTTCCAAGGATCATGGGATCCTAGGATTGTAATGTGAATTGATTGATGGATTGTAAATGAATGTATGTATATTGATTGATGGATTGTAAATGAATGTATGTATGTTTATTCATGCTTTACTATATGATTTGAATTGTTGGAAAAACTATTGGTAATTGTTTTGAAACTGTTACGCATTTGCATATGCATGCTAGAATTGATATCTGTTTAGGACAGATGAGGCGGGGTATCGAGTCGAGTGTCTCCTCGACCCCAATTGTGCATTAGAAAGCATCATAGAATGATAACTGCATAGGACAGCTACGAGCCAACCGCAGATCGAGACTACTCTCTGTGAATTGGCTAAGTTTTTCAAAGATGTGATTGATGTGATTGATGTGAGGGTTGATGTTATGATTGATATGAATGTGTATGTTGTTGCATGTGTATTGCCATGGGCAACGATGCAAATGGATGAAATAGGGGGTAGTTGTACCCGTACTGTATGACGGTTAGCAAAGACTATTATAGTATGTGTAGACCTCTTGTGGAGGCAATTGGAGGTGTGGGTGCACTCGAGAAGTGCACCAACCTCATGAGCTAGCCAGTCAATTGTGAATGTGTTAATCTAATGTTAATAAAGAATGATTAAAAGATGTGAGGCCAGTGGGATGTGGCTATGTGATTGGGAGACGTCCCCTCTTTGTTCTTGCCACTGGTCTCGCCTGTTCGGAGCGCAGGCGGTGCAAGGCCCCAGTGTACTGTTGTGTGTTGTGCTTGGAGCGTTGGCTCCCGCCTTCCCAACCTGGGTGTCCTAGGGAAGGCTGAGTGTCTCACCTTGGACTTCACACAGCCAAGGATGAGTGCTCTACCGCTGCAGCGGATGAAATTGATCCATACTGTTATGGGCCACCACGGGGGTTGTCTCTCGGCTGTAGGCCGCCCATGGTGTGCACGTGCCTGTGTTGCACCTACAGGAACTGTAATACACTGAAGTTAAAGAAAATGTATTGAATATGATTGATGGTATGTGTTTGAAGTGAATGTAATTGTTGTGTTGCAAATGCAAGTGAGATGTTTAGGTATGCTTGCATGTGATTGGAAAGGTTAGTGACTATGGCCATTGAGTGGCTCTTGTGTGTCGTACTTTGACACAATATGAGAAAATATGATTTGATATTTATTTCTATTTGAATCTCACCTGAAAGGGGTGGTATTTTCCTGGCTTGTTGTCATACTGTGAAGGCTAAGCCTTCAGTTGTTTCCTTTTCAGGTTTTGGCGGACCCGGGGCAGCAGGTTGAGCAGATGGCTTCACTCACGTCCTACTGAGGAGGTTTTGGGTCTTTTTGTAGTGCTGGCGCGTCTTATTTTGGTTTTATTGATGTCTTGTTTTTGTTAGGCATCAATTATACAGTTTGGGGCATTTTTGTTACACATAGGTGTGATTTTGTAGAACTGAAAGGATTGCATTAATGAAAGTTCGCCCCATTGTTTGGAATTGCTTGGCTCATTGGCTCATCGTCTTTTCGAATTGTAGTGTAGTCACGCCTCGATGCTTTATGTTTAGAAAAAAAAATGTTTGAAGTGTCAAAAGGTCGGGGTGTGACACCAAGTTTTCGACCAAATGTTTAAACAACTAACGAATAATTTTCTCGGAACTGCTTAAATTGTAACTTCACTTTGAAATTATGTAACATGTTTCATCGTTAAGTGGTGCAATGGATCATTTGTTAATGATCTTTGAGTTGGGGATGACATGATATTTATGTTGCATATATGTTCAAGGCATCACTCTATGACTTTTTTTTTTTAAAGAAATAGGATTATCAAAATATATTGTTTAAGTACTTATATGAAAGATTGCATGACAAGCTACCCAACGTATTAATTTGCTGAATAAAAAACCAAATAGTTAAAATATATAATTCACAATAATGTCAGTTTATCGTATTGAGAGTCGACTCACAAGTCACAGCTCGAGTCTCATCTTGATTTAAAAATTCCCATTGAAATATTTCAGTTCCCACCCCACCATTCACCGAATCACCAAAGGGGCAAGGGTAAGCTGTGAGAGCGGTGTTCTAATTCTCTGAACCTAGTGGCCCAGTCTCCCTCCAGCCTTAACGGCTTCACCACTGGCCAACATGCTACAGTGTAGCTCCGTCATTGGCTTCACCCATCAGGCTCTGGCCGTCGTTTGTTGCATAGCTACGCTGCCGGTTGCCAGTCAAGATTTGCCCCAAATTTCCCAAAGTGGCTAACCGGTGTGGTGGAGATGTTGTGGAGCGTGTTGTGGACCTGTGGTGCCAACCAGTGCTTCTTCTCCTCCTCCTTCTTCTTCTTTGTGAGTTATTGCTTATAAACTTTGTGTAGACCTTTTATGATAATACCTCTTTGCTCTTCTTATTTGGCTCCTTCTTCTTCTTCTTCATATGATAAGGGGTGATTTGTGTGTTTCTATTGGAGCTTCCTGATTAGTGATTATTGGTTTGGGGGTTTCAACTTGCCCTTTTTTATTGATCATTTATGGCTTTGTGTCTTTGTGGTGGCTTGACTGGGTTGTCCGGCAGTGAAATCAAGGGCGACTGACTTGGCCTCAAGGGCCTAAGAGTGATGGCCTGATAGCCTGATAGTTGTCCACCCTTTAAGTCTTTCTCTCACTTTCTTCTTCTTTTTCATATGATAAGTTACATTTAAGCAATTTGGGTGTTCCTATTTAGGCTTTCTGGTTAGCGATTACTGATTTGGGGATTTCAATTTGCCTCTTTTTATTGATAATTTTTTGGGTTTATGCCTTTGTGAGCACTGGGCTGTCTAGCAGTGAAAATCAAAGGCGACTTACTTGGCCTGTTGGTCACAAGGTGAAACTTGAAAGGGTGATGGATTGATAGCTGGCCGGTGGTCCATGGACACTCAGTATTCAGTAAGTCTTTCTCCCTCTCTCGATTTCTTCTTCTTCTTCTTCTTTGTATGACAATTTGATTTTGACTTTTATTTAAGCTTTATGGGTTTTTGTTCAATTACAGATCTTAGTTTTATTTTTTTGAAAAACGTTCAACATTGTGTAGGTAATTTAAATTTTACCATGTAAAAGTTCCCTTTAATGTTATTGTTCAGTTAAAACTCTTGTTCCATGTTTAATCTAGTTAGATTGTGAAAGATTGCAATATAAATATTAATCATGAATTATCCAATGACATGGAGAATGAATGGTGAGATTAATTTTTAATATCTCCATCATGCATAACATTAACCAATAACCAATACCACTACAATTATGACAATTACTAGAGTTCATATTTTCGGTAGATGCTGGGACTTTCTTCTCAATATCAATCCATGATCATTGGTCCCTTGGACTAGCTTTCAAAGATTAAACATTTTCTAGGCTCTTTTTTCTTTGATTGTTTATTAATTAATGAGAGTGATATAATAAGGGGCGTCCGGATCAATACTTTTTTTGTTGGGCTTTATTGGCGTACTTGGACTTCTACTAGAGAAAAACATATTCAAAGTACGCACAAATATGTGAAGTTGTAAACATAAAAGTATAAAACACACTTTCTCAATCTATACAATAATGCATTTATATAATGCCTAATCTTCAAGCTTAATGAAATGCATTTTGAATTCTTTATCCCGTATACTTGTCTTAGATTCTATGAAGTGTTTATCAACTTTTAGGTGTTTTGGTTTTGTAACGAATAAGACAATTGATTGACAAAAAAGAGCAAAGTCAAAGACTTTAATGAAAAGTTCCCCAAGATATTAAGCATATTGAGGTATTTGTTTTTCTTACATTTATAAGATCTTTTGAATATAAAGTATTTGTTTAGGATAAGAGATAATTTGAGACATGCCAAAAGCCTATAATTATGATGTATGTTTTTTTTCTTATATGTTTTAGTAGAAAATATATGTTTAAGACAAAAGATAACTGAGATAGGTCAAAATACTGTAAATATGATATATATATTTTTTACATACTTTAGTTTAGGACAAGAGATAACTGAGATAGGTCAAAAGCTTGCAATTATAGTGTATGTGTTTTTACATGCTTTAGTAGAAGATATTTGTTTAGGACAAGAGATAACTGAAACATGCAAAAGTCTACAATTATGTCGTATGTGTTTTTACATGCTTTAGTAGAAGATCTTTTTTTAGGGGCAGGAGATAACTGAGGCAAGCCAAAAACATGCACTTATGGTGATATTTTAAACCAATGATGCAATTGTTTGAAGGTATCTGTTCTTGATAATACAATCATAAGAAAATTAAAGATGTAAAACTTTAAGGTATTAATGTTCTTTATATATTAATTATTTTTTATTTTATTTTTACTGATTAAGCATAGATAAGTTTGTAGTGAGAATGCCTATATTTGACAAACATTTTCCAAAACAAAAAGAAATCAAATCAAGTAAAGAAGAAGAATCAAGTGAGAAGCAAAATGATATAGAATTTGACAAAGTTGAGTTCTCTGTGACCCTGTGCTTCGTCCTCCTATGTAAACTTATCATCCCAATGTTTGTGAAAGTATTTGTAGAGCTTATCTTCTACGAGGCCATTGCCAGCCTCGTAATTGTGATTTTCCTAACGAATTTGACAAAGTTGAGTTCTCTGTGACCCTGTGCTTCGTCCTCCTATGTAAACTTATCATCCCAATGTTTGTGAAAGTATTTGTAGAGCTTATCTTCTACGAGGTTTCCTAACCATCAAAAGCAAAAGTTTAATGCAACATGGTTTGATGAGTATGAAAATTGGTTTGGAAGTACTTTTTTTTCTCTATTGCTTGATGATTCTGAAGATATTTCAACTAAAGAACAAATGGGTATTGTGTTATGATTTGTTAATGAAAATGGTCAAGTAGTTGAACAATCTCTTGCCCTTGTAGATGTTCTTGAAAAAACATTTTGCAAGTGTGAATTGAGCATACCAAGTTTGCGTGGATAGGGTTATGAGGGAGCAAACAATATGAGATGAACATTTAATGGACTAAAGACTCTTATATTAAATGGGAATGAATCTGCATATTATATTCAATGTTTTGTACATCAACTTCAATTGGAGGTAGTTCTTATTGCTGAAAATCACCCAATAACTAGGTTCTTTTTTTGTATATTATCCAGATTGTCAAATTTTTCTATATTTCTTGCAAAAGGTCTTAGCTTATTCGGGAAGTAGAATGTATTAAAATTGTTGAAGCACTTAAGTGAACTTTAAACAAGACGAGGATTAAATCAAGATATGAGTCTCAAGCGACCTGCTGATACTTGCTGGAGTTCTCATTATGCTGATTTAGTCAATTTAGTCAACATGTATAATTCTATGATTAAGGCATTAGATTTATTGTATAAAATATAAGTAAACAAAAATGGAAGACACTTGAATTGGTACATACATTGCAAAATTTTGAATTTATATTTAGCTTGCATTTGGTGTATAAAGTTTTGGGGATAAATGACACACTTTCACAAACACTCCAATGAAAAGATCAAGATATTGTAAGTGTTGTGGATCTGGTTATTGTAAACTCTTTTGTGAGTGAAATTTTTGTATTTTGCAATAAATTTGATATACCAATGCCTGATTTAGAGGAGATCTAGAGCTTTTTCTTTCAGTGGCATGTTTAAGTCCAAAGAAATATTTTCTACTTTTGACAAACATAAGTTGATTCATCTTATCGTGTTATATCATAAAGACTTCAATGCTGCATACTTGTATAGACTTGAAGTCAATTAGATGTGTATGTTGAAAACATAAAAACCATTGAAAGATTTTAAATTTGAAATCTTCTGAAATGATGGCAACAACTGAAAAACACATAATATTTTCTCTAGTGTATTTGAAGAGGGATGTATAGCACAAGCACAAGAATGACATGTAATATAATCATAAACTATCCACTGTTAGTTGGTCATTTCTTAGTTCCTTAGGGAGGTTAACACATAACTACATAATGTAATCATTTTATGATAGCAAAGGAAACTTTCAATGAAGATTCTTCTTCAGGTAGCAATTAGATGTATCTAGGAAGGAAGCACTTTTTACTGCAAATTCCAACTTGTGAGAGATGAGCAAAGATAAGGGTAACATATACATAAAAAAACATTAGTTGTTGCTTAGAAAGCATGAAATAAGGTGATTGCAATATGATAGGTGATTAAAGCTTACTAATAAATGAATGGCAGTGAGGAAAGCATAATCTCAAAATTTAAATGGCATTCTAGTATGAGCAATTAAGGGTGTTGGAGTGCAGAGCCTGATCCATACTTTATAGCCTTCCCTAGTTTCCATGGATCCAACTTTGCCATGGGTCTCACTTCCCAATTTTTTTATAAGGACATTTATGACATTTTTTGCTTTGTGAATTTTGCCTTAATCTCATGTTGATGAGGGCGTTGTTTGGCTTGTACTATTTAATTTTCTCTATGATAGTGAAAGCAGCACTGTGCAGTGGATCTGGACATAGGAAAACGTTGTCTCCGGACTACATAAACGTTTATGTGTTCTTTCTCTTTCTCTTTTTCTAATTTTTATTATCTTGGTGCATTAAGAGAGTGTCAGAGAGCCTTGTTCCTAACAAAGGTTAAGTCCATTTCTACAATATATCTATGTGACTCTTCAGCTTCACCATTTCACTCGCAAGTGTGAGGATAAATAATTTCATCTACTATTCTACATTCATTTGAGTATTTAAATTAAAGAACACTATTCTTCTTTCTAATAACTTTGAAAATTTTTTATGTGCTTCTTTTGATGAATTGAAATATGTGAGTTGTTGAGCATTTCCAAATGGTTTTTTTATTGTTGTCACTAGAAATTGTCACATTAGGTGCATTGGCAGTGGTTTTTGTTTGGTCATAGGTTTTGAAGGCTTTTCCAATGATTTTAGGGTTTTTAGTGAACCTATTAATGCATAAACATCAGAAAATAACAAATCTAGATATCCTCAAATATCATGAGACCAGGTGTCAAATGAGAGAACATGTGTACTTATTTGAAAAGCTTCATAAATAGTATGACTCTTCTCATGGTGTGTAGGCATTCCCTCCTTGTTAATAACATGCTGAAAAAAATTCAATGATGGGTGAACTAAGTGATGGTGCCATGACTAAGGCCTAATATGTCTAGCAACCAACACTGCAAACACACTAAATTTTTTTTCCGAGTTTGCCATATATAGGTCCTATCCTTGCTTATTTGTTCCTATACGCAACACACGTTAGATAGAATTAAGAATGGATTTTACATATATAACAAATTTCTAGAAATGAAATGAACTAACAACATATCTTTCATAAGGGAATCAAATGTGGAAGATGAGAAAATAAAATTTCTAGAACACTAAATATTTCAATCCAGACCCATCAATAATTTTGATTTGTTCCTTTCCTATATCTTATGATCGACTAAGAAATCATCAAATAAGCATCAAGACAATGGTTGCACTTGGGTCCAAGTGCTAGCTAGTCAAGTCTCATGTTATGAGCTTCAAGCACAAAACATGAGCCCTCATGTTGGCATTAATATAGTGGACTCAAGTTGTATGATTCATACTCATGCATCAGTAGACATGACAAATAGTCAACAATTTGCTATGAAATGTGTCCTTTATTCTTGCAAGCATGACAAGTTAGTTATTCTTCAATTGTTCTATTGTTAAATATAAATTTAAGACTTTATCTTGTAGGTATCCAAAATTTCTCTTTGTCTTTATTTCCATTAGAACTATATTTCTTATTTTAATTTGTTTCAAATGCAAAATTAACCATAAACTGGTTTGACCCATTACTGCTTTGAATTTGAGCTTTACAGTAGTGCTCAATGATCCAGGCTCTTGCCTCAATAGACTAAGTATATATGACAACAAATTATCATCTTCTATTGGTTTTGAGGCTAAAAGCAAGTTGGGGTGGCAAGACTTTTGGCATGGTAAAAATAACTAGAAAAATTGATCCAGTCTGCTTTTTCAGGTTATGAAGTTCCTTTTAATGGTTGAATACAAGCCATTGATCTAGGTGCATACATTGTCTTCAATGCAATCTAAACTTCATATGATGTGTATGCATAGTATCAATTAGAGAAAATAAAATCAGTTAGAGAAAATAAAATCCAATTGCATAGCGATTGCTCAAGATGATTCCATTCATCAAATTTCAGGTTTCTAAACTTTATGTTATCAAAATTGCATGCACGTTCTTATCCACATGAACACTCCATTGATAAATATGATAAACAACTTTTCAAGTAATATATAACTTGACTTTCTAATTTACAAGTAATTGTCTTTGGTACGTTTTTTAAATCAAATATATTGCAAATTTGTAGGAGTAGGAATACTTGGAACATGTAGACCTTAGGTTTGTTGGTTACAATGGTGCAACTCCAATTCTGTTGTTTTGTAATATATCTTCCACCACTCTTTGTTTCAGTCATGAGAAAATATATATTAATAGTGAATGACTTCAATAGGGTTTGTTAAGCTTTGGCTCCATATAAAAGAAGGTCATCATGTACAAGGAACACAATTTTTAACGTGGCTTGCATATATGTCTACAATGTTCTATCACTATTTCTTTCTTTTTTTTTTCATCAGATGAGAGCAATCTATATGCTATTATCATGGTGTCATTTCCCAATTAGAGAACTGGTACAACTATTATAATTGAAGATTTACCTCTGCGCTATCATTATTAACAAACTCATTGATTTTATTGATATGTTCTTCGCTTTCCTCACCCCTTAGTTCAGTTTTAATTTTCTAGTTTCAGTGGATGTTAATTGAAATTGGGAGCAAGACTTTTTTTTTTAGTAATTAAACCCTAATTCATCATCGTTGGTGGTAGTGAACAACATTTCTCAACATGTTTCATTTTTTATAAATCTTCCACATCATTGATTTCTATTTATGATCTGTTGTTTCCCTTATGGGCTTTTATGTCATCCCCTCCCCTTGGAACTACCTTTGTCTCCATTTCCACTCCTCCACATACATACATTTAATTTCATATTATTATTCACTTCTTTCTTCTCACATCTGCACCTCTCCTTTGTCTTCTCTACCCACTAAGCTTCACAATGCTTATCATTCTCTCATTTTTCTTCCTTGTTATATTTTCTGTTGTCACTCTTCTCATTGTCCCTCTCTTCCTCAACACCTCTTTCTTTGTAGTTGGGCATCTTCTTGAAGTCGCATTTTTCTATTCCCTTGTTTCTTTCCCTAGATTCTTGTTCCACTTTTACTCTTATCTTACATCTTGAAAACATATATGTGAGTTATGCCACTTAAGAACCTCCTCCAAGTTATTTTCTTCCCCTGCTACCTCTTCTTATAGGGCCAAACATTTGCCTACACATTGTTTCTCCTAGTTGGTCAAACTGTTCTAAGTCTTTTTCATTGCTAGCTAGTCACTCACATTCATTCCCACTTCATTATAACTTTCATCTAAAGTTAAGTGTGTGTGAATTACCTTCATCAGTCACCTCTAGAAGAAGGCAAGCTTTGCCTTCAAGTTGGTGTACAAAGGTAATGCTGGTATATTCATTCTTTGGATTTGCTTAGTCTCTCTGCTTTGACCTATAATATTGTACATTCACCTCTCATGGCTAGAGTACATAAATATTTTCTTCAACTATCATTTTTTCTTCACTACTACCTATAACCTTTCTCCTTGTTTAAAGGGGATACTTTTGCTAGATCTTCTAAACTTCTCCATGAAAATCCTTGTTTGTCATCTAGGAGAATTTTAATGCGCTTCACCTACTTGAACATCCAAAATTTTTAGGAATACAAATGACCATTTTACCCTTCATCAGGAAATTTCTAAGTTGGTTCTCGCAAACCAAATTTCAAGAACAAGTATCCAGCTTTAACTCATTCCCTTTTTGGGTCTAAGAATCATTTTTCCAAAGCTAACCTTGGATATTAAATCATTTGGATCCATTTCAAGTGTTTCAATCCAAATCCAGATCAAAATCCAATTATTCATATTTTAATTCACTAAATTTCAAATAGGTTTCAAATAAAACTCCAAGACTTGATAGTGATTTTCAAAATCTAATGGATTTTCAAATAAGTCTTGAGATCAATCCTACAAACTTTTTGACTGCTATTTAGTTGCAAGTAATTTCAAGCAAATTTAGAGGCAAATTGTTAATACTTCAAAATTCTCAAGAGATTCTCAGTTAATTCCAATTCAATTTTAATATACTTTTAAAATCAATTTTCAAGGATTTGGAATAAGTTCGGATCTATTTTTGAAGGGTTTCAATCTAATTTTAAAGAGGAATTTGAATTCATTAATTGTAAATTTTAAAGTTTGAAAACTCCTATTCCCCCCTTTCATTTATTCCTTTTCCCCCTTTTTTTCCCATTTTCTTTCTCTTCACTATTTCTTTCGCGCTGCATTCTCGTTCACGGTTTTCTCTCTCCTCCTTTCTAGTTTTTCTTCTTCCTCCGCCTCATTCTGCCATGTTTTTCTTCCTCATCTTCTTCTTCCACACACTCCCCATTTTCTCCTTCATCACCAAGTACTGTCTCCCTCTCCCTCTGCCCGCTGATCTGCCTCTGAAGGGTGACCCACCGCTGTTGTTGCCTCCCTCAGGTATCTCTCCCCCCTCCGCCAAAAGCTGCAGCCACATTTCCTCCGCCCATCTCTCCGATCACCGACTCCTTCTAGACCAACACCCTCATCCACCGCATATCGCTGCCTTCTTCACCGTCTCTCTCAATCACCGCCTCCCTCAGGTATCTCTCCCACCTCAAATAGAAAGTTGTTGCCTCTCGCTTCATCCCCTTTCTGCCTTCACCTCGTCTCTCTAATTTCTCCTCCGTCTCCGACTGACTACCCTCCTTCTCCATAGAAGATGATCAATTAGATGAAGTCGATCACCAGCAACCGGAGGTTGATACTCTACGGAAGGGAAAGTCCAAGGTCCGTGTCGCCTGTCCAAGCTTCACCCAACGACGCGAATGCCAACAATCTACCCTCAATGAAACCATCGTTGACGATGATGATGGTCATCATGTTCGAGGGATGAACAATTGTTCACTGTCTGAAATCAAACACTTACTAAAGAATTTGAGTTGGAAGCTCGATAGCTTGACGATTAAGTAGAAGAAGGGCAAGGGAACGATCATAGCAAAGATGGTTCCGAATTTGCCAATATTTCTACTCCCAGCCCGACTGCAACAGCATCACCCATCTATGTTGAAACTCCATCTCTGTTCGTCCTCAATGTCCTTGTTGTAACTTGTAACTTTGTTCATCATCGGCTGAAGCATTTCCACGGGATCCCCTGCTGACCAAAAATTGATGATTTTTCAGCCGCCGGCCACTAGCAGCACCGGATGAGCCTGCCCTGCGTCGTCCACATTTCAGCCACTTGTAAACCTCACCATCACCGCCCTATCAAGCAACTGCTGCATCCTCTGCTCAACAGAGCCTTCTTCAGCAGCAGCCTGCCTGAGTCACCATTCTCCACATCTGCTACTTTTACAGCCGAATATCCCCACCACCTCTATCTGTGGTCCCCTGCTTGCCATCTGCTCAATGCTTCCCAGGGGCGACTAGTCTTACAATGGGAATGTTGGGCATTGCTATTACCATTATCCCAAACTCCATTGAACCCAATCGCCTGCTGCATCACTCCCCACCACCGAGATCCGAAGCATGAGCACTATTCTCGTCGTGGTAGACCGGTTGACGAAGCATGCACACTTCACGCCTCTGTACCCTAAGTACTCTGCCACTTTAATACACTTTTAGCCCTCTTTATGTAAGGGTGGGCGTCGGGCCGGGCCGCCGACGGGCCAGCCCGGCCCGGCCCGGTACGGGCCGGGTTTGGGCCGGGAAAATCCCGGCCCGGGCCGGGCCCGGGCCCAACAAGCCGGCCCGGCAGCGGACCCGGCCCGGCGGCGGCCCGGTTGGCCCGCCTACGGGCTTCGTCCTTCCCCTTCTCCTTCCCACCTTCCCGGCTTCCCCCCTTCCCCTTCTGCTTCCCCCCTTCCCGACTCCCTCCTGCTTTCCCCTTCCCTTTNCCCCGGTTCCCCCCTTCCCGTCTGCGATGGAGATGCAGAGCGTCGGCGGCGTGATGGGGTCGCAGCGCGTGATTGAGCTGCAACTGGTGGCCTTCATCATGGTCTTCTCCGCCAGCGGCCTCATCCCCCTCCTGGACCTCGCCTTCCCCATCTTCACGACGCTCTACCTCCTCATCCTCTCGCGCTTCGCCTTCCCCAACTTCTCCCGCTCCTCCTCTTCTTCCTCTCAGGAGATCTTCCGCGGCTCCCGCCTCTTCCGTCGCAACGGCGCAAGTCCCTCCCCCGCAGGCGCAACTCGGTCATCAACTTGGCAGCTCGCCGGAGATGTCACTGTTGCAGGCCAAGAAGTCTCCGAAGGCCTGCGACAGGTCTAGGAAGTAGGAAGTCGTGGGTGTCGCGAAACGGGGAAGGCGAAGTCGATGTCGCCAGAGTCAGCGAGAGAGAAGACGGCCGGAGGCAGGAGGAGGTCGGCGGGCCGGGCTGGGCCTAGTTTTTGGTGGCCTGGCCCGGTACCCGGCCCGGCCCGGTACCCGGCCCGGCCCGGTACCCGGCCCGGCCCGGTACTCGGCCCGGTACCCGGCCCGGCCCGGTACCCGGCCCGGTACCCGGCAATCTTATCGGGCCGGCCTGGGCCGGGCTGGCCGGCCCGGCCCGATACCCACCCCTATCTTTATGTCAATCGCAGAGAATTTCAAACAGGTTTGAAGTTTAATTACCAATATTTCAAAACTTGCAAAACCTTCAAAAAAATCCTCAATTGATCACAAAATCAATTTTAATACACTTTTGAAACCAATTTTCAATGATTCTGGAATCAATTAGGATCGATTTTTAAATAATTACTAACCAAGTTTTAGGAACTTCTTGAAAAGTTTCGAGGTGATTTTCAAAAATATTAAAACAAAATTCAAGTGATTTTAAGTCAATTTCAAGGTCATGAAAGTGGCAAAATCAAATAATTTATGAGCAAAACTTAAAGGTGTTTCAACATTGTAAAAGACGATAAGGCAAGGCAAGGCGAGACTTTAAGCCTCTTATGAGGCGAGGCGAGGCGAGGTGAGACATTAATTGAAGCGTAAGCTTCACATACAAATTTGTGAATTATATAATATATATAAAAATAACAATAAAACTAAAAAAAAAATGACTACAATACTGAGCATATCAATAATGAACAATACACAACATATGCAAACTACAATAATTTGTAAATCCAAAGAAATATAATGTCATAACATACATAGTACAAAAAGTGGTTGTATAATTGGTGCATAGCACGGCCTGTCCTAAAGAGTTAAATGTTGAAGAACTATTATTGAAAAATAAATAACCAAAAGTAGGAAAACAAAGATTCATATGATAATATCAACCAAGAAAATAAATAAATAACAAGTATTGGTGAACAATAATACAATCATATTGAAATGTGTATATGTACAAAAATTACAAAAAGTAACTAATTTTTGCAATTATCAAGTGATATTTTACAAAGTTCAAATGACTTTTGTAGGCAGTTGGTCAATTGTATATTTTTCTTTAGTTGCTTCATCATCAAAACTCTTATGTTCTAAATCTTCTATATTGTTTTACCTTCATATAGGAACAAGAACACATAACAAAAATATAACAATTAGTAAAGAAAAAAGATAATATTCTTAACTTTATTTCAAAAATTACAAACATATATTTTTACCTTTGCCAACACTTTTGTTTTGAAAAGATGAAGTACTTTTACTCTTTTTTATATATAAAGGGGGGATATTAATGTCTTCGATCTCGGATGACAAGTGCAACCTATAACCATCTAATGAAAGTGATAAAAACAGAATCTTCTTGATCAACAACTCATTCATCATCTGAACCAATTGTATCATCACATAATAGATCTTAGTACTTTTATTTATCATTTCTCTTTCATTCAACTTCATATTATACATGACGAAAACTAAAGAATTAAGTTTTTCTTGCTCAAGGCGATTTTTTGTGTGTATACTTATCATGCAACTGCATAAGTTATGATAATTATAAAAAAACATTTGAATGATAGCACAATAAATGATTTGAAAGTTTTATTTATTTACCAAAGAGAATGAGCTCTAGCTATACTCACTAAGATTGAGAATTCTCATAGCAACATTCTTTAATTCTTTTGTATTGTCACCAAGGGGGCGTTTGATGCATGGAAATATACTTTTTAACAAGAAATATTTTTTAAATTTTTAAAAAATTTCCAGTGCAACAAAAACGGAATTATTTTTTTGACCGTTGAGGTCGATTCCGGAAATATGTTTCCGAAAACATATTTCCACCTGGAGAGGTGGAAATATATTTCCAGAATTTTTTTACAGCCCGTTAGGGCACACTCTTCTTCGTCTCGCGGCCACAGCAGCCATCTTCGTCCTCATGCCACTCACCTCACGCAGCCGCAGCCCTCTTCGTCCTCATGCAGCCACAGCCCTCTTCTTGCTGCTGCGAGTTCGTCTTCGTCCTCGTCGTCTCCTCTCCCTCTTACTCTCGTAGAGACAGGGAGAGAAATCAGAGAGAAAAATAGAGACATCGGTGGACAGGGAGAGGAAACGTAGGGGAGAAGCTAAGAAGCAGGGAAGGAAGAATTATTTGGTCGATCATGGCGACGGATCAGGTAAGCAGGAAACCTTATTTTCCCTCTTCCTTCTTTTTTATGGTTTTTTGAGATATGCATGTTTGATAGAGAAATAGGAGAGGAAAAATGGGATATCGGTCTTAATATTTTGGATTATCCTGTTTTCTGGATTGGTTGATTTTTGTTCATTTGTTCTGTCTTTCCATTTCTTCGTTTGGTGGACTAAGGGTTCTGGGTGGTTTTGTAGGAGAATCGGGAAGGCAATCTCAAGCACTTGGGGTTCTTCCACTTGGCGGCAATCAGAGCCCTGGTGTGCATCTCAACCTTGTATGGGCAGGCGAAGGAGAATTCTGGTTTGTCATCGTGAAGCTTTTGGTTGTTGCCTTGTTGGATTTATTTCTTTACGTTTTGTCTTTTCTCTGTTCTTGATTCGCTGTAATTTAAGCATCTTTTGTGCTTATTAACGGTGTTTTAAGTGGCTTCTTGTTTTCCTATGCTCTTTCCATGATTAGTGATATTTGGAAGTTTGGGTTATGGGCTTGCTTTTTGGCTGTCTATAATCAGTGGAATCGATGGTCAGATTAGTGTTGATAAAGTTGTTAATGATAAGGATTGGTAGTTGGATTAGTGTTGATAAAATTTTAAGGCTTGTTGCTGTGAATCGATTTTGCAACTTGTCTTAGCGGAAACAGCTTTCATGGATAATGTTGAATGATCTCCTGCATTATATCATTATAGTATTTTGTATTAGTATTGAAGCTACTTGTCCGCTATCCATTTAAAAAAATGTTGGTTGATTGTCTGGTTTTACATAGTAGTTAGTGGTGTCTGGGATTGAATAGATGCACTGAAACTAGATAGCTTATAGGAATACTTGTATCGGTTAGAAGACAAGAAATCTTTTCCCTTCTTTAGATGAACTACATTTGATTCATTTTTCAAGTACGCAAGGTGTTTTTCACTTGTTATCCTAGAAAGAATGAAGAGCTTGTGTGGGGGATGCAGCTTTCTGGAACTGTTCTCCTGATTCTGCTGCCCGATAGGATTATCTTCTTACTATATTCTGTTTGTTCACATGGTTTCATGTTTCAAACTTTGACAATGGTGATATAATATTAAAATCTTCTCTCTCAACAATCTCCATCTTAACTATAGGTGGATGAAACTGTGACAAAGTTGAACCACTTCGTCCCTCCTCCTGTATAACAAGTCTCCTCTGAAGCCTACGAAGCAGCTCAGAAGGTGCCTCAGGTGGCAAAATCCTTTGTATCCAAGGCCCATCAAGAGGGAGTTGTGCTTGCCAGCAAGAGCTTCTACACAGAGTACGAGCCAGCTGCCATGGAGTACATGGTGAAAGTATACCATGCCCTCTACTCACTGCCATTGTTTCCCCATCTTGCAGAGGTTGTGATCCTCACCACAGCTCACAGGTCTGAGAAGTACAATATGATTGTTGTTCACATGACTGCAAACCACTATCCCTTCTTTAGCTATCTTCCTCTTGTACCAATTGAGAAGATCTCCAAGACATTTTGAGGGGAAGAAGAAGAAGAAAGAATCAGGTGAAATGGAGGGCAACACCGAGATATCTGATTGATGATCATCGTTGGGTCTTGTTGGTGTTAAGAAGTGCTTTGGAGGGTTTAGGCTATCTTATGCCCAAGGTGCATGTATATTTCTTAATGAGCGTGCTCTGTATAGTTTTTCTTGTTAGATCATGTTGGACTTGGTTCAAATGCTTGTGTACGTGGGTTCATGTTCCTCTCTTGTAATTCTGGAAAAATGTTTCTTTATTATCAAACTAAGAATTAATTTTCTGGAAATCTGAAAATATATTTCTTTATCGTCAAACTCAGAAATATAATTTTTGAAAATATATTTTTCATTCATCACACACACATCAAAATGGGAATCAGAAAGATTTTTTCCATTCATTTTTTTCAAGAAATATATTTCCAAAAATATATTTCCAATTCTAGATTTCCAGGCCATCAAACGGCCCCCAAATGTATTCCACCAATCAGCTTACAAAAATAAACAAGAAGAATAGTTTAGATAACTTCATTTGATCCACTCATAAGTTCATAATATAAATTAAAAAAAAAAAATTGTACATGATGTTTTTTCTTTCTTATTTCAATTACTAATGGTTTGCTGAACTCACCAACTTTATTCTCATATGAATCAAGTTAAACTAAAATATCACATCTTTCTTCTACAATAGGCACCATAATTTCTAAGCATTCCATTAGCCCAGCCTTTATTTCTATCTTTGAGGACCATGAAATTTTCATATTTTTCTTAATTTTTTACTAACTTTTCTCTCTTTATTTCTTTTTTCTCTCCCTTAAGATTTTTATTTCTTTCCTCTTTTTCTCTTTTAGTTTCTCTTTTCTCTTTTTCTTTTTCGTATTAATATCTCTTTCTATCCCTTTGATATATATATCTCCCCTTCTTTTATTAATGTTTATTTCTCTCTGCACTTCTCTTTCTCTCTCTTTTTGTCTTTTTCGCTTGTTATCAATATCTCTTTCTCTCTCTATTTTCTTTTATCTCTCTTTTAATGTTTTTCTTTTATTATTAATCTCCATTTCTTTCTTTCAACATGTATCTCTTCCTTTTTTTTACATTAATATTTATTTTTCTCTTTTAATTTTTTTCTCAACAACAATCTCTTTTCTAGTCTCTCTCTCTCTCTCTCTTTTATTGATATCTCTAATTCCTTGCGCTAGTCTCTTTGTCTCTACTTTGATTCTCTTTTTGTCCTCTAAATGTCTTTTCTCCTGTATCTTTTTTTCAAACTTTAAAATTTTGTTTTGAAAATATTTATTTATCAACTTGAACGAGGCCAAACCAAAGTGATGTATCCAATATTAGAGCCATGCTTGATTGTTTACAACCCAAATCTATTTTCAAAACCTTTATTTTTTTGAAAAGTGTCACAATAATAATATTTTTTAATGAAAAGCATCTATCAAATATATGACAATTTAAATGTATGCAATGGTAAGAATGAATAATTTATTTTCAAGCATATAGAATCATTGGAATAATGCATTTACAATTATTTATGTAATTTACTAATGCTCACAAGTACTCCTTTACAGAACTTAAGCAAGATAAGGTAGTGTTCTAACTAGCTAGTAACCAAATTAGAGCAATATCTTGAGCCTACTTAAGATTTAGAAAGAAATGTTAATCAATTGCAAAAGAAGTTTTCAAAGATCAAACTTAGTTTTATAGTTTCCAAAAGATTTCTCAATTTTTAAAATATTTTCTCAAATAAAAAAGATTTACTAACTTGAAATTACTTCATCCAAAACCATTTTTTTATCATCTCATTCACTTTTCCATAAATGTTTATAAATATTTTTTTAACAATTTCCTTTTCATCATTTATTTTTGTTATAAAGCTTTAACTTCTTTACCAAGCACTTAACACTACAAGAATTTAGAGGTTCAATAAGATGTGTTTCTAATGCGTTATTGTTCAAATAATTTTTCATGTTATTGATGTTGTATGAAGGAAATGAATATTTCCTCACCCGCATTCCTTCTTCTCCCTCCTTTCTTTCCATTTCCTGCCATGTCTTTTCTCTCCCCCTCCTCTCTCTCCACCCACTTCTTCCCATTTCAACTCCCTTTCAATCTCGTCCACACATCTTGCTTATCTTTCCTTTATCGATTCTCTTTCTTTCTCCATCACAAAGTCTTGTTTGGCATCTCATCTCTCTTTCTGTTCTTCTCCTTTCTCACCTCTTTAAGATTATCATGGCCGTAGGTAAGGGCATTGTGACCAGGATCTATGAATTCATTAAACGTAAAAAATGTAAAGGAAAAAGATTTGCAACGGCAGAGATAATTCCTCTGGTTTTCACTTCTTTATTGTTGTGTGCTCATGTATCTTATATACAGAATTACATTTGCGGTTACAATCAGTTACTCGATAATAGCTGCCCACGACCATAACTGCAATAGGTTATTGTTGCATCCACACGGTCAACATAATCAACATCATGCACTTGATGGTTTTAGAAACTGATCATCATCGCACGATCAACACATCTAGCAACACTTGCGCTTCACGTTTGGTTGTTTCTAGAACTGTCCATGATCAGCACATGTCATGCTTGGTGATTCCATGCCTCACACGATCAACACATGTCATGCTTGGTGGATTCATGCTTCACACGATCAACACGTGTCATGCTTGGTAGAAACGTCTATCTTAATATCCTCCTTCAAACTGGATTGGTGTTGTAGTTCAGGCCGAGTTTGTTACTCAAAAAAATGAATTGTGCTCTTACCAAGGGCTTCGTGAATATATCAGCGATTTGATCGATTGAAGGAATGTACCTAGTTTCAAGGAGCTTGGAAGCCACTCTTTCTCGAACATAATGATAGTCTAATTCAATATGTTTGGACCGACTATGTTGCACTGGGTTGATGGTCATGTGTAATGCTGATAGATTATCGCAGAACACAATAGGTATTTTGTGTATATTAACTCCAATATCTCTTAAAATATAGCTGATCCAAGTCATTTCAGTTACTGCAGTAGCTAGTGCACAATACTCTGCCTCTGAACTTGATCGTGCTACGACGAGTTGCTTTTTAGCAGGCCAAGAGATGCAATTAGGCATTAGGTATATGTTGTAGCTTGTTGTTGAACGCCAAGTGATTGGGCATCTTGCCTAGTCAGTATCTGAGTATCCCTGTAGAAGCATAGACTCTGTAGGTTTTATTCTTAAACCATAATTGATAGTGGCATTTACGTACTGAGGATTTTCTTCACCAGTTGGAAATGAAATTGTGATGGTGACTGCATGTACTGAGACACAAAATTCACACTATAGACTAAATTCGGATGTGTGAAGGTTAAGTATTGTAAGCTGCCAACCAAACTTATGAAAAGGGTAGCATCCTGGAAATTTGATGTGGGCTGATTACAGTAGGGAGATTCTCCCATGGGTGTGCTTCTAGGCTTACAATCTAACATGTTAGCTCGCTTGAGGGTCTCCTTGGCATATCTCGTCTGGTTTAAAAACATACCTGCTTCATTTTGTTGGACATGTACACCAAGGAAATAATAGATGTTACCTAGATCTTTCATAGAAAAAGTGTGGCTGATGTCTGAAATGAATGCTTTCAATGTGTCAGACTTGTCACCAGTTATGAGTATATCATCGACATATAGGAGTAAGCATATGATTCCATGTTCTCCTTTGCGTATGAATAAAGATGAATCTGCTGGACTACAAAAGAATTCATAGTCTAATAGGAAATCACTGAATTTACTAAACCACATCCCAGCATATTGGCACAGCCCATATATGGCCTTGTTCAACTTACAGACATGATTGGGCTTATATGGGTCTTTGAATCCTGGTGGTTGATCCATACATAGTTCTTCCAACTTGGCATGGAGGAATGCATTCTTTATATCAATTTGATGTATCATCCATCCTCTAGAGAGAGCAACAATGAAGATAATTCTGATTGTTGTAGGTTTAATAACTGGTGAAAAAGTTTCCACAAAATCTATACCAGAAAGTTGGTTGTATCCCTTAGCCACGACTCTGGCCTTCAATCGCTCTAAGCTGTCATTTGCTTTTACTTTGGTCCTAAACACCCACTTGCAGCCAATAATGTGCATAGATTGTTCTTTGGGAACCAAATCCCATTTTTTTGATCGTTTGAGAGTATCTATTTCCTCCTTCATTGCATCCATCCAACCTGTATCTAACAAAGCTTCTTTAATGGAACTTGGTTCCTTAGGCAATTTTTCGCAAGTGAGCAAATACTGAGGATTCGGTTTCACTATTCCATGCATTGAACGAGTTATCATTTGCCTTACCGGAACAGGTGCAGCCTCTGTACTGTCAGTTCCAAGTTGTTCATCAAAGGATACTAATGGCATCTAATTGCAATTTATGGACACTAATGGCATACCATTTTGTGTATGGTCTCTTGACTTACTTCCTTGATTCCATGCAGTTTTGTGAGATCACTAGCTGTTTTGTCTTGGCTAACATTTTGTTTTTGTTCTCCACTAAGTTGGCCTTTACTCGCCTCTTCATCAGCAGGAAACCATGCTTCATATCCAACATCAGAAATTTGAGTTATTGCATCGCCTATACTTTGAAATGGAAATACATTCTCATCAAAAATACAGTGCCTCGAAATATATACACACCCTATTTTAACATGTAGGCACCTATAGCCTTTATGCATTGCACTAGAGCCCAAGAAAACTCAAGGTAATGATCTTGGATCGAGTTTATGCTTGACATAATCTCGTAGGTATGGGAAGCATAAACATCCAAAAATTCTCATAAAACTGTAATCATGCTTTGTTTTGAATAAATTCTCATATGGAGAAGTCATATTCAGCCTAGGTGAAGGAACTCTATTATGAACCCAAACCTCAGTATTGAATGTCTTAACCCAATATTTGGGAGGCAAACTAGCACGGAACATCATAGCTAACCCAAGTTCTGTAATAACCCTGTGTTTTCTCTCTGCCTGCCCATTTTGTTGTAGTGTATACGAGCAGGACATCATGTGCTGAATTTCCATTTTCTTGAAAATTTTTCTTCATCCTAGAATTATCAAATTCCGTTCCACCATCTGAGTGAAACGCTTGTTCTTCACATATATAATGAAATTTTCAAAACAATGCACAAATTCTGATTTTTCTTTTAAAGAAAAAAAAAGTAGAATTTGGTTGAATCATCAACAAATATTGCATAATACATCATGCTTTGAACTGAATTGACTGGTGACGGACCTCACAAGTTGCAATGTAGTATGTCAAAAAGTTGTGAATCCCTATTATCAACAGAAAAGAAAGGGAGACGAGAAGATTTTGCCATAGAACAACCAACACATAGATTTCTTTCTGTAATGTTCAAACTACAAATCTCGTTTTGTTTATTCAGGAACTTTAAAACTCTAAAATTAACATGAGATAATCTTCAATGCCATGTTTCTAAACTGACCACCTTTTGATGATTGGAGAAGCATGTTGCCTTTGTCTCTGCTGCAAAAACGTAAAGATCACCCTGCCAGTGGCCTTCAGCAATCACTCGTCATGATTCCTTGTTCTTTATTTGGAAGTGTTCATGTGAAAAACAAAAAACGACATGTAAATCCTTTGTCAACTGGCTTACTGAAATCAAATTCCTCTTAATTTCAGGAACAACACATTTTTCAACTTTAGTTCATCATTCTTTGAACCAATTTTAGCATCACCAATATGTGTGATCTTAAGAGCATTTCCATTACCAACGACTACTCTATCTTTTCCTTTGTATGTAGACAGGTTGTCAAGCATATATGTGTTTGAGGTAACGTGCGATGTTGCTCTAGAGTTTGGAAACCAAACTTGATCTTAGTTGTCAGCCATAGTTATTGCTGCCAATGCCTCAGTAGCATCTTCAGCCTTGTAGGCATCGTTAAACCTGAATCAACATTTAAGGGCAAAGTGATTGGGTTTAGAACAAATTTGACATGTAATACATTTTTCTTTGTTTGTTGTAACTCTGCCTTTGCTGTCCGAGTATTTTTTGTTGTGCACCTATTTGGTTTGATGACCCCTGGTTTGGGTGTCCTTGTTTATCTTGTTGTCCTCGGTTGTATGGATAGAACCCTCTTCCACGAGAAGAGAATGTCAGTTTTCCTTTTTCTCGACGATTGCTATTGAAGTCAAATCATTGAGTGTAGAAAACAATTTGGTGTTGGACGTTTTCTTCATGCCCATTGAGCAGCTTCATTGTTTCATGGCTTTGGAGCAACGGAACAACCTCCTTATAAAATGGAATTGGGGGCTTCAGCATAGATGTGATGAATGATTCATATTCTGGTCTCAATGCATTCAATAGAAGGAAAACTTTGGTGTGATCATTCACTGGTTTTCCAATCGCCTGAAGTTCATCACATGTACTTTTGAATATCTGAATGTAATATGCCATATTCATATTTTTCTTCTTGTGCATCTACAACTTTTGCAACAAGAAACAATCCCTTTCTTGGGAATCCAATGTGTAGGCTTCTTCAAGTGTTTTGCACACTTGTTGTGTTGTTTCTTATCCAACAACCAAGCCTAGAACATCCTCTGAGAGTGTACCTGTAATTCATCCACGCAAAAGTCAATTCGACTTTTTCCATTGGAGGTAGTGAGTATTGATTTCTTGCTTGCTACTGTTGATGATATATTGGTCTGGTGCAGCGACTTCTCCGTTGATGAATCCTTGCAAGTCTTCAAGTCTTGACATTCAATGAGGCAAAGCACTTGCATTTTTCATCAAAGGAAGTTTGTTTGAGAAAGCTTTATGGAAACGAAGTTGGCCACATTCAATGTGGATGGGTAAGGAAATTCTGATTTGATGCAATGGGAGCAAAGGGAGAAGCCATGGGTGAGACCTTACTTTACGTGACTCTAGGTCGATGGTGCCTCTCTAATCCTCAATCAATGATGCAAGGAGAGAAGAGGCGTGAAGTCTCTGATACCATTAAGGAAAAAGATTTTCAACGGCAAAGATAAATCCTCTGGTTTTCACTTCTTTATTGTTGTGTGCTCATGTATCTTATATAAAGAATTACATTTGCGGTTACAATCAGTTATCCAATAATAGCTGCCCATGACCATAACTGTGCTTGGTTATTGTTGCGTCCACACGTTCAACATAATCAGCATCATGAACTCAATGGTTTTAGAAACTGATCATCATCACACGATCAACACATCTAGCAGCACTTGCGCTTAACGTTTGGTGGTTTCTAGAACTGTCCATGATCAGCACATGTCATGCTTGGTGGTTCCATGTTTCACACGATCAGCACATGTCATGCTTGGTGGTTCCAGCCTCACACGATCAGCACGTCATGCTTGGTAGAAACGTCTATCTTAATAGAATGCATTAAAAATAAACATAGTCCTTGAATTAGTTACTCCTGAAAATTGCACCTAAGCCTTCTCTTGAAAATGGGAGCACCAGGATCATAGTCCTGAAAGCAACACCAAAGAAATGATTGTCCCATTTTGCTGGACTGCAATCAAGTGCATGGTAAGGATGTCCGGGAAGTTTCCTGCTAATTATAACATCATTTTGAAGAACTAGCGGTTGAATGGAGCAGGTTGGCCACTCTGAATACTTGCCAAGGACGACATTCTGGTTCACCTTCAATCGAAACAGGAGCTTAATATCATATTGAACAATCTGACATGGATGGTGTCTGGGAAGCGGACCTCTCACTTGCCTTCGTGTCCGCTGCTAACTTGGCTACCAGGAGTGTGATAGTAGATGAAGGGGCAACAAGCTAGTTGAACTGAGGTGGCTTTATTACTCAGATAGGAAGGAGCAGGAGAAAAGGGCAACAAAGAACCCCAGCTCCGAGAAGTTGGTACCTAGCAATAACCAGATATAAGCGAGCAACCGAAGAACAAAAAGAAAAAGAGATCATGTAGAAGTTTGGACTCCGAAAGTGCCTCGCAACCTGACTGCTTGGAGGAGCAAGAGCACATGGCGACCTCCGTAGACTCCGATTCTACCGGATAAAACTATGGCGATGTATTGCCTGGAACATAAGGTGCCAGACAAGGCAAGCCGCAAACAGCGACATGGCATCTCGCATCTCTAAGCAGAAGCACAGTCCTCTTTCACACATTACTTGATTACGAAAGTGTCGCTGGCTGGATTCACAGCTTCAGAAATTTCGCTTGTGTGTGTAATGCTGCCTAAGCGGATGGCAGATTCGGAACTGTCGAGGCCAAGGACCGCTCTCATGTCACTATTCATCCATTGCACATAGACAAGTTTTGAATGCTAATTCAATGCATCAATAAAAGCACAATGAAGCAATTTGTGGCTAGTGGCATGTCCTGATCCTGGCACCCTTAGAGATGCTAGGAGATTATCACACGCCTCTGGAGCCATTTAACAAAAATTTTAATTTTTCGCATTTTATTTTCAAGATTTTGGCAACCTTTTTTTTTAAAATTCTCTCCTAAAGATTAGCTAGTTTAAAATTTGCCAATTTTTTTTCTGATTTTTTCCAAAAAGAAAAATTTGTCATCTTAAACATGTTTAAACCTCAAAAATCATACTTGTGGTTATGTTACAAATCAAGAAAAATCAGCCTTTCAATGGATTTCAGATTTGTGGGAATACTGGAGGATTGGGGGGGCAAACGGGTGGTTTCTTTTGGGACGAATAATTTCTGATTTAAGGAAGGCACCCTATCAATCTTAGCGCATCTATTAGACACGAAAACATTCTGCTGCATCATTAATCTTTAATCTAATTATCCAAACAGTTGCTCATCTTAAGACAAACTAGCTTTGGGTTTCTAAATGCTTCAGTGCAGAAGGCACAATGCTTTCCTTTGCCTATATTTCTAATTGACCAATAACGACGCGTCTCAGGTGCGTTTCTTTGTTTGATTTGTTGTTTAAGGAGAATATAATTTCTGCATTCCCTATATTAATTCGCTTGACCATTTAAACAACCATTGTTGTATCATTTCTGGTTCCAAAGCAGCTCTGCAATACTGTGTGCGCGAAACTTTAACTTTCGTTTGTGCACTTTATTTCATCAGTCCTCTCTGTTTTGTGGATATAGGTCACTTGTTTTCCTACCTAGTGCAATATGTTTATCGTAAAAATACGATCTCTCATTTTCTAGAGGTACTTTTGAAATAAAAATAATTTAAAATTGAGGTATATAACTTCGTCTGGTTTTTGTTCCTTCCCAAGTGGACCACTTAGGAAGGAACAAAAACCAGACGAAGTTAAATTAATTATTAAAATTTTGATAATAAAGAAATTGAAATCTGCCAACTACCTCTAGTTGCCGGATGGATTTTTGTCATCAAAACTGCCGAAAAAAGCCACAGTTGTTTTTCTTATAATGGCTTTTCAGATGGTATGTGAAGAGTTGAGTCCACCCTCTTGTACATCTCATTTGTGTCTAATAAAAGTAGGAGCTGTAACCCCAGCCAGCTGTTACTGCAAAATATTTAGCAATGGTTTTTAGTAGCAGCGAAAACTAAAAAAATCAATTCGGCAATAGTGATAACCGGCAAATTTTAGTCTCTCCCCTTCATATATATATATGTGTGTGTGTGTTGCACCAACCTATTCTTAAGATTGCTACAAAAGAAAACATTTTAAATATCTTTGTCCCTCACAAAACCCCACTTAACAGGGGCAGAGACGGGGAGCTGGAAGGAGCCATGGGCTACCCGAATTGTTGGTTTGCAAAACCTCAATTTTCTACCAACTTCTTCCAATTCAACACAGTAGACACAGTAGATAACTGCTTATCTGGACGATATCCATGGCCATCATCTTTCTAATGATTCTAAATATTGACCCAACGGTAAAATCCCTCTCATGTAGGCAAATTTGGTACATCCTTATTTTTCTAGTCATTGAAAAAGAGCTTACAGCCGAGAAAAAGCTATCCACATATGGTACCAAGGCGCACACAGGTCAAAACCTTATTTAATGGATATTATCATCATCAAGATCTCTGTGATTGTTGAAATATTGGATGCGCATCACTGCCAGTGACTTCCAGGGGTGCATGTGGTTGTTGGTGCAGATTGGTGGTCATCAGTGGCTGTAGTTGCAGACGTCTTGGATGTGGATGTATCAGAATTAATTGTGCTGCTTATATCCTTGAACTGCCAATCAGTAAGATATGCAGGCCTTGATGTTGCAGCGTCCACTTCTATGTCTCTTGACAACATGGCAATGACACGAGACATGCGTGGCCGTAGTGATGGCGATGCTTGTGTGCACAAAAGAGCAACTCTAATCACCCTGAGAGCTTCCTCTTCATCATATTCAGTTAGAGTTGGATCCACCAATTTCAAGTGGCTGTCGTTCTCATGCAAATGCCAAGCCTGTGAAATTGTAAAACATAAAAAGGAACATGCTAAATAGTATGTGCAAAATCATGGTATTCTCCACTTGTTGATTTAATCTCTTGGACAAATTAAAGGAGTCATTATTTTCAAGAAAAAGACAAATATTAAAAAAAAACTCAAGAAAAGGAAGAACCAAGAGTTGTACTGGAGAAAAGACAGAAAAGATTTTTTGGTGATCCTTACCCATTCCAGAAGATATATCTCCTTTGGGTCTAAGGTATTGTCTGCGTTAGGCCTTCCACTAATAACCTCAAGTGCAAGAACCCCAAACCCAAAGACATCAACCTTTTCTGTTAAGTGTCCACGCATGGCATATTCTGGTGCAAGATATCCACTGCAACAGTTGCCGGCAGTATAGAAGATGAGCTAGGTGAAGGTAACTACTTTCAGAATTTCCAGAGTTTGAGTTGAATATTTCAAAGGGGACGAAAAAGGACTTACACTGTTCCAGCAACCCTGGTGCTAAGGTGTGATTTATCATCATCATAAAGCTTGGCCATACCAAAATCAGAAATTTTTGGATTAAGCTCTGCATCAAGTAGAATATTGCTTGCTTTGACGTCCCTATGTACGATTTTTATTCTTGATCCTTCATGAAGATAAGCAAGCCCTCGAGCTGTTCCCAACAAGATGTGAAAGCGAGTGGACCAATTCAAGTTCAGCCCTTTGTTTCCTTCAAGAATAAAACACAGAATTAGCGTTAGAAAACATTTAAATGGCAAGCCACTAAGCCTTTTAATTGATCATTTCAAATTAAGAAATGTTCCAGTGGTAATCCACATGCATAGAGATCGGATTGATCAGCTTTCAAAGTGGTTGTACCTTTCAGAGTCACACTCAAGCATGCTTAAAGTTGATCGTTCCAATCAATGGGTTTATGTTTGTGGATTTCGCCAATTTTTCTTAGCTTTCAAATGTTACATTGTTGCAGAAACAAGAGTATTTCAATGACAAGAAAGGTGTCATTGACCATGCTATCCATGTTCAATGCTCATCAGTTACATATATGCATATGGCCATGCATGCATATCTGGTCAATGAAATCACTTGCATAGATACAATCCTCCCTAGACAAACTTACCATATTGTCCAATACAGGTCCACAAAAATCAACAGCATTAGGCATAAAGATGTCCCAAACTACAAGAAAAACATACCAAAGAGACTTTGATCAAGGCTTTTGTTTTCCATATACTCGTAGACTAGGAGACGTTTATCTCCCTCAAGGCAACATCCGAGCAACTTCACAAGATTTCGATGTTCCACTGCAGAAATGGTTGCAATCTCCGTGAGGAACTGATTCTTCCCTTGAAGTGACGCTGCTGAGAGTTGCTTCACAGCAACAAACCTCTTATCTGAAAGTGTGCCCTGTACAGCAGAGTAGCTAAAAGATTTGGTACTTAGGATTGACAAGGCCATCAAACAGTACATGCATTTATCAGGCATAATTGTAGCATACAGATATCCCTTTCTTTCATCTTCTCAAAGCAGTTTCTTTTTTTAGTTTAATGCATAAATTAACCAACTAGTTTTATCAACATAAAATTCTCAAAGGAAGTTTGAAACATGTGGATGAAAATGATAGCTTCTCAAACATCCAATCTGGCATTGAGTGGGGCAGATTCTGATGTCGTGGAGCAGGTAGCAGTAACCAACACATTAATAGAACCAATCCCAAATGTTCTTACCAAGCAGGCCCCCTATCTTTCAGTGCCATAATGCGAGTGACGAAAGAAGCAGATGACATGCATATATGCCGGTATAGACAATACTAGAACTGTATCACATTGGGGTCAAATATCTTTCTAATATGAATCGCATCTTTCCAGATTGTTCCTTGAAAATCATCAGTAGTCACACTAAATTCACTCTGTGCTGCATTCTAGCATTAATCTGAACAATTCATTATTAGTAGAGATGCAAATGAAAAACCAGCAGAGTGGCTGATGAGCAAAGAGGCCTTCATTTTTCCGTTTCTCTCAGTTCTAGTAACCATTGAATTTGGTGCAAGCAGGGAAGTAAATGAGAGGTTATGCACATAGGAACAAATCTAGATTGCAATGTGACGACTATAGGGTAGCTTCTTTAAGATGCTTATGCATCCTTATAAACTTTCAAGCATATAAGCTCGTGCACCTATGTACCTTATATACGGGTCCGTATCCTCCCTCTCCCAACTTGTTTGCAGCATCAAAGTGATTTGTTGCAACCTGTAGTTCAGCATAGCTAAACATATTTGGTTGAACACCTGTTCCTGCGAGCTCTGTTTCCCAAGTGAGAAGTCAGATTACAAAACAACCCTATACCCTTAATCTTGGAAAGTGAATCAGTACAGATGATTAATCAAAGACTGAATTTTGGTACTCAATAAGGAGCTTGTTTTGAATAACTATCGAATTTTTTATAGCATGCACCAGTTCAGATTGATTATCCTTACTCCTTCACAAAGGATTCTATCCTCAAGTCAAATTTTCAATCACATTACCTGAATTTGCATTTTGTAGGAGAAGCTTCCTTTTCCTCTGTCGTAAAACATAAACTACCAGAAGGAAAGTAACCACAACCACTGCAGC
Source organism: Nymphaea thermarum (assembly GCA_011799765.1). Classification (NCBI taxonomy): domain Eukaryota; kingdom Viridiplantae; phylum Streptophyta; class Magnoliopsida; order Nymphaeales; family Nymphaeaceae; genus Nymphaea; species Nymphaea thermarum. The sequence goes on from JAANDH010000059.1 coordinate 152,586, forward strand.
AGCAATAGAAGTTCCAATGACAGCCCTCACTGCCTTTTTCTTTCTGAAGCACATGCCTGGTGGGCGATTGCAAACAGTTGGCACAAAATCTGCAGATGATATGACACCATCAACAATTGCCCAAAATGACCTTTTCTAATATTTACTGAACTTTCTAAATTTCCATAAGTTACCTGGGGTAACACTAATTGCTGAAATAGATGGCCCATAAGTTCCTTGGGCAGGAATGCAACAGGTTCCCTTTCCAGCCCAGTAAAGGTGTATTTCAAGGAAGTTATGGGATACATTGGCTGTAAAATTCATCGAAACAGCTCTGAATGAAACTCCACCTGCCTGCCTTCTTATGTCAAAATCTTTAAGCACCATCTTTCCCTTCAAATTATAGAGCTTCAAATAAGAAATCTATTCTTATGTAAAGTAAATTTGAGTAACTTCTCACACACATATACATATATACATATAGATGTACACATACTTCCAAAACGTACATACATACATATACATATATATATATATATATATATATATATACATATATATATATATATATGTATATATGTATATATATACTATAAAAAGAGAGGGAGAGAGAGAGAGAGAGAGAAAGTAAGAATATTATTCATGGTACATACTTGAATGTAAATATCGAAAATACGCCTTCCAACACTTTGCCACGTAGGTGTATCTGGGAAAGCTGTTTCAGCAAATAGAAGGTTGACTGTGTAGTTTCCATTTTCAAGGCCAAGTCCATAATATCGCAATGAAACTGGAGATAGCCTTGCTGTTTGGAATAAGTTTGAATCTAATGTGTTGTTAAACGCTAATGAGGTGTTCTGCGTAAACTGAGGATTGTTGTTGTAAAGAAACATCCCATTGTTACTCACTGCCCATCTATCTGTGTCGATCATATAATATGATGAAGCACGAAGATCTTCATTCTCTCCATCAAACACTAAGCCACCTGAAGACTTAATCTGTGGACCACCACAGTTAATTGCAAATGAAGAATCTGCAAATTAGGTAGATGGCGTTACATTTTATCTGAAGAGCATCAATGGTCCTCAAAAAAGAGCCAGACGTTTCAGAATCAGGTAAATCCTTGTCAAGCATGTCATGCTTTGATCCTTTAAGAAAATGGTTTATAATTTGAATTAACATACTAAGAAACCAGTTTCCCTATTAGTGAGGGAAATCATGTATTTGAGGCCAAAAGATAACTTATGGGCTGAACCGAGTCCTACAAAATAAATAGTTAAACATCAACTGCTCTATGGGATTAAATAAACGAGAAATTGTCATTTCATACTTTACAAAAGAACTGACATGAGTCCATGTTCCTTTTCAATCCATTGCATGATCAAAGTAAATTTGTAAGGACTAAATGGAAGTAAAAAACTGACATAATCTTAACAAAGAAATCAAGATGAGTAAGGTCTACAGAGATGCAGGAAGTCGATTGAGAAGATTTGGCTGATAAGAGAACAGTTCATCTATAAACAATTTTTTGATTTTATATCCATTATATTAAGATGTATATTTAAGTCCTATTCAGAAAAAGTGAGTTTGTAATAAGACCGAGAAGTCCATCATTGTAACATGATTCCAAGCCAAATAATTCCAGTGGTGAAAAGCATTCTCTTTATAATTATATTTGTGATAAGAAAACATGAATACATATTGAGTGTGCTGATGCTTTTGACAATGCGATGTTAAACAAAGAATATTACAACCTCTACTTATAAGATTGGTCACCTGTTAAACAATGAGCATGACCTTATAATTTGATAAACTCAATGCCTGATAATCCATATTGTATACAAAACATATCACTTTAGCATTGATGTTAACCAACATACAGTCTGTAAGAAAATGGCCTTCTCATAAATTCTGTCAGCTAATGACAAAAACTTCTTTTTGCTTCAGTTGTTCGAGATTCATCTGATACATAAGATTGGGCTAAGGATGTATCAGATTCTTTTGCCTCACATTTTGCGAAATGCTAAAATTAACAAAAGCTCTTTTCCACATTCTAAACAATCAGATACAACTGATGTACTAATGCTGCTTTTATGCTGCCACTGACACCACTAATAATGGATCCATTAAGATGCCAATAATTTATGAATGAAACCGATTACGACTTTTTTATTAAAGAAACTTGACTAGATAATGTCCATGAGCAAAATAGAAAACTCACAAGTAGGAGAATTGAGCAAAATAGAAAACTCACAAGTAGGAGAATTTGGACTACACGAGAAGCCCTGTTGAAGACACTTCAGTCCAGCAGTCAAACCACTGTATCCACAACATTTGTGATACTATGACATCATTTTAATATGATATGACTCACTAAGAAAATAAATATGAATTAATCAGTGTTATAATTGACATCAATCATGACACTGCTGAAACAGCCATAAAAACCAGTTGTATCTATAGCCCACCTGTTGTCAGAGCTATCAATGACCAAGGAGTTTCCAACCAAATTACTGCATAAAAAGGAGGAAACGTTACCAAAATTTAAGAATTTAAATTGGAAAGAATATATGAGATAACTCAAGAAAATGTCGATCAAAACTTAAGGATGTCTTACATTTGCAACTTTGTTTCATCCAACCAACAAGGAACGGTTCCTGATAAATTGTTGTATGACAAGTCTCTGTAACACAAGAAATTGAAGCATATAATTAAGAAGCCAATGCATGACAAGAATATACTTACAATTTTCAAGAAAAATGGGTCATGAACTTCATCTTATAAAAAAATTATGCCAGTATGATATTCAGGTGAATGCTATAATATTGTCTTATAATGATAATTAAGCATTTCTAAGTTCGAAAAGGTAACAAAAACAGCAGTAATTGATGAATGGTCAATAGAGAGAAGTTTTTCTCCAACTTTTCTTTCCTTGTGCTTTGTTACTTGCATCTGTAGGCAAAACAACAAAGGCATTATTGGAATCCTTAAATTGTGAAAGCAAGAGTTCAGAACAACCCCACATTTTGAATTATGATTAGTTTATATTGCAGCAGTAATGTGCTTTAACTTGTTGTTGGTATCAAATGTGAATTCTAAAGGCCAACAACATGAGGAAATGTGGAGAACCAGTCATTCATTTTTGTAAGTTTTGTCGTCTTACAATTACTCCTTAAAAAATCTCAATTTGTTAGTGCAATGAGATAAAGTAATATTCCCTCTATATCAAGTTATTAATAATATCACCTATCCTTTGAAACGGTAATAATATGATCAATGGAGTGTCACTAAAAGTTAGTTTGGCTTGTTCAATATGCATTATTAAGTTTTAAATATCTGGAAGTTCATATTAGGTCCACATTTTCATTCTATTCGTGAGCATATAGTACAAATCTGTGCATGACAAAGGCACATGCTTTTCTGAAGTCCTGCATTCAGATGGAAACTTGGTCTTCATGTAGCGGAAGCATGATTTTTAAATTTATGGATCTGCAAACCCCAAAGGCATAGTTGTAAATCCTCTGGTTATTCAGGTAAATTTTTCACCCCGTAAAAGGGGGATCTTAATGATCATTCCTTTTTTTCTTGTTGGAAATGAAACCACACCAAATCATCGTGTCACTGACAACTACCCATTTAAGATGGAATTGGAATAAGTTTAGAGAATGAAACTGCATTATCAATTCCATCTGTAAGGTAATGCTTTGCCAATAGAAGTGCTCCCAAACATCAGAAGCCATTGTGCATTAAGTTACCGGGTTAAATAATTATTTATAGGTCAAAGTTATGAAATAAATGTTGCAACAAATCAGAGCCAGAACAAGAAAGAACTGCAAGACATTAAATGCACAAACAATGGACTGAAAAGGAATTTGTTTGTTTTTTTGAGACATATAATGTCGCTTTTGGTCCAGAATCTGAAGTTCTTTGATAATAGGAGGGCTCAACATTCTCCTTTAATTTATAATTTTCTCTCATTTTTTTCCCCTTAAATATACCTCTTCATGGGGAAAATAAACTCAGTGTAACCAGTTATGCATATAAAATGGGAATTCCATAGACATCTGCACATACATATTTTGGAGATTTGAACTTTTTGTGGATGGGATTACACCAGACAAATGGTTGTTTCCAAGGTACCTGTTTACAAACCACAATTGAATACAAGTAAGACTCACATGCTACTTCTTCAGTGGAAGAAAATTAAATATAAGTAGAATTTGGAACTTGCTTACAAGTAGACAAGTTTATTCATATTGAAGAGAGAGCTCGCTTTTTGACCAGTCAGGTTATTGAAACTGAGGTCCCTGCGAAAGCCAAGAGAAAACACATTATATTTTGTGAATTACCACTTCCAAATTGTTATTCCATCTGCCATGACATTTAATGACAAATGAACTCTAGGATGCGAATATACAAGCCATTAGAAAATTAAAAGACTTACTAAGCACAATGCAGTACCACTTATTTTTACAAAACCTTCAAGTAACCAAGAGAGCCCATGCAATAGGAGTAAACAGTATCCTATTATATTTAAAAGCATTCTTGCCCACATATTTCAAAGTTGATATACAGATTATTTCAAGATTCAATTAGATGGTTACATGCAGGAAGATGGTTGATGTTGATTAGTTCAATCCTAGCCTTTCCATCTCAAAATTAAGAAGGATCTTATTGACTCACTACACCATGCAGGAAGAAATTTCTCCCGGTATTTGAATAATCCTTTTGCCTATTTAATTTCTGAAATTAATTAAACTAGTAAATTTCTACTTAAAAGCATATTTTTTAGTTTGGGTTAAAAAGCACACTTTGCATGGACGAAGTTGACTCATGATCCATTTAAATGTGTTGATAGATGGCATAGCTGGTTATCAGCCACTTCTCAAGTTAAAACTTTATACTGCTTGGTTCTTCTAGCTCCATGTCTTTCATATGTTTCTGTTTCTATCTAATTTAAAAATGTTTATGTAACAGCTTGTTTTCAAGCCATGGAAAGTGATTGTTAACAGAAGAAAGCATAGCACCGTTTCATGCATAAATATGACGAAAGAAGCTTAAAGGTCCGATACATATAAGAGCAAACTATCCTGGTTTTCACGTTCCTTTCCTAAGGAGGCTTTGTAATGTAAAATGAACGTCCATATTTTACAATGTATTTTTTGCAAGAGCTATGCACTATCTTGAGCATTTATGTTTGTGCCATCAGAAATGTAAATAAATAAATAAATGGAGATACATACATGTATACATTCTAGGTGAGTAAGAGTCTTCAAACAGAGTTGAAGCCTCCTTTCCTTGACTCCAGGGTCATGGGCAGTATTGTGGCTCAGTGTGGAGACAATGCATTTTGATTTGGTGCTCTTTTCCACCCTATATGGCCTAGGAGTATAGCACCAATAGGAAGTGAATTTTCAACATGAGATCTTCACAACTGCCTGCCTGTCCAGCTATGCTATGCCTCTTGAGGCATATATTCGATTATGAAAACTGGAACATGTGAACTCCCTATAATTATTGGAAACTTACATAAATGTGTTCGTCACGATCATTTGCTTGGGATGGATACTGGAAAACTTTGATAAAAAATATGAGCCATGATGGTACAATATTTGGACAAATTTTAGGTTATTAATTTTAAAATCTTTTTTTAAAACTACTTATGCATCATGCAACTTGTGTATTGATTCTTGTAAAAGCAATCATACAAATGACATTCATATGGTTACTTGTCTAAGACATACATAGAAATGCATATGTTTCAGTCGTCCTAATCGATTGTCATAATTTAGTCACTTCTTTTTTCATATGTGTGTGTGCATGTATCCTACATATTATTTATGCATGCATGTATGGTGCATTTATGTATGTATGTAGTTATCTATGTATGTATTGCCAAACACAAAATACATATCTGCCATTATTTAAAAAAGGAATATGCATTAATAGATCAATTGAAAGAAACACAACCTATATAGCTAAGCGAATGTAGTGTGGGAGAACCACAGAATGACCACTGGTAATCATGAAAGTTTCAAGATTGCTTACAAATGCTTCAATTCTTGATAACTCCATATATCAGTTGGAATATTTCCAGATAGATTGATATTCCTCAATACTCTACATGAAACAATTAACAAAAATGTCAAAGATTAAACAAAACAAAAATCAGTGGCTCATGTTAAACATCTATGAAAAAACTTACAAAGTGCCCAGAGATCTCATGTTTTTAATAAACAATAAGGAGGAGGTTCCATTTGACAGGTCACTTATAAGCCTACATCTCCCAAAGATGAGGAATTAGTGAAATAATATGAATAATGACAGATCTAGCTAACAAACAAGTTGAGAAATACTAACAGAGTTGACAACGATGTTAAATTAGAGAACCCTGATGGTATTGCACCCTGTGAAAAGCTCCCCTCAAGCCTCCTAATTGAAAATTGGAAGGTTGATATCAATAAACTTGAAGTACACTGTTAGTTAAGAATAAACAAGTTCCTAGCTATTAGTGTTAGGAAAGGTCAACTGAATAGATGATATAAGAATAACAATCATTGTACAGAAGTTGAAGAAAAAAACGATACTGATAAAGATATCCTGTACCCACTTTTTCATCTTATCATGAGGGTCTGAGCTCAAAAAAAGTTATCTAGATGAGGCTGATATAACCAGTATGCTTTGAACAACAAACAACTCATGCAGATCATTGCATAAATGTGTGCATTGTGAAACTTTTGATTCTCTAAATATTGAAACATGCTAGCACGATTCACATCTATGCTCCAGCTCGAGGGGGAGTGTTGAGAAGAGAAAATAAAATTAACATGAAGGGTTTTCTCAAAACTAGAAAATTTAAAAAATGGTTTTTTAGTATTTCATTGTTTTGGAGGACTCAAAAATATATGAAATAAAATTTTAAGATGAATAGCTCAACTTTACTTTACACAAACAAAGAGAATACATATACACATATAAAATGACCACTTAATGCAATACAACAACTTAAAAACTGCATAAAGAAAAAGAAGATTTTGAAGTGATGACGTCAAACAAGCATCAAACGAAAGGAACATGTTTTCCAAAAAAGTGGAAGGTATGACAAGAAAGATATGGTAATAACTAATACGTGTGATTTTAATGACAAAATTTTTAAAAAAAATCCAGCAATAGCAACCAGCAGATATACATAGATATTGGGTGTGGGTGTGCGTGTGTTTGTGTAGTATATGGGAACTGAATCCTTTGGACAATGGAGGTTTGGTCCATGGCATCAGGCTGCTGCCTCTCACACGTCTGCCCCTACACATTCATTAGGGCATGTATGATATATACATCTTCTAGCCATTTGGATCTCCGTCCAATTAAAGTCCCAGTGTGTTGCATGGGGCAATGTGTTGTGAGAGGCCATAGGGTTTCTTCATCCAGGCCTGGATGGAAAAATTCAAGGATTATATATATATATATATATATATATATATAACTTGCCACGTGCAAGATTTGGTTGAGTTATATTGAGATACATGAAAGCATTTATGAGGAGTTAGATTTAGAGAACACCACAATTGATCTTTATCTTTGATCTAACAACTTCAGGGGTTCTGCCTTTTCATTTATTAGATGAGATTTCCTTTTCATCTATTAAACAAGAGTTAAAAACAACAATTAAAGCAAGCTTGGTTTGAGATAAGAGATACCTTCTATCATAATAAGTAATTTCTATGCCTAAAAATAAGTTAAGTAAAACAAATAAGTCATTTCAAGTATACTTTTTAAGACATTTAGTTTTTTTAACTCCATTGTCAGTTCTCACGATTTTCATACCAACAGCATATTATTGCATTTATGGTTTTTATACAACGAACATTATTACATAACAAGATTCAGATTTACAATCCATCCTTATATTACTAAATCCATCAAACCATGTCTTTGATGCTTGCCTGAATCCATAAAAGAGTTTTCTCAAATGAAGTAACTTACCATAATGAATTTTCATATCAACTACAACCTCCATATAAAATTCTTCATTTACTTTTCTTAAGAAGTACTAATAACATATATTTGATAAATTTCCATTTTTCATAGAAGTTCAACAAGAATTTTGACAATTTTCATCCTAGCAACACCAAAAAATTGCTTCATAGACTTCGTGGCAGTAGCACACCTTTATACGGCCCGTTCAGTGGCCAAATCATTTCAGGAATAATCGATAGGAAAATTATACGGAATGCCTCGGTCCTTAACAAGTGACAGAGATCCTATCTTCCTAACTTCATTTTGAAGTGAGTACTTCAAGATGCAAGGAACACTTCAGCTAAGCACTGCTTACCATTCTCAAACGGATGGACAAACAGATGTTGTAAATCAATGCCTTGACAGCGACCGAAATTGTGGGGAGAATACTTGTCAAGGGCGGAGTTTGCCTCTAACACCGTTTCCCGCTCATCCACGGGCATTACGCCCTACGAAGCAGTTTATGGTAAACTCCCGCCAGACATCCAAAGATATCAGCTGGGCTCACCCCACGAAGAAGAGGTGCACACCCAATTGAGATGCCGAGACACAGTTCTGGAAGAGCTAAAGCAGCATCTAGCAGCTGCACGCAACTGAATGGTGCTGCAATATAATCGAAAACACAAAGACCAACAGGATGCTATGGAAGATTGGGTTTATTTGAGGAGGCCCAATCAACGCGTAGCGTTCAAACCACCAAAGGGGCATAATAAGCTAGCCTCTCGCTATGGAAGTCCCTACAAGATCAGTAGAACGCTGGCCTACGAACTGCAGTTACCACTTGGAAGTTCAACCCACCCTGTTTTTCATGTGCCTAAACCGAAACGCTGTCCACCGAATATAGCAGAGCAGGAAGCTAACACTACACCTGCCATTGAGGAACGAGGACCCAAGCAGCCTCACAGAAGGTTGGGCATCAAAAAAATCATGAAGACAGGACAATGGGTAACAGAATGGCTTATTGAATGGGCTGACCATGACGCTATTCCTTCAACATGGGAGCCAGCCACACCCTATTGCGATTCCACTATAAATGTATTAAGAGCATTAGCCCTAAACAGCACTTGATCTTATCGCAGAGGCTGGGCTTCTGAGTTTGGGAGTGCGTGAGTATCCTGTTAGCTGGGAACTAACAAAAAAATACACAGAAAAGCATATACACACACATGAACTCAAAATACAATTATTTCATATTTCAATTTGCAGTGATGTAGAGGCCGCTTCAATTAACATAAAAAATGATGACCAACTTATGTGGAATGTGGAAAAAATTGAATAGTTATACTAGCTTTTATCGGCTATTAGGTAAACCATATCAATAAATTCTGTGAACAAGGATTTCATGAGCTCTCTGAAGCATGATAGGACATGATTACCTTTTTCTATGGAAGAGCCATCACACATTTCCTAAGGGACTTTCTCCCAGCTATATTAATCATATGTAATTGAGTCATTCAAGCAGATAAGTACTATAGTACATAATAAACATGCATTAAAAAAAAAAAAATCTAAGGCTAGCAGTCAAAATCTTGATTACTAGAGTAAGTTGTCAATTGACCAGTGTTGTCAACCCAGTGGCTATAGTTGGCTGAACTAGGTAACTGATTAGCCTAGCTATTTGTCAGTCAAATAATGTTTATATTATTTACGTCTACTTAATCAACTTAGACTGAGTCAGACCAACCAAACCTCATGACTAGGGTTTTAGGGTCTTCATCAACAACCTCTGTCTAATTTCTAGGAACCTAATCATGAAATATATAGCAGCTACCATTTTCTAGTATCCTTTTTTATGACTCCCATAAAGCTAAAAAAAAAAAAAAACAAAACAAAAAGAGCACTGGGAAAGAAAAATGTTAAATAATTCTTTACAAGTCAGTGAGTTTCGTCAAGTTGCATATAAGGTCAGGTATCTTTCCAGTAAATTGGTTGCCTGATGCCCATCTGCAAAAAAAAAAAAAAAAAAAAATCATTACATTGACTGGCCTCGTGCAATATTTTGCATCAGTAAAAAATAACTGAATGGAAAATAAATAAACAATTAAGCAAAAATATAGAATTTCTTACATTATGCCCAAATTCTTTAGATTTATGAATGTTGAAGGAATCGGACCACTGAGGCCAGCACTATCAATATACCTGTCATTTGAATGTCAAGAATGTACAGGATATCAGATTACTTAGAAAAAGAGAAATAGATGAAGATTGCAATCTAACATATGTAACAAATACAAGCAGTTTAGAGTATATAAATGAGGGTGAATTGAGCTACCTACTTGGCATGTCTCATGAACAGACAGAGCATTATATATGTGCCTAATTCAATCATGTAAATACAAGAAGTATGCATGGGTACATGTTACTCACAGTTGTTCCAAGTTCACCAGGTTTCCTAGCTCAGCTGGAAGAGGGCCTGAGAAATTATTTGATCCAAAGGACCTGAAATTTGCAGATTTTACAGAAAAACTTCAGTGAAATGATTACATATATATGCTATTTGACTTGAACGGTTGCATTAAGAACAAAAGAAACTTTGATATTACAATATATAATATAAAATACAATTAAATGTTTACACAATATGGACTAATATGTGTGGAAGTGTACTGCAAGTCCATTTTGCCTTTCAAAGTCTATTTTTGGGAACCTAAATACCTATGAAGATACATGGTTTGTTTGCCAAAGAATGGGTCTAAGATCATTAAATTTATTTGCATTTAATAATTTTAAATCAACTAGCATTCAAGGATGCAGTATGTACCCTGAATATGAAATCAGAGATGTTAGTCTTTTGCAGAGAAAAACATGGCTATGGGCATGATACCATGCAAAAAATACCATTTATGACCTTCCAACGTTGCTCGACTTTACACATTCATGAAGAGAATGTGTATAATTTGACTAAATTTAGTTCAACTAGATGTTAGTTTCTTGCATCTGCCTAATGCATGTAGAAGAATGCACATTTTGTTGTATCATGATAACATAATACATAGGGCGCCTTAAGGGCTGTTTGGCAATAAAAACACAAAAACACTGTTGTTGTCTATGAATATAGCAAAAAATATAAAGCAGATTCATAACTTTGTTACTATCCTATGAATCTGACCAAAAAAGACACAAATTCATAGCTATGAATCGATAATTTTTGGGTTTGGGTCAAATTTATGCGACAGTGACAATGTGTTACCATTGCCAAATGGCTCAAGAACACAGTCAACAATCCCAAAATATATTCCTTGTTATTCATTTATTCGTTTATATTCACTTCTGTTCTTTTCTGACAAACTGTCCCCAACTTGGGCTTTTCTGGGTCAACCTAAATTTGGTACTTAATGTTTGTAAACAATTATTTAAGATTGTTCAAGAAGTTTTGCGTGATATAATTAATAGTTATGATTTATTGTGCATTTCTTTAAATCATTTATTAGATCAAATGCATTAAACAAGCTTGATAAACTGGGAAATAGAGGTAAGGTTAGGGTTAGAAAAGAGTGAAAGTGAGATTAAGGTAACTTGAAAAATTTTAAGAATAAAAGACAAATAAAATTGCATACAAAGCTAATGTTAGCGGTAGTTATCTTTAATTGAAAGATATAAAAATTTCATGAAATTAAGTTATGTATACAATCAGCTAAAAATTAAGTTATCTCAACCATTTAATATATTAAATTGTTGCTACCAATTGTATAATATTAAGTTTTATGTAATACTTGGCACCAATGTTGTAAAAAGTGTAACGTAATGCGTATCGGTCGGACCGACCCATATGTTGTATCATATCGTATTGCAAAAGTAGCATAGCATATCGTAAAATTAATTTTTTAATTTTAAAAAATATTAAAAATCAGAAAAATAGAGAAAAATCATAAAAAATATGAAAAAATAAACAAAAATCAGAAAAAATCAAGAAAAATGTATTCAATAATAAAAAATCATCACACATAAGGAACATTCATGTATATCAACAACACATTCAAAAACAAGAAATCAATGATTCAAAATAACATAATAAGCATCCATCACAATTTTAAACTTGAAAATTTTTATAAAATCGTAGGAACCAAAAACCCTCTTTCTCCAAGCTTTCCACTGTTCCCACTACGAGAAAACTTCTTGACCGGCTAATAGGCTCGCCCAAATCAATGAATCCTCAGTGGTTTTTGCTGAAAATTGGTAAAAATCCTCATACATAAGGAACACAATCAATAATGATGTTTTTGAAACATAATTTGTTTAGATAAATAGTTCTTAGGGCTAATTACACTAAAAACATAAAGACCTTGATTAGCCACTCAAAGGAAGTGTAAGGGGAGCATAGAAGAAAGATGAAAAATGAGTGCATCAGGAGCACAAGGGAAATGCATGGGGAAGAGGACTCACACCAGATGTAGATCTTGCCTAGAGTGGCTATAGAGATGACTTTTACATTTAAAATGTTCATTTAGAGTACCTTTTGATATTTTATTAAACTTGGACCAGAATTGGACACAAAATGTAAGGATCCAAGTAGCTATATGGCTGGATCTAGGTTGATCTCGGCCCATACAATTGGATGATATGATGTAATGAATAGTACTTTTAGATCTTAAAACCTGCAGTTAGTTATAAGTATTACCAAGGGAAAATAAAGAGGGAAATGAAGGAACATAAAAGCTCAAGGTAACCAAAAATTTAACCAGTAAATAAGCATGAAAATAATGGAAATTGCTGGAGAAACTTTCATATCAATATTTGAAAGCTATCTTACAAATGAGCTCTAGAAACTTCTAAATAGTGGAAAGATAGATAATTTGGGAGCAAACCAGATTTATATCTAGTCAGGTTGCCCTTGCAGTAACCAAATTGAGAGGAATGGCACCAACTTGATGTTTTGTGTGAAAGTTGTATACATAAGATGATATGCAACGACTAATATAGGCATTGTGCATGTCTCTCTCCAAATCATGCAAAGCAAGCATATAAATAAGACCTCAAGCTTTAGTAGGATTTGATGTTATTGGATAGAATGATGAATTCTAGTGACCATCATTTCAGATGCAAAACATGGAGATGTAGTGACAAGAGGTTACTAGATAAATTTCTAGTTTGTATCATATTAATTTATGATCTATGTCACCGTGGTACACCGGGTCAACCCGTGTATGCATACCGGTATGCTGGTACATGGTGGTATGTTTGGATCTGGTTTTGAATCAAAACTAAATCCAAACCATATTTGGATCTAGTTCTGGATCAAAACCAGATCCAAACCATATTCAAATAGAACAAAGAAAACCTAACGCGGAAAGGGAGAAGAGCTGCGAAAGAAGAAAGGACGAAGGGAGAGGAAAGAGCAAGGGAGGAGAGCGGGGAGAAGAAAGGACGAGGAGAAGAGGAGAAAGAAAGGATGCGGGGAGAGGAAAGGACGAGTTTTGCAAAGGGGAACAAGAAAGGACGAGGGAGAGGAAAGAGCTGCCTTGGGGCTCTGTTTCTTCGTTCGATCGGGGAGAAGCAAGGATGAGGGGGGAGGAAAGAGCAAGGGAGGAGAGCGGGGGAAGAAGAATCAGCAAGAAAGGGGAAGGAAAGTTACTGGCCGTTTCATTTTTTGGAAGGATGTTTTAAAAAAATCATAGAATGGAAAATTGACTGCCCGTTCCATTTTTTGCTGAGCGTACGATGTGAATGGATAAGGATTTTTAAAAACATCTTTCTTAGTTTGATAGCATAGAATGGAATTGATAGAAACCATTAATGTTGTTAACTAAAAAAATGAAGATGAAAGTGGGCTGAGGGCTGCTGAAGGCAGCTCTTGTTGATGCCCTTGTCGAGTCTTTTACAATATTTTTAATTAAAAAAATAATATTATCGCCGTACCGCCATATTAAGATTTGCAAAAACTGTTGTACTCCTACATGTTTTCCGGTACCAGTACTTAGGTGACATAGTTTATGATGAATTAACTGCATTGCGTTAAGAGTTTTTGGATCAAGCAAGTAGTTATACATGCTGTATAACTAAGGAGCACATCCTAACATATGCTCTATAAGTCTAATTCTCCAACCTTCAGAGTAGCCTCCACTAGAATTATGAAAACAAATGATCCAACCTCACCTGCTAGGAGTGAACAGTTTGGTCCAACCTATAATTATCCGATTGGGATCAAATATTTGATTATGAAAAAATCGGGTATGAAAAAAAATTAATATATGATTAGCAAATCATATAGATTTGCATTTAAGAAATGACATCCGATCATATTCGCATTTGGTTTTGGATTCAGACATACACAATTATCCAATCTAATTCAGACTAGATTTAGTTTTAAATAAATATCATATATCAAATGCTCTTACATTTTAATAATCGGCCAGATTCGATTCAAAATTTCGATCCTGATTCGGACATCAATGTAAAAATAGAATTCAGATTGTATTCAAATTACGAAGTCATATTTCAGATTTTCTTTGTTCGTATTTGAATCCAAATTCGAATATGAATATGTGAATATATAAAAAAATAGATACGGTTAATGATATATCCGGTTTCAATCTGATCCGTTGGCATCCCTGCCTTTAATACCAACTTGAAAGTGACAATGTTGAATTGTTAAAAGTGGGGTAATTTACCAGTTAATTGTGGGACCATATTAGCAGAAGTTGTTGAACAACCCCAATATCAAAATCAAGAGTCAAGACTCAAATTGACGGTGAAGAATAAATGAGGATCGATGTCTTCCATGATGTCTGTGATGACGACCTTTAAAATAGAAAACTAACATTTTGACCAAGTTTAATAGAATTTTAAAGTTAGTATAGGCATACACAAACACACACCGGTACACACGTACACGCTTGATCTGTTTGTTTTTATTTCTGTTTTTATTTTTCCGTATGCCGGTGTCCGGCATAAAGGGCACACTGAATAATGAGCATGCAACCACGCTCGATCGGATGCTAGTGTTTGTTTTTTATTTTTTATTTTATTTTCTAGAGTCGCAGGGGAAGTGGTCTGCCAGGCGTCAGTGTGGAAGCCCGTCATCGACCGCTCACCCGGTAGAAAGCCAGGATGGCAGCCATAGGGATATTTCGGACACTTAAATAATAATTTGACTTTTATATATCAAACTTAATATTCACAATCGGCCTATATGGTTCTCACTAAAGTCTGGCACAACAATATAGATAAGGGGGTGACCTGTCAAACAGGAGTTTTTAAAAATCTGTCCACCTCCAATACCTAATAATCGAAGGACAACAACTTGGAGAAAAAGTTAGGTGAGCAACGGTACGCAGTAAAGGTGTAATGGGTATTCTTATAATTTTAAAAAAGAAAAGTCTTTTGTAGTTTTTATATTTTATATTTTTATCTTTACAATTTTCTTTTTAACTTGAACTAAAGGTATTTTAATCATTAATCATATATAAGCAAGCTCAAACAATAGCTCGCTGACCTCTCCAACATTTATTAAACTTTTACATTTTTTAACTATTTAGTATATATATATATATATATATATATATAGAGAGAGAGAGAGAGAGAGAGAGAGAGAGAGAGAGAAAGTTTTACAGTGATTTGAGTCGTGTAAGATTTCCAAGTTCCTTCGGAACCGTGCCAGAGAGAGCATTAATACCAAAAGTCCTGTTCAGCAAGAAAAGGGCATGTCACTTGTACCTCAACAAAGTTCGACAAAGAAAACCACTAAACATTTTTGTAGGAAGAGGGAAAAAGCAATAAGCACAACTAAAAACAGTAGCCCACAAAGTCACAAATCACTTACAGGTATTCCATGGAGGTTAACTTGCCAAGGAATGCAGGCAATGGTCCAGTCAGATAATTTTGAGACAGAATTCTGAAAGATGTCGAAGCTAAACATGATGACCATTATGATCGTGGTGGAGATGATGTTAAAAGAGAAGAAATGGAGGGTCTCATACATATTATCCATCAAAGTAAGATTTGCAAGAGCTTCGGGTATAGTTCCCCTGATATTCAGAGCATAAACTTTGCTGTAAAAACAAACACCAATGTTAAAAACATGAAGGACTTAAAAGTAGATAAAAATCGAAAAGCAGCAGCATGTTCAATTATGATATCCCAATTTGTGTCAAAAAATCACATGCTGTGGTATATTGGAACTAGAGATTTGATTCTATGGTCGAAAGACAACGCAGGAAAAAAAGGAATTGGTGATAAGATGCACACAGTTTGGTGATATGGCAAGTCCCATTTGTGCAGGAACACTTGATTGCAGGGTTGTAGCGGGCGTCATCTATTGTGGAAGAATCAATGGCTGTGCCACTGCAGGGCTCACTTAGATTCCATGAAGCCGTCGACGACAGGTTCCAATGCTTTGATATGCTTCTGAAAGCGCTCACTGGCAATCAAAACAAGGAGAGAAGCATCTGAATTTGTCAGGGAAGATATCTGGTAGTTGTTACAAAGTAAAATTTGACCTTCTGATTATGGAGAAACCAAAGTACCACTGTAGAAGATACATATCCACATATCAAACAGATTCACCCTCTCTTTTTCCTCTTGATTTTTCTAATGGTTTATTTTCCCTAGGTTTCTGCGTTCCCAAACATATCAAAACTTCGAACCAACGCACCATGTTTCTGGAAAACTGAAAGATTGAAGAAAAATTTCTGTTCTGTATCAGACTATCAGTTACGGAGCTTTACCTTCAACAGGGTCTGTGACGTTCTGGGCTTGTGCTTGGCCCCCGTTTCCAACAACAAAGAGGAAGCACACAATCCACTGAAGAAGCAAGAGAGAAGGGGAATCCATGGACAGGCTAAACTTGGCACTCTGCGTACCCATGGTTTCCTCTAACGGAAGTGTGGCGGGAGGACAGAGACGAAGACGACACCGCATAATCGATGGCATCAGATAAGAGGACAGGTTTTTAATACCAACTGAAGTGGACGCCACTTGACTTTTCTTTTACATGAGGAAGAAAAACTCAGTCCATAATGTTGTCAAAATATATCAGTTCAGGAACCGAATCGATTCGGTGCGGCTACCGATTCGATGAATCAGCTAACAATACTCAAACGAAAAGTCGTATTTAAAAATAAACAGAAAAGATATGTTAAAATAATTTAAAATTTTAAAATACATTAATATAGTTAAAAAGCGACCAGTGGCACTCCTGAATCGGCCATGAGGTGGGATCGGTTTACCAACGATTCGATTCAGATGGGCTGATTTCGGACGACACGGGAACGACGATTATAATGAGGAAGAAGTGTTTGGCGACTTGGTCAATTTTGTCCTCATCTGCTCCGTTTTCTAAAGAACTGATCCATCCTATTTACATTTGACTCCGTCAATGCCTATATATAATCCAACGATCTTTATCGCCGGCGCAGTTTTTTTTATCAAAATTAACTTTTGAATAATGGAAATGGCCGGTGATGAAGGTAGAAATTTTTAGTTAAAGGGCCCTAATATTGATAGATTGATAACTTTTAAGGGCCACTGCCTTTACAAATAAATAAAAACTTACTAAGTCTTCTTTGTAGGCTGATGGAATTGCCCATAACAATTGGCTGTACAATGAGTCCCGCCAACTTGTAGTCAAGTTGCTCTTTATTTGTTTACAAATGAGCCAAGCTTGAGCCTAACTGAAAACTTGAGTTTCTAAATGAGTTGAGTTCAATTAACATGAACTTGACTTCATTAAACTCGAGAAAGCTCGTTTACTATAAGTTAATTTTTTTCTTTGTAAAGATATTGAGAGGGGAGACCCCTTCCAATAAAGTATTTTTGACTCTAACTCTTGTCCTTTTACAGTTGGATCATGTGGGCAGGCATTTAAAGATACAAGGAAATGACCAAAGAAGTGCAATGAGTATCATGAGTGAGATCTTGTGTTAACATTAGGATCTAAATGGGGCATTTGGAAATAAAGAACAACCTTATCTGTTACAAAGATTGAAGTAAATCTGTTGAACAGTAAAATACAATGTTTTATGAAGGTAAATTTTTAAGAGTATGAAGTACCCTTTAAAGGATGAGAGAAAAAAGAGAGAAATAAGGAAGCAAATGAGTTTCCTTAAATAAGTTCTTGCATTTTTTGAAACAGAGTTTGAACCCTTCATCATTTGATTTCTTCATCATCCACATTCTATATAATTCTCGTCAAAGTTTTGTATATAAAGGTTTGGTAGCTGCCTGTTTTTCCAAAAATGAAGGTTATAAAAATGTCAAATGTACATTTAGAGAAACCAAAATCTTAGCTTTATTTGCTTTATGAAAAGTTCAAATTTTAGCCCAAAAGATAAAAAAATAGAATATTCCACATAATCTATTGACATTTGTTCCACATAATTTTGGTTCTTTTCAATAGATTATGTGGAACATTCAAATAAAGCTAAGATTTTGGTTCTTTTCAATAGATTATGTACAACTCCGGAAAAAAAATGTTAATGTCAGCTTTATTTGATATTTTTTTCTAAACATATAGCTTCGGCAATCATTCTCGTTCTGAGACCATATGAAAAAGTTCACAGATAAAACAATAGTTAGTATGTTTGCAAAGACTGCCTTGTAACTTACTTTTTCTCTTATGTTTTAAAATGGGTATGTCAACTCTGAATATTTTTCTTACTCTTTTTCCGGAGCAGAGAGGGAGGTGCGGCAGGCACCATTGTTTCCCCTCAAGCTTTTGAAAAAAAAAAAAATTACTGTCTAAAATTTTGAAACCCTTTAGTTTGGCCCCGGTAAAAGTTTTTGAAAAATATTATTGGGCTCCTTACAAAATTTTGAAAATACTATTGGAGAAGCAGTTATGACCCAATTCCTCTTTTTCAAGTGGGATGATGGGGACATGTTAAAGATGCAGGAAATGGCCAACCAAATTCAATGTTGGGACCATAAGCATTAAAGTTACACCCGATGTAAAGTCACCATTTTCCTTTTTTTTTTTTTAAAAAAAAAGAAGTTTATATACTAAAGTTTGGAGATAAATAGACACCACACCTAGCTTTTTAATATAATTAAAAACACACTTAAGTTTCATGACATTATGAAATAAGATGTACTTGCTAATTTAAGTTTGGTCAATGGGACAAAAATAACTAGATGTTTTGCATACAAACAAAGCCCTTGTTGGTTAGTTCGTTGCAAATAACTTTAAGTAATAATAAGTCATGCATAGTTAATGATGTTTAAACTAGCTATTTTCCTGTTTAAATCAAAAGGAGTAGCATGAAAGTTTTTTTTCATTAATGCTATAAAGATACACAAGAAAAACTTAGACGTAGTATATATTTCTCGTGTTCCTTTTCAAAAACAAAATAGTAATTTTTTTTATTTAAATATTTGTCCTGATAGAAATAACCAAATTCCTACTTTTTTATTAAATTGAAGGCTGCGGTGTCTTTCCAACACTACAAAAGATGAGGCGCTTTAACTTACCATTCAACTTCTAAGCGTGTTTTCTGAAAATTTTCTTTCAGCTTTTAGTCCAATACCTTCTCTTATAGCACGAAAAAGTTTTCAATATATATATATAACCATTTTGATGCTGTAAGAAAGGAGGAATATGTTTTTTTGGATTCCATTTTTGTTCTCATAGAAGAGGTCGGCATGTTAATTATTTCTGATTCATAATAAGACACTCTTTCCTGAAGCCTAACATACAACCTACATTGGACCTATTTACACCTTTGTTATATATGGGTGAATGCAATGTGTTTTTTTTCTTGAACATGAGAATTTTGGATTTGAAAATTGAACAGTGACTTTGGTTTTTAAAAGGTATTTTGTTCGATTCATGATAAACTGTTAAGAAAAAAACATAGAAAAAAAAGATGACCCCAGCATTTTCGTCATCTGGTGTTAGTTCACACATTGTTTTTCTTTCAACCATCTATCTGTTTTTTATAACAACATTAATTAGATGGTTGGGTGGTTTTCATTATTTAATCATCGTTCACTCACTTTATATATATATATATATATAAAAGACATCCATAGAAAAAACTCTCAGAGGTTAACGGAAGGGCATTTTGTAACTTTATACGATCAAAATTTCTATTTTTGCCCTTTATGAGGTTTTGATTTTACCAATAGGGTATTTTGACCATTTCCAACCAACAACACACAATCTCTTGTCAGAGGCCATAAATGCCTAACAGTCTGTTATGGACCTGATCAATAAGAGCCTTCCCGTAGCCTCAATAAACTATGACCCAAGCTGGAAGCCTTAGTCGTTTAGCTTATGCCTAGTGGTCAATATTAATTATGGCCCATATTCCTCCATCTTAAAAGTAATATGTTTCTTAAACTATTATTTAAAATTGCATCCTTAAGAGCGTGAAGGTTCCAGTTATCTAAAGCACTATTGAGACCAGTGCTTATTGAATAGTTAAGGAAAAGTCTCGAAAGCTATAACATATTTAGTTGGTCAGGTTCATAGGCTGGTGAGAGCTAGGTTGTTAGTTTAATTCCCATGTGTGCTATTCCTTTGGATTTCAAAAGATAGCAGACATCATTTTCGACTTAAACGGAGCAACAAGTTTACTTAGGTCCTGATGCAGCTTTAGATCCATGGACAGAGGGAAGAAGGGAGATTTCTGCCTCAGACCCGGCAGTGGAATTCCCTCCCGCTCACCTGGAGTAGTTAAAGACAAAAAAAAGGAAAAAAAAAAAGAGAAAAAAAATGATAGGACTAGGCTTTTTAGAATTTATCCTTTGAAAATCCCAAAATTCCTGAGTTTATGGGCCTAATGGTCAAACAGTAACCCATACCCAGCTTATTGAAAGGGTGGGCCCCCAAGTACTCTCTCTTTCAATAAATGTTATATTTAAACTTAGAGAAAAAATTTCATTTCCATAATCATACTAGAGAGCAGCCCATATACATAAGCAGGAAACACAAAGCAAGGAATCTTTACATCTTTAACACCTTTTACAAAGAAAGCATGAGTTCTCGCCATTTAATTATGTGTATGCACCATTTATGTGCTCATGAAAGTGTTCTAAAGTTCAGTTTGTGAACTAAATCAGCTAGGCTGCTAATTCACCGGTTCAGTTGAATGTATTTTTGGATTGACCAAAATTATTCAAAGGCCATTCGAGAACAAACAAATGAAGAATATGTATAAAAAACTACTTTTAAAATAAAAAAGTTTGAATATTAATAAATTTGTTCAAACCTAGCAAATGCAGCACTCTTAAATAATCAGCCAGCAAATTGAATTGAATCAGCTTGCCACTGACTTGATTCAGATAGGCCGATCTGAGCCAGTTTTGATAACATTGGTTCACGCGTTTAGGAAGAAACACATTCAGACGCACTTGTTCTTTATGTAACGGAAAACTCAAGTTGGTGTGCCCCAAAAAGGCCTAGATTGGAAGGGGCGATTCTAATTGGTTCAAGCAATTAACTGCAAACTCGAGCTAGTGTAGCATGTTCCTATGCATATCACCACTAGCATTACATTCTATATCTATTCCCGGGCTGAACTGGACCCAAGTTGAGTTTGAACCTTATCCCATACTCGTCTGACAATTTGTGACCACAAAGAGGGGGTAAGTGGAAAGGGGGAGGGGTAGCGGCTAGGCCTAGGCATTGGGCTGGGTGGGGCCGACCCCACCTGGTAATTTTGTGTGGGTAACTACCCAGGCCTGGACCGGGCCAGCCCCCGACTATGAACAGGCCAGGGTGGGCCAGGTATCAGGCCATGATAAGGATGCCCGAGGCTCAGCCCGGCCGGTTTTTGCAGCCTCTGTTGCATCGCATCGGCCAGACTGCCACCACTGCCCACGCCTTTCTTCCACCGCTTCATGCTCCTGTCTGCTGGACCGGTCAAACCCAGCAGGCTTTCTAACCATCGTCCAGCTTTTCCCATCTTACCAAATGTCACTAGATTCAGCCCAATGGAGAACAACTGTTCATGCCAATGGAGAACAACCATCTACACACACACACACACACACACATATATATATATATATATATATATATATAGAGAGAGAGAGAGAGAGAGAGAGAGAGAGAGTCGTGGCAATGGAATCGATCAGTTCTAAGGCTGGGTGGTAGTAGGGCGGCAACGGCGAGGGCAGGGCTGCGGCAGCAGGGTGACAAGCAGTTTTGATTTTGAACAAGTGGCTACGAATCGGTGATGGCATGGTAGGCACGGGCCACAGGAGATGGGAGGCGTGACGACCATGAAGCAGCCTGTTGCGGCAGAAATTGGTGCGGCGATGGGCAGTGGTGCAGCGATGGCGAAGAAAACGAAGACTAAAGCAAAGTTTCAAAAATCGGAAGTTTGAAACCCTAACTTAGAAATAGACTTCAAAATACATTTAAAAATTAAGAATAAAAAATTTCGGGGCTTACTGGTTCCCTTACAGGCTGCATGTAAAGTCCGATACCTGGCCTGGAAAGTTACCAGGCCGGGGCGGTTCTGATCACGCAGGGCCAAAGGCACAAGCCCAGATCGGACCGGGTATCAAGTACCCAACGGCCACCTGGCCGGGTGCCCAGGCCTAGTTATGGCCTCTTCTAGGTACCTCCATACTTTCATATCCCTTATCTATAACACTAGCTATGCATGCTTCTTGGACAGGTGAAAGATCTTAAATTGTAGGAATGCTTATGAGACCCACAAAATATATTCCACATCATATCAGCCGGTTCACATAATATAAATTTAATGAACACTTTTGAATATTCACATCATTTTCTATCAAGTAAAAGTCATATATGAAATTCTCTTTCATAGCATTTTAGAGTTGGTGTGCTTTGGTGCACAATTACTAATTTGGGTTTTATCTGTGCCTTTGAATGCAACTTAGGAATCTTTTGCTGCACATGTTCATGCTGAATCATTGAATAAAAAACATAATACAAAAGAACACCTAAATACATGTTTACGAGAGGTGTTGAGACATGAACATCTTGGCCCATACGTAGGAGTTTTGGCTCTTTCTTGTGGAAAAGATAAATCTTATAATTAAGTATGACCTTGGGGTCTACTACCATTTATATATTTTGTCAACTGTAGACTCAACCCAACATAAAATACAAAATGATGAATTATTAGTTAGACATAAATAAATTATTCATATCCCCTAAAACGATAGTCAAACCCCTACCTAATTTATTGATCACTTTTACGGCCACATCATATTCTAATTGTCAATGACAAAGGTAAACCAACAAGTAGATTCTAAAAAATTTCACTTCTAAATATGTCACATTATACACAAACTTCATGAGCAAAACTTTTACCTTATTTCTGTCAATCTTGTCCTTGACCATATTAATATAAAACCAAAACCATATCTTACATTGAGCATAACTCAATCTATCAATGATCACATATGTCAATAGGGATGTACAACACAAGAATGACGTGCAATATGATAATAACCTGACCATTACCAATTGGCCATTTCTTAGTTCTTTAGTGACATTAACACATAAATACCTAATGAAATCCCCAAACTGGGGCTTGGTCTGATGTGAAGCTTACTCGTAGAGGTCGTAGGAGTGAGAACAATCGGATTTCAAAAGGCTTTGGGCTTTTAGGAAAGTTTAGGAACGACTATGAGGTGGGAACATCTCGCCCTTTCAGCCAAGCATCAAAAATAGATTGGATGCCATGGATAGAGATATGGATAAGGAGGAGATGTCAATGGGGAATAATGATCATGTGAAGGACTAGATAGTGGGAAATTTGGTGCATGAGAAAGAGATTTCGATCATATGGATGGCAATATTGCCAGCTACCTCCCAGGTATTTCATTACATACTCCCTCTTTGGTTCATTCTGACTTTACTTCATTGGTAAAATCCTGATGTGCCCTATGGAAGATGGTTGTGCTAAGGAGAAATCAGTTGATGAGAATGAGATACCAAGGCAAAGCCACTCAGAAGAGAGTAACTAGTGGGACAGGAAGGGGAAAGAGGTGATTGGGGGTAAATTGTTATCAAAGGGTTATGGGTCTAAGGGTTCTCGTGTGGAAAAGAGTTGGTATCTTGGTCCCTATTTGAAAGACTCTTTGAAACACAAATCTTTGTAAATAAGGGATACTAATGTTATCCCTGACTCTAAATCAGAAAGTGGTAAGGTGGGAGATTGACCTGTGGTCTCACAGGCGGATATTATGAAGAGATGGAGGGAACATTAGTTTTAGGGAACAAAAGGAAACCTTGACCCCAGAGAATTGTAGTAGTGAGGGTTGTTTGGCCAGGCCATACAAAGATGAAGGTGATGGCCTGAAATGTGAGGGGTCTAGTGTGGAAGATGACCCAAAGAGAGGTGCGGAAATACATGTTGGACCATAAGCTCTGATACTTTTTCTCTTTGATTCAATGTTGCATGAGGTAACTTTCAATAGATGGAAGAAGATGCATCCTGAGTACGCTGTCTAGTCAAATGATGATTGCTCAAGTGGAATATCAAGAATCATTGTTGGTTGGAATCCATAAGAGGTGACTGCTTTGGTGAAGATTGTGTCACTGTTCTAGGTTGTGGTGGAATGGAATCTGCGACATGAGAACTTTTCTTGTATTTTTTGTTGTGTGCATTTTTATACTGACCTAACTATTTTGTAGACGATTGTTTGAACGCCTTGCTGAGATAGTTGGTGATCTTTCTATCTCTTTGGCAGTTTAAGATGATTTTAAATCTATGAGAGGGCCGCAACACAGAATTGCCTCCCCATGATTGGCTTCTGCATGCAGAGATTTCAATCACATTATGAATTCTTGTGGCCTTCATATTGTTGAGGATCAAGGTGTCAGTTCACTTGGTCAAATCGTAGGGGTATCAACAAGCACATTTTATGTCGTTTAGATTGGGTTATGTTGAAGAAAAGGTTTTATGCACGTCTCTTTTTTTAACAGTTATTTTTATAAGGATGTGTCTCATTTCCTGGTTTTTTTATTTTTATGTTGGCAGTTGTTTTTGGACAATTATCATCTCCTTCCTTTGGTCAGTTCTCTCATGGTGGAGGTGTGTGAAGTTTTTTGTTCTGTCACCTGTAAAAGAACTCGTTGTTATTAGTGTGTGAAAGCAGTCACTGTGTTGTCTTGTGTGTGGACGTAGGCCACTGATCAGGTCGAACCACGTTAAGCTTTGTGTGTTTGCTCTGTCCTTCTTTCTCTCTTATTTCAACATGGTATCAGAGTGTTTAGCATTTCCGCTGATGTTGTTGGGGCTTTGATCCTAAGTTTCAAAGAGCTTCCTATGTATTTCTGTCGAGGAGTCAGACACACCAATTAAAAAACTTTGCTGGATTCCGATGACCGGCACTGTCAGCTCCAATGTCAGAAAGCATCGAGCATAGAATCATTAGAATCGTCTGCATTTCAGGATTCTCCCTGCCAAATTTTAGATTTTTTGGAGCAGTTATTGTGGAGATACAGATTTTTGAACGACTGTATGTTAGAAGAAGTTTTCCTATGACTCTATCCAGGCATGACTTTCTCTCTCACACCTTCTTCTTTGGGGTCGATTCAAGGGGGCGTTGGATTCGAGCTGGTGTCTACTATTTTTGGACCAAGTTTCAATTTTTTTGGATGATCATGCAAAAAATGGTGGATTTTACAAGTACTGCAGGTTTTTGAAGCTTCCTGCGAACATGAGGAACAACCAGAAGGCGTGAAAAAATCTTCATGGGATTTCTCTCCATTGCTCATTTGTTGCTGAAACTTGGAGCGTCCACTCCTCACACCGTCAGTGAGTTCCTATCCAATTTTCAGATTTTTCCAAGTTGGAGGTGATTTTTTTAAATTCGACGAGTGTTTGTTGGTCCTAGACGATGCTTGAGCAAATATGATCTCCTTATTCTCATCTTCATAAACATCATGGCTGAAACAGGTAACAAATGAGTCATTTAGAATATTGTTGTTCAAGAGCAACTCAATCCTGCTATTAAAATCACGTTGGTGCTCTCAATGGGATAAATGATCTTGTATGGTCAAAATCAGCAACGTTTTTTTTTAGTGGAAAATCAAAACTTGAATATGTTACTAGTGACCTCTCAAAACCAGACAAGAATATCTCCTTCTACAAGGAGTGGAAGATGACCAATCACGTGGTCATGTCTTGGTTGATGAATTCTATGGAACCGAGAATTCAACAAGGTCTTTTCTTTGCTGAAACTGCTGCACAAATTTGGAAAAAAGCCAAAGAGCTGTATAGTGAGGAAAACAATATTGCTAGGATGTTTCATTTATCAAAAAAAATTTACAGTATAAAGAAAGATCAGAAAACCAGTTTTGGTGAACATTTTGGTGATCTTCAAGGGTTGTGGGACAAGTTATACTACTTAGTTGATATGATTGAAAGTCTGCAAACCATGGATCATTTACATGAGCAACAAAAAATCTTTCAATTGTTTAATAGTCTTGGTACATAATATGAACCAATATGACAATAGATTTTTATGCATACATCACTGTCATCATTATCCATCATTTGTTCTTTATTAATGAGTGATGAATCAAGGAAGTAGGTCATGTTTCCACGCTGCCAAAGGGGGGAAGAATCTGATGATAAAGTTGCTCTTGTGTATACTGAGAGACAGAATGGGTTTAACCGATGGAAAGGAAAAATGAAGAGAGTTTGCACTTATTGTGAAAAGGAGGGACACTTGTGCAAGCGATGTTGGGATTTGTATGGGAGACCAGAACTTAAGAAGTCACCGTTTGAAAAATCTAGAGAAACTTCATCTTTGGCAAAAGTGGCAGCTACCAAATCTAAAGAGACTAATGATGCTACAACTATCTTAAAAAAGATTTTAGAATTGCTAAAGCACATGTCCATCAAGAAAGAAGCCATGGCTGCATCAGCAAACAATTCCACTCTAAGTAACTCCAAAGGTATGTTCTCTAATACTTGGGTGTTGGACTTCAGGGTGAGTGACCATATGACCATGGATCGACGTCTACTCAGAAATTATTCCACTTATAATATTCATAAATTTGTTAAAAATCGGTTTTCTATGCATGTGAGTAGTATTGGTGAAATATCATTTTTAAATCAACCTATTAGCTCCAAAATTCTACACATGCCAGAT
Source organism: Nymphaea thermarum (assembly GCA_011799765.1). Classification (NCBI taxonomy): domain Eukaryota; kingdom Viridiplantae; phylum Streptophyta; class Magnoliopsida; order Nymphaeales; family Nymphaeaceae; genus Nymphaea; species Nymphaea thermarum. The sequence continues at coordinate 179,601 of JAANDH010000059.1, forward strand.
TTGAATTATAATCTGTTATCTATATCGAAATTTACAAAAGAACTTAATTGTTATGTTACTTTCTCTCTAACTGATGTGATTATTCAGGACATTGCAACGATGAAGATGATTGGTAAGGGAGAATGACGCCGCAATGTTTATTGGCTGGACAACACAAGTAGTGCACTGGTCACAAGTTCTAAAGCAAATGAAGAGTTATGGCACCAGTGCCTTGGACATGTGTCAAGTCAAACGTTGAAAGTTCTAATGCCTTACTTAGTGTTTAATTCGTAGCTATGTGACATTTGCAAATTTGTCAAGATGTCTAGATTACCATTTGGTACTATAGAAAATCATACTAACACTTTGTTTGAGTTAGTGCATTCTGATGTTTGGGGCCCTGTAATTCTTATAGTGGATATCGTTGCTATGTGACTTTCATTGATGATTGTTCTAAAATGACATGGTTGTACCTGTTGAAATCTAAAAACAAAATTTTTTCAAAGTTTTATGAGTTTTTTAGGATGATTGAAACTCAGTATAATGCTCATGTAAAGATCTTGAGACCAGACAATGGAATTGAACACAAAAATCAAGAATTTGATCAATTTGAGAAATGCATAGCATTAGTCATCAATTTACATGTGTGGATATTCTCCAACAGAACGGGGTGGCTGAGAGAAAAAATAGACATCTATTACAAACAACTTGCTCATTACTATTCCAAATATCAGTACCAAATATGTTTTGGAGACATTTGAATAATAAATCTCCAATGAAAATTCTTATGAATGGACCTATCAAAATTTCACACTTAAGGACTTTTGGGTGTGTAGTTTTTGTCAAATGCAAAGGATCTCACAAGTTAAGTCAAAGAGCCAACTGGTGTATCTTCTTGGGGTATTCTTCATAAAAAAAAGGATATCGGTGCTTCGATTTAGAAACCAAGTGTTGATCTTATGAGATATTTGTTTTGCTGAGCCGGAACCATTCTTTAAGGCCATTGAGCGAAAGAGGGAATCATTAAACCATAATGCTACACCTACAATGGAGGACTACAAAGAGTTTGATGTGTTTATTGCTTCACCTCAGCCACAAGCAGATCTTAATGAGGTGACAGATGAAGGTGATTCTGATGAGGTGTTTCTAATGAGGATAAAGCTATCCAAAATTCAATTCTAGAGACTACAATGAGAAGATCTGAAAGGGACATGTACCCTTCAAGGTATTTGCAAGAGTATGTTACTTATTCTACTCAAACATTTTCAAATTAATCGTTATCTATGCTATGATCAGGTATCATCCAAGCATGTTGCGTACTTGAGCAATATATCTAAATTTGTTGATCCAAATTCTTATCAAGAAGCTATGGAAAGCTGTGTTTGGGTAGAAGCGATCAATGAAGGGCTAAATACTCTTCACAAAAATAACACTTAGAGACTGGTTCAAGTGCCAAATGATAAGAAGGTGATTGCTTGTAGGTAGATTTATGAAACCAAGTATCATAGTGATGGTACCATAGAGTGACATAAAGCTAGACTTGTAGCAAAACACTACACTCAAACTCATGGATTGGACTATGATGAAACATTTGCTCCCGTTTTAAAATGAACACTGCCATAATTATTTTATCCAATGCTTGCAATCTCAATTGAGAACTGTTTCAGTTAGATGTAAAAAATGCATTTCTACAAGGTGATTTGAATGAGGAAGTATATATGCAATACCTCCAGGATGCCCACAATAAGGAAAACCATATTTAGTGTGAAAACTCAAAAAGTCTATATATGGACTTAAACAATCTCTTCATGCATGGCATCAAAAACTAAGCACTGCTTTAGATGACAGATGATTCAAACGTAGTCTTGCAAACAACTCAATATTTATCAAAAGGGCTGAAGAGTCGATAATGATAATTCATGTTTATGTGGATGATATTATTGTAACAGGAAATGATTATGACTAGATTTCTGCCACCAAACAATTCCTTCACCAAACTTTTGAAATAAAAGATTTGGGAAAGTTGAGATATTTTCTTGGGATAGAAATATCTAAATAAAAAAAAGACATCTTTGTGTCTCAAAGAAAATATACCCTTGATCTTCTCAAGGAGACAGGAAAACTTGGAGCTAAACCTGCCTTGACACCTATTGAACCCTACATAAAATTGGATGTGGAAGATGATGAAGCTCTGGGAGATGTTTCAAGATATCAATGATTGGTTGGAAGACTCATTTATCTCATGGTAACACAACCTAATATTTCATTTGCCATTAGTCGGGTTAGTTAGTTTATGCATTTCCCTAAGAATATACATATGAAAGCTATTGATAAAATGTTGAGATATTTGAAAGGCAACCCAGGTCCAAGATTATGGTACAAGGCAAATGGAAACATTGATATTAGAGGATTCACAGATGCTGATTGGGTTGGCAGCATAGATAGAAAATCCACATCAGGATGTTGTGTTTTTGTTTGAGGAAATTTAGTGACATGAAAAAGTAAAAAACAACATACAGTATCACGATAGTGTCACGATCCAGTGCAGAAGCAGAGTACAGAGTGATGGCTACTATAGCGAGTGAACTTGTTTGGGTTAAATCTCTCATTTGTGAAATGAGATTCAAAGTTAAAAAACCAGTTCCTATGCATTGTGACAATCAAGCGACAATATACATTGCAGTTGATTCAATATTTCATGAGTGCACTAAACACATAGAAATTGACTACCATTATGTATGTGAACATGTTCAGCAAAAGATGATTACAACTCCATATACTAGAAGCAATGATCAGCTTGCCGATGGATTAACTAAAGACTTGGATATGAAATGGCTTGAGGAGCTAAAATTCAAGTGGGGCTGCTATAATCTTTATGCCTCACTTGAGGGGGAGTGTTGAAGAAAGGGTTTTATACACGTCCCTTTTTTGAATAGTTATTTTTATAAGGATGTGTCTCATTTTTTGGTTTTTTATTTTTGTGTTGGCAGTTATTTTTGGACAGTTGTCATTTCTTTCATTTGGTCAGTTCTCTCATGGTGGAGGTGTGTGAAGTTTTTTGTTCTCTCACCTGTAAAAGAATTCGTTGTTGTTAGTGTGTGAAAGGAACCATTGTGTTGTCTTGTGTGCAGACGTAGGCGACTGATCAGGCCAAACCACATTAAGCTTTGTGTGTTTGCTCTGTCATTCTTTCTCTATTCTTTCAACAGGTTATGATCAATGCAGCCTGGAGATTTTAGGAGTCCTAGTCATGTACTTTGAAATGATTTCCACTCCCAGTGTCAGTTCATAATTGTTTGATATTTTTTGCCTCTCAATAGCTTGGGGACCGTTAGGGTCAAAAGTTATTTTGTTTTTTAATTTTTTGCTCGAGAAGGCAAGGTTGCAAGGAGGTGACTAAGTTCGAGTTGGAATTAGCAAGTTTATGGCTGTAGCATGATCAAATTGTTAAGAAAATTGGAAATCACCAAGAGAAATTTTTTGGCATGGAATAAAAACTGTTTTGGAGATATAATTGCTCGAATTTCTGGGCTAAAAAATGAGTTGAATTGTATTCAAGTCATTATTCCTAGTTGTAAGAGGAACTGGAATATGAATGGTTAATAAAAAGAGAATTGGAAGAATCTTTGCTTGAAGAAGAACTCTTGAGAAAACAACATAGTAGAATGCAATGGCTAAAAGAAGGAGATAAGAATACTAAAATTTCCCAGTCTATTGCGAATAACAGAAGATATAAAAAGAAGGTGGCTGTAATGGAGGTAAGAGTTACTCGGGTGGAAGGAGCTCAAGCAATACATGATGTTGTAAAGAATTTTTTGTTGATTTTTCAGCAAATGCAGGGAGAAAGGTGATTTTTGGGAGAACTTATGCACTGGTTCTTGTGTTGGTGAGTCTGATAACAAATTTTTTCTAGCTGAGCGAGGAGATAAAAAATGTGTATTCCTCATGAAAAATGAGAAAGCACCTAGGCCAGATGGATTCAACACTGATTTTTTCAAAATTTTCCGGCATATTGTGGGGGAGGATGTTATGGCTGTGGTGGTGATTCTTTACGACAACAAAATTTTTAGGCATGTAATAAAGTGCACCTTCTGCTCTTACCTAAATTTCATGGCACAGTGGATATTACTGACTATTGCCCTATTGTGTTATGCAACTGCATCTATAAAATAGTAACCAAAATAATGAGGGAGAGAATCAAGTAAGTCCTTATCCAAACTATTTGGAAAGAGCAGGAAGCATTTTTACCAGGCAGGCTCATCCAAGATCATGTTTTGTTGGTTCATGAAGTTGTAAACAATTAGACGAATTGTAGAAGCAAAACTATTTTCTGCAAGTTGGACATTGCAAAGGCCTATGATAGTGTAAATTGGTGGTTCCTTGAAAAATTGATGAGATAACTTGAGTTCTATGAGACTTGGGTTGCTTGGGTAATGAAATGTGTTAAAACTTCATTGTTTGCTTTAATTTTCAATAGTTGAGAGGGAGAGCATTTTGATAACTAAAGGGGTTCTGTCAAGATGACCCATTATCTCTTCTTTTATTCCCAGTTATAATGGAAATCTTAGCAAGAAGGTAGGGTCTAAAAGTCGGGCATGGGCATATTACAGTTTTGAAAGTTGCGAAGGTAATTAATTATCTTCATGGTATATTCTTTGCTGATGATGTGGTCTCGTTTAGCACGACAAATAGTAGGACCTTGAGGAGTGTGAGTAGAATTTTTCCTTAGTTTGAAATGATGGCAGGTCTGAAAATTAACCAACAAAATTTAGCCTTTATCACTTTTAACTTGCTTGAATCTGAAATAGTTGTAGTTCAAGTGGCTTTGGGTAGGGGAATGGGCCATCTTCCATTTGACCTATTTGGGATTTTTTTTATTTGATGGACGAATGATGAAGGATTTGTGCAATAAACTTGACAAGAAGATGAAAGGGTAGATTGCTTTCATTCTCTGGGAAGTTGTGCTTCATTAAATCAGTGGTGAATCAAATAGTTTCTTTCTGGCTGCATGTGCTCAAAATCTCTAAATCAGTGATTGATAATGTTCACAAAACTTATAGTAGATTTTTGTGGGGATCTTTTTTTGATAATAGACATCAACATGCTGTGAATTGGTTGACTCTATGCTTTCCTCTAGATAAGGATGGGGTAAGTTTGAAAGATCTAAATACTCTTAATGAAGCCTAAATGATATGGTTAACATTTTAAGGTCAGGTTAGGAGATTCTCTAAGGTGTAACATTTGTATGAAGAAATATCTGCAAAAGGATAGTCTTTGGTTGAAAGCCACTAAAGCTAATTCCTCTTGGATTTGGAAGGAGCTCACGTAGGGATGGAAGGAAGTATCAGACCTGGTTGCATGGAAAATAGCAGATGGGAAGGAGATAAATGTCTGGTCTAAAAAATGGGGATAGGGTTTGCTGTGCTACCTCTTACAATGTCTGGATTACCCGTTAAAAGTAGGTTATAATAAAAAAAACAGAAGTTCTCTCAAGAAATGTATGGGATGTAGGAAGATTGTGGGGTCCTCAGGTCCCTTTATCCTTGAGGAATATTAGCTTGGGTACTATCAAGGACTCATTTGTTTGGGCTGAGCCAAATGTATATAATCTGAGTTGAGCAGAAATTTATGATTGCATTAGAATGAGGAATTCCTGAAATAAGAGGGGAGTTAGCTGTTGGAGAAATGAAGTGATTGAACTGGCAAAGTGGATTCTGTATATTGCTATGAAAGGCATAACTCTTACCTAACATTGGGTGAAAATTTTGTTCCTCTTGCTAGCCATTGTCCTCTTCACGAAAACGAGGAGGAATTGATTGTTCATGTCTTCATGCAATGCTCTATAACGAGATCATTTTGGAGATTCATTGGGGGCAAATTCAATGTAATGGTAACATTCAAACTTTATCTGGGTGCATTTAAAGTTTAAATCAAATCGGGTAAGAAGAGGTTGATGATATTGTTTTCCTACGCTGGGATGCAAGTTGTGGATACTGAGAAACAAAAGGGTTCATGATGGAGAGGAAATAATGAAGTTCTCTTAATGAAAATCTCTATGGGAGGATGTTAAGCATTTTATAATGAATACAAATTGGGGAATGACAATTAAAAAAGATATCTTGGTTTGGCTGAACTCAAAAATTCGTCTTGACCCCTGGCCATCATTTGATGGTCTCGACTTGGTCATCCATTCTATTTGCAAATGGTATGGAAATTCTCAGAAGGCCAGATATTCGATGAAGAAACAAAATGATGGGAGATCTTATGCTGGCATCTGCTATGTCCCAACCAACATACGATGGAACACAAAAGAAGTTTTAATTGAAATCTTGCAAAGCTTATAGTGTTTTTTTGGAGTGGTGGGTGTTTTTGCAGCTCCACGCCCTCTCGTATTGATACGAACTTGGCATTTCAACTCATTGGATTAGATATACAGGATCAAACAAATGCGTTGGTCCCATCTCTAACCATGTAAACTAGAGATTTTGATCATTTAAATCATTCGTTACGGACATTATAACAAGTGAAACATATTAGATTAACTAAAAGTGATCATATGAATGAGATGAATCACATTCATTTTCATACAAACTTGTTATTTCAGTCATTTAAATACCCTTCTTATGGTTTGTAGGTATTCCCTGCTTGTTAATAACATGCTGAAATTTTTTCAATTATGGGTGAATTAAATGATGGTGTGATGATTGAGACCTAGTATCTCCACTAACCAACATCATAGGTCCACTAAATTTCCTTTCATTATTTGCCACATGGCTTCAACGCTTGCTTATATGTTCTCATAAAGAACACATATCATATGGACTTCAAAGTAGACACTGTCTCTAGAGAATTTATGCATATGTAACAAATTTCTAGAAATGAATTGAACTAACAACATGTCTTTCATAAGAAAATCAAATGTGGAAGATGATAAATTAAAGTTGTCAGGCAGTTAATATTTCAATGTAGACCCATCATTGATTTTGATTTGTTCATTTCTTATGTATTATGACAAATTGAGAGATTATTGAAAGCACCAACACCATGATGGTTGCACTTGAGTTCAAAACTGCCACTTGCAATTATCAACCTAGTTAAATCTTGTAGTGTAAGCTTCAGGCACAAAACTTGAATCCTCATGTTGGTATTAATATATTGGACCCAAGTGGTTTGATCCACTCATGCATCAATAGACATGTTTGACAATTTGCCGCAAAGTATCATTTATTCTTGCAAGCACAATAAGTTATTCTTCTATTATTTTGTTGCTAATCATAAATCTTGTACTTTATCTTATAGGTAACAAAAATGTTTCCCTTTGCCTCTATTATTGTTAAAACAATAATTTGGATTCTAATGTCATTCAAATGCATAGTTAATCACAAACTCATTTGATCCATTACTACTTTGAATTTGATCTTTATAAGAAAGTAACATAACAAGTTAATCTTCAAGAAACAAGTGTCAGTACAAGTGTTTGCAGCAGTTTTCAGTTATCTATACTCATGCCTTGACATACTAATATGACAAGAAATCATCATCTTCTATTGGTTTGGAGGCTAAAGAAAGTTGATGGATGAGATTTTTTGTTTGGTAAAAATAAATTGAAATTGATCTATGCCCCTTTTTTGAGTTATGAAGTTCCTTTAAATTGTTGAACATAAGTCCTTGATCTAGTTGCATCCACTATCTTTACTACAATCCAAACTTCATACAATGTGTCATACCTGAGAACACGAGCATGCATAGAATTTGTTAGAGAAAATAAAATCCAACTACATAGCACTTGGTCAAGATGATTTCATTCAATATATTTTGGGTTTCTATACTTTGTGTCATCAAAATTGTATGTTTGTTCCTTTACACATGAACCTTTCCCATTTATGAATCCAAGAAAGTTACAACTTTTCAAGAAAGATGTAAATTTGCTTTCTCACAAGAAGTAATTATCTTTTGTAGACCTATGGATTTGTTGGTCTCTACGATGTAGCTCCAATGGCATTATTTACATTAGATCTTACACCACCCATCGTTTCATTCATGAGAAAAATATATAATAGCAGAAAAGCACCTCAGTAGAGACCACTATGTTTTGGCTCCATACAAAAGAAGCTCATCACATACAAGGAGCACAAAAATTATCTTGGTTTGTAGATAATCCTACAATGATCTATCATTATTTCTCGTCTCTCTTCTTTTATGGAGATGAGATGTTTTATTGATAGCATTTTATATATTATAATTGTGGTGTCATTTCACAATTAAAGAAAATTGTTACATAGATTTACCTCTATCTTATATTTGTTAACACACTCATTACTCTCCTCACCCCTTAGTTCAGTTTTAACTTTCTAGTTCTAGTGAAATTGAATTGATATTGGGAGAAGGACTATTTTTGGTGATTGGAGCCTAATCCATCACAGTTGGGGTGGTGAATGACATTCCTTAACATCCTTAATGTTTTATAAATCTTCTATATCATTGCTTTTTACTTATTCACTACTATTTCCCATATTTGTTTTAATGCCATCCACCCCTTTGAAATTACCTTTACCTCCATTTTCCCTCCTCCACATACCTACATGAATTTCATGATATCATTCTATTTTTCCTTTTGAGCTTACTATTAGTGGCCCCAAGACTCACCATCAACCTTTCCTCTTTCCTCTCACATTTAAGCCTCCACACCCTCTCCACCTACTTACCTTCAAAATGCTTATCATTCTCCCATCTTTCTTCTTTGTTATCATCATATTGTCACTCTCCTCTCCTATCCTCCTCAACCCCTCCTTGTGTGTGGTTATGCCACTTAACAATATCCTCCAAGTACTCTCTTCTCCTCCTACCTCTTCTTGTAGGGATAGACATTTGATACACATCTTTTCTCCTCCTAGTGAATCTTCAAAAATGCCGGTAAATTTTAGAGGTCAAGCTCCTCTAACACAGTTCTCATGATTGAAAATTAATCAATCACAATCATTACTTCTTTATAACTTTAATTTAAGATTGATTATGTATCTATTACTTTCATCAATCATCTCTTGAAGAAGACAAACATTGCCTTCATGTAGGCATACAAAGGTCATAGTTGTATATTTATTCTTTCGATCTACTTAGCCTCTGCTCTCATCCTTTGTATTGGTACTTTAATTCTCATAGTTATAGAACATAAATCCTTTATTCAACTTCCCTTTACTTTTCACTACTGCCTATGACCTTTTTGCTTATCTAAAGAGGGTACGTTCTGCTAGATCTTCTACCAAACTTCTCCATTAAAGTCTTTGCTTGTCTTGTAGGAGACCTTAATGCACTTCACCGAAGTGACATTTCCTCTATTTCCCACTCCTATAGGTTCATTTGGAGGGTTATTCGTTTTGGATTGAATAGTGTAATTTTCCTTTTTTTTTTGGTCTAAAATTTAAATTCAAATAACAAAGTAATAGTCTTTTTTGAAAAATTTCGGGTGATAACAATGTGAGACTTGACAGAGGACATTAATAGTTTTCTCAAAAATGGGAATATTAGTCAAGAAGGTAAACATATCCCTTGTAGTTCTGATACCAAAGAAGACTGTGCATGTAGTGTGCATGAGTTTAGATTGATAGTTCTGTACAACTCATTACATAAATTCATTGTAGAAATGGTAATAATGTGCATGAAACCTATTCTAGCTCGACTAATAGATGCTTATTAGCCTGCTTTCTTGCCAGGTTGGGTGATGTGTGCTATATCATACTTGCTTCCATAGCTCCATCCCTGCGTGATGTCTAAAGATTGATCTTACAAAAGTGTATGATATAGTTAATTGGTTTTTTTATGAAATTCCTTAAATGAACTGAGCTTTGAAGAAGAGTGGGCTATTGGATCCTCACGTATGTCTCCTTGACTTGACTATGGTTTTGATTAACAACCCGACAAGGAAATTCTTTGACTTTAAGCAGAGCCTCCAACAAGGGAAACCTTTATCCTCTTAATTATTCATTATAGTGATAAAGATATCCACGAGATACATGAAAACCAAGGTGGACAAAAAATATGAACCTACCTTACATCCCATACCAAGGGACATGCCCAGCCTTGACCACTTATGTTGATGATTCTTTAATCTTGGCCAAGTTAAGTGATTTGTTCTCACTTATATTTAATCTAATGTAACTCACTTGTTATTACATCTATAGTGAATGAGCTAAATGATTGAAATCACAAGTTTATATGAAAATGAATGTGATTCATCTCATTCATATGATCCCTTTTAGTTAATCTAATATGTTTCACTTGTTGTAATGTCTACAACGAATGATTCAAATGATCAAAATCTCTAGTTTATGTGGGTAGAAATGGGACCAACGCATTTGTTTGATCACTTATATCTAATCCAATGAGTTGAACTTGTAGTTACATCTCTAACGAATGACCAAAGAGATTGAAATCACAAGTTTGTATCAATACTAGAGGGATTTCATTGATTCATTTGATCACACATATTTAATCGAATGTATTTAACTTGTTGTTATATTCACATTCAATGATTTGGTGGATTGAATCAGCGTCAATAGCATTTCTTCCATATTTGGCTTGAGATTCAAATTTTGATTTACCTTGCATAGGTGGCAAGGAGGTTGGAGCGGCAACCTTATCTTTAACAATGTTCATGGAACAATAGTTCTAGTGTTCCATGATTAAACGTTTGTTGAAAGGTTGGAAACAAATACATAAAAACACAAGGAGGACCATGGGAGATGGAGAGATGAGCTTTGTGGTACTCAAATCGGTCGGGCAACCAACATTTTTATGAAATAGAATGGATGTTTGCTGCAGATAGCATGCAACTCATGGTTAGAGATAACTTAGATTCAGGCCTAATCCTTAAAAGCAGAATTTCCATTGCTGCTGAATAGATTAAGTGTTGAAATATTCATGACCTTTAGAGGCCTAAACATGCTCACCTGTAGGGAGCACTTCATAAGATCCACACACATAGATTTAGGAGTATTATTTCAGCTCATTGCTCTATTAAAGCATTGTTTATGTTGTAGAACAATAACAATTTTTTTGCAATAGATAATTTATGAAAAACACAATAAGCAAATTATAATATTTTAAATGTGAAGTTTGGTGGTGAAACTCTAGTCCTTTGGGTTACTATTGTTACTAGGCAACAACTGCTTTTGGATTCTACCAAATTTTAGGTACTTATTCCAAAATGAACATTTCATTGTTCTAATCTAAGCAATGTCATTAGGAAGCTACTTTACCTCTTAGTTCTTCCTTCTCTTGCTTCCTTTAACCTCTATACTGATTTTGTTATTGTTGTCGACATTTTTTCTTAGTTGATGACAAACCTTGCATATATCAAATATCGGTTACTTATACATCCTTTTTCATTCATAGTAATCATCAAATGAGTGAATATACCTTTTGAAGATCACCCATCAACCAAGGTTTGTATTCGTATCAAGAAAAGTCAATCTTAGGTAAGATGGGGCTCTATCATCTTATCCAAAACGAACACAACAACTTTGTGCAACATGGGATACATATGCAAGCAACATTTGTAAGTCTTTCAGCATTAGATCAACATATCTGGGTCTTTACCAGAGTACCTAGCTTGGTGCTTAACAATCAACTGTTTGAATCTTCAAAATCCAGTTCTAAATTCAAGAATTTAGCTAACACACACAAAAAGGAAAACCCACAAGAGAATTTTTCCATTCCCAAGACAATAAAGAAAAATCGAACCACTGATTTCAATCAAAATTTCTTTGGCCAATGAAAGAAAATCTTTGTAAATACATTTAGTTCAAAAACTTATTTTACTAGTTAAAAGGTATAATATGCACTTCGCTTTTGGTGAACTAATAGCCAAATCTAAAAGTGAGCTATTAAGGTAACTTCCCCTCACCATCCCAAATCCCCCTTGCTTCCCCTTATGCTCCAAAAGTTCGACAATATCTAAACAAGGACTTTGTGCTAAACCAATGCCCTTCATCATTCTCTTCAGCAGATGATGTGTCAATTTTATTCACTCAAGGCAAATGAGCTGCGTTTATGGCTGGCTCACTAGGTTGGATAGAACAAGCAAATATTTCAAATCCATTTTAATAGCAGTTGATATGTTGTGAATAGGAATGAGAAGAAAAATTTTAACTTGGTTCAAATTAATCCTACATACATGGTGCTCACACAGTTCAAAGGTTAGGTGTCTGCTGTTATTTTCTATATTTATAATTTTGTTACAGATAAAATCTTTACAAATTAAATTATCTATCCATAGCTTATCTCTAGCTATTAGTTTGGAGTGTTCCAGATTTCTTTCTCTATTTGGTGGATCCTATATTATAATCATAACATCACGATCGTTATCAATGTTTGTAATTCAAATTGTTTCCATCTGAATGGAGGCCATCAGTTTCTCTTTATTGTCGCAATCCTGTGATTTAGCTGAAATGGTATTGTTTCCATAATTACCACCACCGTTACATGCAACTTTGTCATTCCTCCTCCATCTCATGCTCGAATCAAATTAGAGCCTGAGATTGTGGAACCAATACAATAAGGTGAGCATGCGGTAAGGATTAGGAAACAAGTTCAAAAGTTGATGTGTACATGGCACAATTTGAATAACTAGGGCTCCAAGGGCAACTTTCTCTCTTAACAAAATGATGACCAAGCCCCATATGTTTTATCTGAGAATGACAAGCAGACTTGACCATGGCATGAAGGGTAGAAATATTATCACATAGTAAGGAGGCTTATGAAGAAAAATTTCGATAACCTTGAGAATAAATGTCAACCATGTTAACTTGGCAGCAATGGTAGCTAGAGCCCGATATTCGTTTTCACAAGGGGATCAGAACACAGATCATTGTTTTTTTGAACTCCAAGAAATGCAATTCAGCCCCAAGTATGTACAGTAACTAGTGGTGGACCATCATGTATCCAGACACCCTGCCTAGTCTGCCTCTGAATATGCCAAGAGGGATATGTTTTTGGTTTTAAAAATTGCATGCAATAACCAATTGTCCCATGAACACCTCGAAGAATACTTTTAACCAGTTAATAATGCTTGAGAGTAAGAGCATGCATGAATTGTGACACATAATTAACTGGATAAGAAATATTTGAGCATGAATTGTGCTCGTACATGTGGTACATGGTGATGTTAGAAAATAGCTGGTTTGAATTACTGCTACTAACTTTGGAAACTATTAGCATGACTATAGGTTAGGATGATTTCATGTGTGCTGTGTTTAGAATATCCATAGCACGCTTATGTTGACTCAGGAAAAGTCTAAAAGCTATTTGTTTGACTTGGATCCCAAGAAAATAATGTAGATTACATAAATCATTCATGGCAAAGACATGATTTACTTGCCTCTTCAAATCATCAAAAAAGGAGGAGCTATTACCTATCAAACTAATATCACCAGCATAAAGAAGCAATAAAGTTACACCAATATCTTGCCGTCAAACAAATAATGATGAATCACCTCTATTGGGTTTAAAATGTTTAAAAACTTAAAACTTTGAAAACTGCATATGCCAAGCCCTGGGTGCTGCTTTTGTCTGTACAAATGCCGATTCAAATGACAAACATGATTTGGATAGCAGACATCTTTGAAACCATGTGGTTTAGAGAGATAACCAGTTAAAAAGACATTCTTTACATTTAAGTACCGTAATGTCCAAATCCTACGCAAGGGCAAGAGCCAAGACGAAGGGTATAGTAGCCGGTTTTACGATAGGTGAAAATGTCTCTAGAAAATTAATTCCCTCCACCTGATTATATCATTGACTGATGAATCGAGCCTATAATCTATCAACTTGTTTATCACTGTTAAGGTTAGTTTTGAAGACCCATTTACTTCCAATACATGGATGTCAAGGAACCAATATCCATGTGTAATTCTTTGAAGTGCCTGCATTTCCTCTTCCATAGTTTTTTGCCACCATGGATGCTTCAAGGCCGTTGAGTAATGTTTATGTTTAGGAGGTATGTGTGTAGTGAGGATGTACTTGGGATTGGGTTTGACTATACCTAATTGGGACATGTAACCATAGAGTGGATAGATTGGTTTTCCTGAGTAGGGAGAGTCAAAGACATAGGCTTGGTGGTGGTGGTTGCTGGGAAGGCATGCCATCACACTGATCTACATGAGGAAGGGCTGAGTCATTGGCATTGGGAGATCAGGAATTGTTTCCAGCAATTGTCTTGGATATTAGATTCAGAAGTCGGTGGGAAGGTGGCTGACAGTAGCTATTCTTGATGGTGTAAATGACTAATTTTGCAGCATACTTTCATCGAAAACAACGTGTGATGAAATAACGACCAGTGTTAGAAAAAGGCAATGCTAACCTTTATGGTGGCCGCTGTACCCTCCAAAAACACATGGAAGAGATTTAGGTTCAGATTTTTGCTTATTGTAAGTCTTAATGTATGGATAGCAGCGACATCCAAAAGATGGAAAACTTGAATAATCTGGTTCCGTGTAGTGGAGCATTTCATAAGGACTTTTCATATCAATCATTGGACTTGGTAATCTGTTTATAAGCCACACTGCCATAGAGAAAGTCTCAACTCATTATCTTGAAGGAAGTTGACTATGGAAGAGGATAGTTAACCCAAGTTCACATAACAGATTATGTCTAAGCTGGTAAACACCATTTTGCTCAAGCCTCTTAGGACATGCTGAGCCCTTGCTCCTTAAGGTATGAATCAAGTGCTGCACTAGTACATTCTCTTATTTTTGTTCCCTTTCTGTCAATGAGGTTGCTCCTTTGTATTCGCGAGAGGGGCTTTTGGAAAACATTTCGGTGCTGCAGGTTTTTTTGCGACAAAAGCTGTGTATTAGTTATGTGGCAAATGGGGTTTTCGCAATAGCAGTGCCGAAAAAACCAGGATAGACATCGACCGAGCTGTTAATTCTTTGTTGGTGCATGATGGGGTGTGGCATTTCCGCTGTAAAATTTACACTTCAATTATATTGTATGGGCTTATTGCAGCTTTTCGGATGCCTATGCCTCAAAACCATAGTTTTTGTTGGTTTCATCGGTTTAACTGTTTGCAGGCAGCTGCTCCTCAGAAGTCATAAGCTGGGAGTCCGTGCTTCAAGCACACATAAAATGTTTGTTAAAATGCTTGACGGTGATCGTGTTCGTGGAGATAATGGAGGATGTTCCTGCAGATTTTGGGCCTGTTTAATAAGCTTGGAGATTCTCAGGCGACTTGCAGCCCTCACTGGTGGAGTTTCCTTAAGATTGGCTTCAGTCGAGATGCAGAGTTCCAAGTGTACTGCTGATGAAGGATTGCAAGCTGCTGATGGTTTCTGCTGCTTTTCATCATTCTTCTTCTACCTATTGGACGTGGGGCTAGCTCCAGACTACGTAAGCATTGAGGTGTTCTTTGAAGTATTTCCTGGGAACTTTCTTGTCAGAAATATTGGTATTTTAAAATTTCTTGGATGATGCAGAAAATTGTTATGCTGCAGAGATCTGGTGAGACTGAGTATCCTGCTTTGTCTGTTCTTTATGGTGGTGATTTTTATTGAGATGTAGTGATCTATACTAGCGACGTTTTGGTTGTGCTTTTGGTCATACTCTAAGAAGACTTTTGGTGGCAACCGCCAAATAATGTTCTATATTTCTGACTAACCTTTAACTCAGACTAAAAGCTTTGTCAAATTCAGTGAAACGAAAAAAGCTTCTCGATTTTTCACAACAATGAAGAAATACTTCTCAACTTCAAAGGACAATACGGGCAACTACAAGCAAGAAGTTTCAGATTTTAACAGAAGTCCCTGCAGGCAGCTACCAGCACAAGTGTTGGATTGTTTCCGCCGCCTTTTCCGTTTGTCCTCACCTCCAGTCTTTCGGCATTCAAAGTTGCGAGTTTTGGGCTTTGCTAATATAAGAACCCCGAGGGAAAAGCGTTGAGGAATTTAAAATTTTATTGAGGACTTATTTCATTTGTTACCACATTTCTCCTGTTTAAGGGACCGCCAAAATAAGATCATGAATCTCACTGCAGGGAAACATGCCACCCTACAGTTCCTGCTGTAAGGTAAGAACGAGATATAGTTACGTCATGTCAAGTCATATCAAAATATAATTCTAAACATCATTTACAATTTGTATGTTAAGTTACATTGTGTTTGATCATCATACTTATTTGAAACATGATTAATGCAGGTTACAGTACACATTAGAAAATATTGCAGGCAGACACAATTAGTATTTGATTATTTTCTGTGGAGGAGGACATTTTTTAGTTTTACTTATTTTTCCAGTGACTCACTGAGTACTGCACTTATTTGAATAGACTGCAATAGTCGATAAGCTTCATATTATGTTTCAAAACCGATGTATCTACCACGGGTTTAACTTTTTTATTTTAAAATTTTACGGTTCTAAATTACGTTTATATTTCAATTGGTAATTGTAATTGCTTTGAGTAGTCAATGCTGTTTATCATTCTTTTGTAAGCGTTTAGTTCATTTAATACGAATAGGATTCTCCAAACAAAATAGTTATGGGAGCTTCAAATAATATTGTTTTTTGAACGTGGATTTTGTATAGGCAGCTGCAACTAACATATCTTTCGATATTTTCTTGCTCCTGTTCTTTGTTCCTGGTCAAGTGTGAGGGGCTTCAACTAGAAATGTAATGCCAGATTGTGTAGGCCGACTTTCTAGCTTGAATTTTATGCCTCTTTCTGTGATTCTAGCAGTCAGATGTTAAGAGGTGGATCTATATGCTATCTCTGTGGAGTCAACTAGTTCATACGGTGGAACTACAATTTGTTCTGTTGGTGATGAGCCACAAATTTCTCATTTCAATAGAAATCTCTGGAACTAAAGCGTTGCCTTTTCAACTTAGTACTGTTTATGGATTTTCCTTTTCTTTTGCAGAATAGTACTTTAGGGAAAGAATCAGAAAGAAATCAGATGCTTTGTCGAGTCTTCTCCTAGTTCTTCATGAATATAAAGGAGACGGACACAAACGATGATCTGTGCATTTATAATGGCTTTTTGTTTCTCCTTATCTGAAAATTTACCCGGATGAAGAGGCCAAAGAAAAGGGACTGCTAAAGAAACAAATGCTTTAAGTTTCATATATCCCAACTTTAGAGAGCTTCAATCATATCTAGGATAATAACATTATCTATATATGAAGTAGTAATTCCAATTACTGACTCAAGCATCTTCGTCAGAACTCTTTTTTTTTTTTTCTTTTCACTGTTTACAGTTTTATTCATGTGTTTATGTTTATTGATGCTCTCAGGCGTTATATGCTAGTTATACCTCAGAGTCATTCTGGATTAGCCAACTCTTATTTATTTTGCATCTTGCTGTTGTCCTATTAGACGGGTAGTTGAAGAATAGATCTCCGTTAAGCCTAATAAACCATCCTAAGACAGAGGCACAGGGAAAGAGGCAAGCATTAAAAAGGATGTCCTGTGCATGCATTCACTGCTAGATGTTATGGAATGAGAAAGAACTATTTCCTTTTCCTCTCAAAAGAACCTCGCATTTGGGCCACTTTTAAGGGAATAAAAAGCCAGACCAGTGATCCTATTGGGCACAATCTATATACTAGGTTTATTCGAATGTTTAGTCTTCTCCTATCTCATGGATACTTCACTTAGGTTGTATATTTTGCGTTTGACATGATTTTCAGACACACCAGGACCACTTATGCAGTCGGTCAAATCATTGCAAGGCATAATCAACACTTTGTAATTTGCTTACTACTTTCCAATTATAAATCTAGTTTTTTTTTTTTTTTTTTTTTTTTTATATATATCTTCAATAGAAATTGTTTAGAAGATAGTGTCTGTATGAGGGGCCTTATTTCCAAAATTTTGATTCCTGAAAATTGCAGTATCACAGAGTAATATTACTTCTCATGCCTGCCTCCTCATCCATGTCATATAGTTCTCAACTTATCATTGATCATATTTAACAAGGTTGCTAATGTATCTCAGGTCTCGAGTTGAAAAAAGGAGCCAGTTTTAGGTATCCATGCTTGTTCTGAGATAAGCATAATAGCGAATGTTCGAGCTTCTTAATTTCAAGCAAGGCTTTGGATGTTGAGATGTGCTTTCTAGCTGGAAATCATTCTTGAACTTCCACTCATTTCAGACACTAAAATCATTTTCCACGTGCATGCATGGGATCATATGCTGTCATTTTTTAAGCAGGAAAAAGGCAGATGAATGTGTAGACCATGAACTTAACATCGTAAAAAAATCAACTTGTTTAAATTACAAACGAAAGCATTATAATCCCTTCACAACTTGGCATTCACATTTGGACATGTTTCTCCGTCCCACAATTTTTAGAATCAAGAAACCAGAAGCAGGAAGCATCACAAGCAGCCACATAATTGATTCATTAAAAATCTAACATATTGAACGGGGAGCACCTGTCCACCCATGCAAGCATGCAAGCAGTGGATCAATGAGCTTCCCCTCATTAATTGCCATGAACACCTTATCAAAATCTTCTCCTGGTGAGAGTACCTGCTCACCCGACAGCAAAATGGTGTTAAGCTCTGACCTGACAAACTGATATATAGGATAAGACCTGCAATCCTTGATCCTGTTAGGGATTGCAGAATTGCCACTTTTGAGTCCCTTTCTTGCCCCTTCCACCTCTTTAGGCAATTGGGTTTTCAGTTCCTGCTCAAAAGCAGCAATCTTTCCAAAGATGGCAGTTTTCTCATCTTTCTCCTTCTCTGGATTGTCCATTGCCCACTGAACCAGCACATGTCTTAGCTTCTGCATTAGTGGATATCCGGCACTACATGGGTCATCGATGTAAGCAAAAACATGCTCACTCTCAACAATCCTCAACAGGTCTTTTTCACAGAAGCGTGACGGAAGAAGTTCACCATTCACACCTACCGTCAAGACACGCTTTGTTGCGTGGCTTACTGACTGCCTTACAGCATGTCGAAAGTTCTCCTCTGCATGTCGGAGGTCAACTGCTTGGCACAGAGCAACGATGTAGGTTGCTGACATAAGCTTCAAGATTTCAACAGCTTCAGCTGTCTTCCTGGCCGAGATGAGTCCTAGCGAGTTCACATCCTGGTTATGCTGCTCAGCACTCTGTACATGGTTGGTGACAGGGTTGGCGAGGTACTGAAGTTCAGATGTATATGCTGCCATGGCTATCTCTGCACCTTTGAATCCATAATCGAGGCTTGGGTTAGGTCCACCACTGAGATTGGAGGGCAGCCCATTGTTGTAGAAGTCGTTGACAAGCTCAGAAAATTGTGCAAACATGAGCTTTCCAATGGCAGCCAATGCTAACCTTGTGTTGTCCATTGAAACACCAATTGGTGTACCCTGGAAGTTACCACCATGGAGGGCTTTGTTTCTGCTGACATCAATCAGTGGGTTGTCATTGACAGAATTTATCTCTCTCTCCACGGTGGCAGTTGCTGCTCTTATGACTTCAAGCTGTGGGCCCAGCCACTGAGGTGAGGTCCTCAGCGCGTACCTATCCTGCTTGGGCTTCTGAAGTGGGTTCATCTCGTGGAGCTTTGCTGCTGCTTTCATGTAGGAGCTACCATCTAATATGTATTCCATGATTGCTGCAGCCTCGATTTGTCCAGGGTGGTGTTTCAGCTTGTGAGTCAGGTGGTCTGTGAATTCTGGCTTCCCTGTCATGACTTCACAGAACACAGCAGATAGCACCTCTGCAAGAAGTGCAATGATATTGGAGTCAAACAGCACTAGTGAGGCAAGTCCAGCACCAACTGCAGTGCCATTCACAAGTGCTAGACCTTCCTTTGGCTTCAGTTCAAAGCAGCTGCTGGTTATCCCCGCCTGCTTAAAAGCTTCTTCTGCTGAGACCTCAGCTCCATCCCAGGTGCGTGCACGTGCATTAGGCCGACCAGTGAGCAGTCCAGCAATGTATGAGAGTGGCACTAGATCACCAGATGCAGTTATGGTGCCCCTCAGTGGCAGAACTGGTGTAATGCCTGCATTAAGGAGTTTGGTAATGGCTTCAAGGATCTCCCACCGGATGCCCGAATAGCCCTGCAGCAGGGTATTGGTCCTGACGAGCATTGCAGCACGGGATGCAGACACAGGCAAGGTGGAGTCATGGTCAAGGCCGGGGACCAAAATCCCTGCGTTGAGAAATCGAATGAGCTCCTTCTGCAGGGCCTCTCCTTGGTTGGTCCTACGGTGTGAAGTTGCACCAAACCCAGTAGTGACACCATAGCTGTCGACACCCTTACAGGTGCTATCCAAGACCCAGTTGCTGCTTGCGTCAACATTGGTCTTAGCTGCAGCAGATAAGTCGACTCTGATTTTATCAGCACCTGGAGAAGGCAAAGCTCGGGCTATGGCAGCAACCTGTCCAACAGTCAGCCCAGAACCCCTTAGCTTGACCAAAGAAGTCCTGTACTGTTGAATCATGGACTTGACATGGTCTAGGTGGCTCCCGGTCAGTGAATCGGCAGCCTTCTGCCAGTTGAGAGAATCATTTCCTTTTGATGGAAGATCAAGATGGCCATTTTCATGAACATAAGAACATGCCATGGCGTTTGATGCTAACAACAGATTATGAGTAACAAGTTAGAAAGAGGAATGAGGCAGAAGAAATTTGTTTTGCCAGGTGAGAAGAGCAAGGGCAGGAGAGCATGCAGTGTACTTCTCTCAAGTGGGAGGACAGGGAGAGAGGCTGATTTTTCTATTTGTGGGTGTCAGGAAATTTTCACAAGAAATTGATTAGTGTCAGATTTCCTGCTCACCAACCCAAGTTGGTCTCTTTTATAGGTGAAAAAGCAACAGGGAGGAGAAGCGTGCCTCTGTACTCAGGTGGGTAGAGTGCCATTTGGTTAGTTGGAAATGAATACTGGCCGTTGGATTGGGTTCCAGGGACCAACAAGTGGCGTTCAACACAGAGCCTTGGCGTTCTCAGGAGAGGTCAATAAAGAAGAGGGTTGGTAGGATGGTGCATGGTGGATGTGGTGGCATCGTGTGTGCTGGTTTATTGTGCTTTGTGTTTCTTTTATTTTTTTCCCTTTTTAATTTTTGGTCTGTCCACAGAGTCATTTCCCCTTGCATTGCACATGAATAACAAACCTGTCCTTTTCCTTTCGTGGCTTTCACCCGTCAAGAACTTTCCGATTGCCATTTTGAGAATTCTTCTGGACCGTTCGATCTACCAAACCTATTCATTTTTTAAATGAAACTACCTTTGACCTTTTCTTTTATGTGGTCTATTTTGTTTGTCCTAAATGCATATTCAATAGAAGTTATGTGGGGAATCTCTGTGCATCCAAAATCATGAGGCTGAAAGGATAGTGGTAGCTTTAAGGCCGTGAAGGCTCAGTTCATGGCCTCCCATTGCTTTACTCCGATAGTGGGCTTCGGTGTTAGGTGTAGAAATAATATTTTCAGTAACAAGTTTAAAGTGAAGGAGAAAGGTTATAAATTTTAAAGGGGTTGATGCAATGGTTGGAGCTGAGGCTGTAGGTAGCCAGTTCTCGTTTCAAATTTATACAGTATCAACTTTCTGTGTCGTAAAAAGAAGGAAGGTGGGGTGGGGTGGGAGGAGTACTGACGTTTAGGTTGAAGCATGACCAGAGAGGCACTCCGGACTTTGGAAAGGAAGTCCTGTACCCTAAGAAAATGAGGAGTTGGGTAAGTGATTAGATCTCTTTTGAATAATAGCATGAAATTTTTCTCTTGTTCACAAGAAAAAAGAGAAGGCATATTACAAATTCTAATTTTGCATTAGGAGGGAGAACGGCGGCTGCTTTTTTCCTGTGTTTCCTTTTGCCTTCCTCTGCTTAAAGAACACTTCGAAGTAAAGGAAATGTCCACCACACTTTGCCTTTGAGTGTTGAACTCGTGCCATCCATCAGCCTGACGGCAGTGGCAGTCTTACTCTACCCGCTAGCCAACTTAGGAGGTGGGAATATACTAATTGAAGAACACATTCCTCTCACTTTCACTAGCGGTCATAACCTATTCCGGTTGCCAACTTAGGAGTCAGGGACATACTCTGAAGAACACTTTCCTGTCATTATTGGGCGTATAACAAATATTCATAGCAGCTTCAACGCATCCATCCTATCTCATGTTGCAGTAATAAGAGATACTTGGGCGGGTGGTTTGGCTTAAGTCTCCAAGTTGAAACAACTTTTAAGAGGTGATTTAACAGTAGGAACATTTTGAAAGTGTCCCGTGAATATACCCAATTTTACAATAGATCCGTGAGACATAAATTCTAGTGTTTCATAACTTTTGTAGTGGACTTAATGCCAAACAACCTCTAAGGGGCTGCTTGAGAACAATAACATTATGTTACTCATGTAATCCAAAAATTGGTTAGATTCATTGAACACTTTGAAATGTTCTATGAAATTGTCCTAACTTTTTGGGATAGATACATGAAACAGTAACATACTATTATTATTTCTTAAGATCGAGCTCTAGAAGTTCAGTATCTATGTCTGCATCCATTCCTGCAAGGAGGTCAAGGCAACGAAGGTAAGGTCACATTTTCTAATGGACAAGGGGGAATACTTAGAGGTTTCAGTGACAGACAACCAGAATTGGCATCGTGACCATGAATTTTCTGCTTGGATTTGAGAAGTTCAAAAGCTTTGATGGTTTTAAAAAAGCAAAGTCGCCATTTGGCTTAGATCCGGCTCAACTCGATGTTTCTTCGTTTTGGACAAACTTATGGTTACAAAATTCGCTACAGATCTTGGTAACTGAAGTTCTTAGGAGGAGGCAGTTGACGGTTGCTGGATCAGGGCATCTCCCACCCAGGTCCTATGAATTTCGTAAGAAAAGTTCGCCTGAATAGTTTTTGCTGTCCAAATTAATTTAACTTCTGTGTTTACTTCGGAAAAACCATCTTCCGGGTAGGTTATACTTTTATGCCTCCAAGTTAGTTCTGGGTAAAGTACGATATATCATTCAACTCAGATGTTTTGTTTGCCACCGTTAATAACCTAAAGGAGTACCACACCAGAGTGTGACAACGATTACAGGATTCAAACGTCTGACCCCTTGAATACAAACTTCAGGCCGCCTGGTTGTACCACGTTCCTTGAAGCAACTGATATATGAATTACGCTCAGTTCAGGTTCAGGTTCTGAACAAATTTTTTTTTTCTTTATTGCTAAAGCGGACAATTCGTTCCACATGAATTTAAAGAGGCAATGGCTAATTGAAAGGTACTTGCCACCGAATTGGGTTATGATGTAATTGGCCATATGATTATGAGATAAGGATCAGAAAGTTTATTTTATAGTGAATGCGCTTTTTGGCTACATCGAGGAAGACGATCTCCATTTGCATTAGATAACTACTGGTTTGATTCTCAACTACCAAATTTATTGACAATTTGGATCTTTGTATGGTGGTTCAACAGCCTCGTTGTCAGTGTCACCAACCATGGCTTGGCCCAACACCCTGGTCAAGAAACACACAATGCCGTCTCGTAATTAGTGACCCGAGACCAGAAGAAAAGGGTGCTACGAGAACCACTGGGGGATAATGGTCCGGGTAGGACCCTGGACCAGTTAAGCTGAACTGGGTCCAGATCAAATTTACTATTTTGATCAGGGTACATCAACCATATCGATCCAAAAATACAACCAGGAGCCTTGGAGTGGATTAACAATCAGGTAATTTATGTCCTCTTGATGTGAGTTTCATTTCATCTGTTGTCCAACCCATTAATTGCCTACATATCTGGAATTGCCATGACCACATTTCACCCAACGGAATGATGGCTCATCAGTTTTCTCCTGGAACCCACTTAAGGTTTTGGACAAGAAAGACATGATCAAAACTTGTCTAATAGCTAATTTTGGGTGAGCAAAATGAGTATCAACTGCGCGTATGAGAGCCGAAGCCCCTTCCCTGCCTTCCTTCTTCTCCTTGGCTCTGGGTCCAATGTCGTATCCATGCCTCGTGTGGCGCTCCCAAAGAAATTCAGCTGGTGCACTGGTTCCACTCCTTTAGCACCCAAAGAAGGTTAAGAGGTCCAGGTTGTTAGGAAAGAAAGTGGTCATGAATTGTCCTTCTCAGACCTACATATATGCTTATTAACAAAGAAAATTGGCCATGGCATATCCAATATATGATTCAATCAAGATCCACAATTTCCATTATATGAAAAGGCATGAAAAATCTTTATTTTACCTCATACAAGGTGAATGATTTAGGGCTGTTTGGGACACTTCAAAATCAAGTTTTCAAGGAAAAACCTACTTTTGCTTCCAAAACCAGGTTTTTGGATTATTTGGCTGCCATCAAAACTGGGTTTGAAGAAAACCTAGTTTTGTAAAAGGAGTGAAAAACCTCATCTCCTTACCCAAACAAAAAAACGAAGTATCTTAAACTTATTAAAGAACTTGGTTTTCATAAAACCTAGTGTTTATAAAACTGGGTTAGAAGAGGGTGTCAGCAAACGCCCCTTTATAGATTTTGAGTTGGACTCCAGTGTGGATGTTTGAAAAAGAAAGTTCCAATATTAAGATCCACATCCAGGTCCAATACCCTGATCTCTGCTTGGGATCTGAACCAACCAGCACTGAGACCCTTTAAAACGGTAGATGTGAACTGTTAGCACAGGAAGAAACACATGTGGGCATGTGTGGGCAATTGGCCACACAATCCAATAAGATTTCTGTGTGCAATAAAATTTCTGTACTTATATATTGGTTGACCGCAAATTGTTTGCATGTTTATATATAAAATGTCTGTCAAATATATAGTGAGTGCCCCTCAGCCAAATATGTCTGGCTCCACCACTGACTGAATGTATGGCTTTCAAATTTTTCCTATTCTGTCTCTGTCTGTCTCTCTCCTTCACACACATTTGATCTGATCGGTTTTTTTTCTAGTGCACTCAAATCGTCCAAATCAGAAACAGTTTGGGTTCTCACATAGGCGGGGCTATGTCAGACAGTTTGATTGGTTCCCGTTACTGGCGCAGAAACAGGATCATCAGTTCCTGGGATCCCAAGAACAATAAGCAATATTCTAGAAAAGGAAGAACAAGTGTCACATTTGATTCACAACCAATGAAAAATCAGCACAAAGTAGAGTACTTGCTCTTTTGCATTTCCCCAACATCAGAACCCACGCGTTCCTGTCCAGTGCTGATATGCAGATGCAATAATGACGTTTGCGTGACATCTCCATAAATCACTATGCCTCCAATTCATTTTTTTTGTAATTGTTTTCTACTTTTTAGGTTCATTTGAAAAGTAATGAAGCAAGCGGTTGGTGGAACGAAAAAGATAGTTAGTGCTGTTTGGACCCCATTTAGGACCAGAAAGGTAAGAATAAAGTGGAATTCCCAGGCACCTACTCAACCCTTATATTTAATCATGAAAAACGGCTGCCATTTCCAATTAGTCTTGGACAACTGCTTCTTCAAGGTTCTAGGGGTTAATGGATTGGATATTGAACTGAATTGTATATAAATAGTCCGCCATGGAAAAAGTTTAATATCAATGACATCTGATTGATTTAGATTCTGACTCATTGGATATGAATTCAAATTCGAATTCAGATTTAGTGTCAAATAAATGTCCTATATCAGTTATTCATATATTTGGAAAGTCGATTCTCAATGTATCATAATGCGACTCACATTTGGCTGAATATTTAAACGTATTCGGATTCAGATTTTGAAAATAAAAGTGGGCTTCATGAATATACGGTAATGACTTTTCTTCCTTCTTATTTGAATCCGAATTCAAATTTGAATATGTGATTATCTAATAAATTAGATACGGCAAACAAAATATACCATTCAAGTCGGATCCATTGACATCCTTTGAACGAAATGTCCGGAGGCTGCCTTTCGTTAATTGTTGCCATCTTATGTTCAGATGATTTGTCCTTCCGCGTTGCAAACCGAGAGCTCAGTCCAGGCTTGGACTATGTCAATTATTACCGTTAGTATTACAGAAATATTAAACATTCAGACCTATGGCTTCACATGGCCTCCTATAGTTGCTATGTATTGGATTCCTATTGACATTAAATTCATTTTGACCATTGGAATGTCCTCAAAATTGACAAACACCTAGCACCGATGCAAAATGCCTGTATAAGAATGCTCTCCCAGTTTTTGAATTCGAGATATAGAAACTTTTCTAAATAGCATTAAACGAAAAGTTTCTATATATCCAAAGAAGCTAATAAACAATGGGATTCAACCTTGTCCTGTCTTTTTAATAGAAATTCCAGTCAATTCAGACAACAAACACTGGGTGATTGGTATTAGACAGATTTATACATTTCAATATCCATTATCACTTTTAGGTTGCTTTGAAAAAATTTAACCATATGGATTTGATCTGCATGAATAAGATTAAAGCTAAAATTGCAAGCTTAGATGAGTCTTTCTATAATTCACTTGCCTAGATTACTGCCAACCATTCGACTGCATATAAACAAAAAATGCTGACGGCTAATTTATAGATTTCAGATCATGCATGTAGATCATTTGTTCTGTTCAGATTTGAAAAAGTGATACTTCTTGGATATAACTACACAACTTGTTTGCAATTACGTTGTACTTGCACTCCTGTCGTTAGAAAAATGCTCCAGCTGATTGCTTATGCTTTTGTCATGACAACCGAAAGCGTCAGTAACGATTCCTGTTCGACTAATGTAGTTTCCAAAAATGTCTGATGTGTATATGGAACACCAATAAAGAGTTGTCCTTCAGTTATTGCCTTTATATGGAACAATTTCTGAGTATAAAGGGACGCTTGTTGCTAAAGCATACAACAAAAGAATGTATTGATTATAACAAAACGTTCAGTCTAGTGGTCAAGCCCACAACCATACACACTATATTGAGTCCAACAATTACTCAAGGGTACAAACTGAGGCAGCAAGATGTTGACAATGCATGTCCCCATTGTCATCTCAATGAACAAGTCTTTATACAGTATCACCGTGATTTGAAGATAAAGGAAAACCTCACTATGTTTGTTGACTTAATAATGCATTGTGTGGTTTGAAACAGGTACCTCAAGCATAGTTTGCAAAGCTTAAAACTTGTCACCTGATTTTACAGTTTGTTGAATTGAAGGCATAGAATTGAAGGCTTACACTTCTCTTTTTATTAAAGTTCTTGATGGAGTTATTCTATATGTGCTCCTATGCATTGACTACATCATAATTACCAAGAACAATAATGCTGCAATTCAGGGTTTCATTCATGACTTTGGAGATGAGTTCTCCATCAAAGACTTAGAAAAACTTCATTATTTCTTGTGACTTGAGATGCCCAAAGCAGAAGGGCCATTTATTTGTTACAACAAAGATATATTAATGACATTTGAAGAGGGATCATATGCTTGAAGCCATGCCAGTCACAACTCCAAGTGCCATTAATGTCAAGCTCACAATGATGGCAAAGAACTTCTCATGGACACCACTCTCGAACATCCAGAAGTAGTGTATTCATTCAACAAGACATGTCAGTTTCTCCATAATCTGACTCGAGCATTGGAATCATATAAAAAGAATACTAAGGCAGCTCAAAGGCGCCATGGATCTCTGCCCTAATGGTCATCTATCTACTAATGGTTATCTTGTTCTCTTGGGGAAATGCATTATCATGGAAATCAAACAAGCAACACACAATTACCCATTTGAGCATAGAAGCCATTATAAGGCTCTCGCTAGAGGAGTTGCCGAGCAAGTATGGTTGAAAAGTTTTCTTGCTGAACTTGGAGTTACTACCTCAGCCAAACCGATGTCATGGTATGATAAACTCAGAGCTACCTATCTTGCAGCCAACCTAATCTTTCATGCCCAGAAAAAACACATTGAAATCGACTTTCACTTTGTTAGGAAAAAAAGGAGAAATTGAAGTCCAATTCATATAATCTTAAGGTTAGTTAACTAATCTCCTAAACAAAACTATTACTAGGACCACAATTTGAATTTCTCAGACCCAAGCTGAATCTTGCACAAGTGGAACTTAGCTTGAGAGCACTGATTAATGAGATAATATCTAAACACATGATTCAAGGAAATAATATGCAAACTAATGATAAGGCGAGATAGTTATGGACAAGATATGGTATTCAATAGAGAACCCAGCTATGATCCTTGTAAATTGTCCTTGTGATATTGTTTACTTAAATCAAGGCTTTTATACCTCCAAGAATCAAGGATCAATTGATCCTCACAACTGTGTCAAGTGATTATCATATAAGGGAACTCTTTCACTCATTGAGTTAGTTAGTTGAGAGAGACAACCCATAGATGTAGGCACAGAGTGGGCCAAACCACATACATAGTGTTCTCTCTCTCCCCCTTTTCTATCTCTCTCTCTCTCTTTCTCTTCATTTTCACTATAACACCCAATATTTGGCTTAATTTTTTTATTAATTTATTAACCTTTGATGGAAGAAGAAGCACTTTAGAATTGATGGGTGCGGCACAATCATCAATAAAAACAAATCCAGTGCAGTCATATACAACTAAAAGATGATTAGAAAGAGGCAGCTTCATATCTATGAGTTTATGCATGAACCCAATTAAAGTTCCCACAAGTCTTCGACCAATGGTCTTGCCACAATTATCAAAACTTCTAATATGTAGACATGTGAAGCATAACTCTTCTATCACAACAACAAAATTGAGCAATTACTACGGTTGCCACCCATTGATAAAACTGTGGGCACAGGCAACCTAAGGTTTTACAAGAAGACCCTACGTCCCACATACACAGATAAGGTTGGAGTTGCTATCAAGTCATATGTTCCAATCATGAATTCATGAGAGAACCCCTTTTTTGGACATAATAAAATGCCATTTTTGTTCATCATATGATTTTCCAAAAAAAAAAAAAAACTAACATCCACTAATTTCCAAAATCATTCTAGAGCATGTTTTCATCATATCAGAACCTACATTTTCCAACATAAATCCAGTCTTTAATTTGCCATGGGGCAGTTGCATTTTCCACATATTTTGAACTTTTGTAGAGAATGAGAAGATAATGGTTTGACCAGTTGCATTTCCACATCATTTGAGGGAAAACCTAAAGCCTAATAAACCTCAATAGTAATTGGTTAAGCTGATTCTAAAATGTTGATATGGAGCATGCAAGTGTTAGGTGTTCCTCAGATATCAAATGTGGCAAATAACTATATTTTTTAGGATCCATGACTTTTTTCTATGTGAACATAATGCACTAAAAAATTGTCTTATATTACAAGAGAGGTGAAATTTACAAGTAGCGATGTAAAGAGCTGAAGATTTACATTTACCAAATTTGGCTTAATCAAGTTTTACATTATCATATTGAAATTTATAATTTATATCCTAATTTTCAAAACTGAATTTACATCTTATTAGCATAAGACTTAACATTTACATGTTATCAGATTCAATCTTAATCATACATTGGACTCAAACCAGAATTCTGGTATGAAACTACGGAACCAAATTCTTACTCTTATATTACATGGTCTGATGGGTGTAGTAGGAGCATTAAACCTTGTGTTGTCTATGAGAAATGCACAACACAGGGCATTATGGAGGCATGGAAAGAGGTTGTCTGGATCTCTAAAGCACCGGCATGTGTGTGCTGGTTCACGTTTTTGGCTTGTAATCACTTTCTTCCAACCCAAGATAGAATCAAGAAGTTTGGCATTAGAAGTGTAAATAAATGTATCTTGTGCAAATCTGTGATGAAGATAATGATGACATTTTCATCAAATGCAAAGCTAATGGCATTGGGTGGTCACTAAGTTTGGAAAATCATGCATACCATGGAAGACTGTAGCAGAGATATTTCAGTAGTGGCAGAAAACAAAATTGGGTATGGAATGGCTTAATAAATGTTGGTTTGTAACCTTCCATACCGTGATCTTGCATATTTGGTGGTATAGAAATGCACTAATTGATGATAAGATGGAGGTCAGCAGGTTGCCCACCATGGCAGAAGCTATTTGGAAGTGGTGTAAAGCTGTCATTCAAGCATTAAAATGGAGGGATAAGTCAGAGTTGGAGGCAGTTTTGATATGCTTGTCTTCATGTATTATCTGCTCTCCAAGAGCAAGGCCTGATGCTGGGGATGTAACTCATTATATAGTGTTGTTCTATAATATGAATACTCATAGGGCAGGAGCAGTCCTGCATGAAAAGAATGGCCTTTGGATGATTGGGCCCAATCACCGCCTTATAGAAGGAAATGATATTGCTGAATTTCAAGACCTATACTGGAGTTTCTCTTAGATAGAATATTTTCAATAGTTATCTATGGTGAGCAATAATATTAGCCGGATCAAACATCTTCAGAGAATATTAGCAGGAAGAAGACAACTTCCCAGTCTGTGGAAGGTGTTAACTGACAGGTTGAGGAGTTTAACAATTAGCTGAATGGGATTCCAACAAAAGTTGGTAAAATGGTTTTTGGTGAAAGAGACTCAAACAATTCTTTTGATGTGGGGTAAGTGTGACGGGTGCGATTGTATTTTCTGCTGATTGTTTTTTTTTTCTCTTTGGGTGATGAATGATTGTTTTTTTTTCTCTTTGGGTGATGAAGTAACTGTGTTTTGGTCAGTGCATGAGTTAGCATTGATGATTTGCATTTGTTTCATTTCTTTCTTGCAAATACTCAATTCTTTTGCAATAAAGGAAGAGTGCCTACCTCACAACATGATTCTTCATTGGAACTACACAGGTTCAAAATTGGATCATATCAAACAAATTAAATAATCCCTATTTATAGAAGAAGCTATACAAATGGAGTTGCTGATTGCAATGGAATAGAGAATATATTATTATAGGTCTTGCTAATTTTCTGCAACTATTTATTTTTCAAAAATAGATATGCTAGGTGATAGTTTTCATGAGAATAGGGAAACAATGGGAAAAAATGATCATTGACAACCATGCAAGGTGGGTTAGATGGTTTAAGGCCATGAAACAAGGTTAAGTCAACAAGAGGCACCACAAACTAGCTCCAAATCTACTCTCTAGTTAGCCATGGATGTTCTCTTGCTAAATTTAGTTCTCAGTGCAACTAAATGACACATTAAATAAAATGGATTGTTGCATGACAAACAAAAAATAAGAAATTGTTATATCCAAATACAAAGAGAAAATTGGGAAGGTTCTAAAAAATCTCCCAACGTAAGTTTGTCCTTGCAAATAATTTCCATATTTTCTCTAATTTACCATTAAATAATAGGCAGATGTTTCTTCTAGCAAGATACAATTTTCTTGTATTATTACACGATATTCTTGTATAGACTACATAACTTTTTTATTTCATTTAGTCTAGCTTAGCAACTATATAGGTAGAGTTTACACTTCAAATTAAATGTGCATAAATGTCATACTCATTTCTTATCCACATAAAATTTATGTACACATTTGGTTAGTTAGCCATTCAAGAATGCATTATGAAACCAATTATTGAATTAGTGAGCATATTGAGTTGGTATAGCAAGCAGCAACAAATGATTGTGGGTTTGACCATGAGGTGGAAGGTTCCACCACAGTCAACACCAGCTTCTGATGAAATTCTTGTGATTGTTTCATCAATGTTTCCTTTTACTTTGATACCCACATTGATCCCAAAATGTTATATTTAATGAGAACTAGGTATCAAACTTGGCTTTGGAAGTTTCTATATTTAGATGGATTTCATCGGGCTCGACTCTAATCTCATTTTTTATGTGGCGTTTTTAATCTTCCCTCCTTTTTTTCCTCTTAATTTTTTTGTTTTAAGTTTTAAATTTTTCTTCCTTTTTTTCTCTATCTTGACCCACCCAGCCACTTTCTTTAAATCTCATTATTATACTCCATTTTTCAATCAATCAATCACTTTTTTTTTCCTCGCCTTTTTCTCTCTCCTCATCACGTTCATTTTTCCTTTTTTTTTTTCTCTTTTCCCAACATACTGCCTTTCTTCCTCCCTACTTCCTTTTTTTTTTTTCTCTTTTCCCAACACGCCCCTTTCTTCCTCCTCACGTCGTCTGTCAGCCCTCGAATACAACAAAAAAGGATCGATAATAAATAGTCTAAACGAGTCGCTCCAGTCGAACTCTCATTGTGGTGGTACTTTCTCTGCTAGTGACTGGCTAAGAGGAAGAATGCCATCACGAGAGAGAGAGAGAGAGACCATATGAATGTTAGAAAGAAGAGTTGTGTGTGGAGAAGAAACTGGGTGCCTGAATGCCATTGGTGCTTGAATTATGTCAACGATGCACAGATGCTAAATTGGTGCTGCCAAGTACCTGCGAAGGAGTAAAGAGGAACAGCTAGGGTTCACGGGAGGAAAAGAGGGAACGAGAAAAAAAAAAAGAAAATAGAGGGAGAGAACTTTGGTTTTTTGCCTTCTTGTTTCTGAAGGTGAATACATCAAGCTTGATTAAACTTGAACAAGTACTATTACTGACACGAAACAAAATGTTAGTGAACATTTATCCCTAAGGCACATTTACTAATGTTGGAGGACAATGTTATGAAAATTGAGACCTTCGTTTACTGAAAAATATACTTTTAATGAATGTCAATCCCCATAGCATATTTATTGATGTTGTGGTGACAATGCCAATAAAAGTTGAAGTGAAATACTGGCGCGTAAAGATTGCGATCGTTTATTATCATAGGTGCATTTTGAATTTCTTTCCTTGCAGATAATAGCTCCTTGTCCCGTTGCGATGACCACCGAGGTCTCTGCATCAGGGAAAACCAAGTATGAAGAATAGATTCATCACGACAGCGTCACACATGGACGTGGTCTATGCTGTTGATCCATACCATAGAACCAGAAGGAATGCCACTCCAATCGACCCTGTAAACGCTTTCAGCAATCTTATTCCTCATCCAGTGCTTTTGCCTCGGCTCATTGGTAATCACCAGACCACCATGTAAGGCATAGGAAGTGTTCGTTTCCGAGCCTAACTCTACCTTTCTCACCCCCATGGATGATGACAAAATGGGAACAACTGGAGTTACTAGCAAAGTTCCATTTGATTTTCCCACGACTTCGTCACTTTTAAAAGAAACGACTGGAGATGATTCAACAGCTGGAAGAGTGGCCGCCCCTTTTCCAACTACATCCTTTCCTTCTTCTCTCTGTTCCTCTTGGATACCTCCATCCATACTCACAACTTCAGTTTCCTCCACTTCATTGTTAAAAATAAATGTACGATTCGAGTTATCAGAATCACTGAGTTTGTTAACCTCGCCAAAATCCATTACTTTAGGAGCAGAATATTCACTAATGGGAGTACCAATGTCCAGGGTTATAGGTACATGGGCTTTGCTGTCAGGAAGTGAGGAAACAAAGAGCAGAAAGTACTCAAATGAGAAATACTGCAAGATTGGAACACTAGCAGAAGTGTTCCCAAGATAACAACCACCAAAGTTAGCTTTCTGTGTTCCATTATGGGTGCTTCCCTGTCATCTGTACAGCAACCTCCACGGAGCAAACAACCCCAAAACCTTTCCTAGAAGAGGGGAAAACGATACCCCATACGAAATTTTCCTATAATACTGCAAAAAGCAATCATGAAACGTGAAGAACAAACCTAAAAAGAACAAAATGCACAGATACCCACGTCCTAAAACAGATACCCACGTCCTAAAACAGTAAAGCGTGAGACAACTACAACGAGAACGCGAAGAACAAACCTAAAAAGAAATCAGGGCTGCAATGCAAACTGAATCACTCCAACCACTACAAAGATCAAAGACAGTGAAAAATGAGCATTTAAAGATACTCATTTCAGGAAAATTGTGGACGATATCCACTACAGATGCAGAGTGAAGAGTGACCAAAGCTGCTTCCTTTAGATATTCTCGAACCCCAAGTAGGCTCACCAAGAATGTGTCGACTTGCTTGCTTCAGAGTTCAGACCCCTACAACTGGTTCTCATAAAGAACATTAAAGAAAAATGGAGGTCGTGGCAGCCAGTGGTGTGCCCTACTCATTGGGAAAGGATCGTTAACTTCTTGAACACCAAATTTTCAGTTTAAGTACTACTGTTTGCCCACACTAGTGGCCGTCTCTTTGTTCCACAACTCAAAGCTAAAATTGAATGCAGAAATTATTAACTTACGAAACCTCTACAGAGAGTATATGAAAAAACTAACTTTGACAGAAGCAGAAGTATCAAACCTTTTCGAATGGATATAGTTCTCAATTCATATCAACCTTCAAAGTCACTCCCTCGGATCAATGCCTAGTAATCACTCCATTTGATCAGGCGTCCGGTAAAACTCGCTCCATCTTACTTTTTCCCTTGATTGTTATTTGGTGCAAAAAGTTACTCCAACACCATCAATCAACTTGTGAGGAAACTAACTTTTTCATCTATTAAAGCGTCGCTTTCGGTTTATTGACCAGCTGGAATAAAGGAAATAACTGCTGATGGGACTCCAAAGTCTCCAAAGGATGGCCTTAGTGGTCATGAGATAAATGGCCACAAGTGAAAAAGAAAAAAAAAAGACATATGGTTTTGAGCATAGGATCACTGTTTTAGATGCAAGTTTTGACAGCACAATTCGCTAAATGAATATGTCATCGATGGCTTGAGTCTCGTGTTTTTTGAACTCGGTCTCTCTTTCTCCCCGGAAGCTTGCCAAGGATCAAGACCTGCTTTGCTGCGGACGCCAAGGGCAGTAAGTCCTGCGCCTCTCCCCGCCTTCTCTTCCATGGCAGCGATCAGGAGTTCTCCTCTAGTCCGTTTATTGATCTTGGACTCTGAAGCTTCCCTGTATTCTCTTTATTGGCGCCATGGGGAAAATCTCAGAGCATAATTCTGGTGATTTGTTTTCAGAAAAACACGAAGAAAATGTAAGATAAGTTGCTGCTCTTTCCCTGCTTTTATTGAAACTCTTGTCATATTAGAAAAATCTTTCCACTCCCAAGGAATTTGTTCCCAGCATTTAAAAGTGCAGAAAGACAGCTTGTTCTTGATTTTTTCCAGGTGTTCTGGGTGGTCAGTATTTCATCATACACCATTTAAAAGAAGACCAAAGCTTCCACCTAATTTTCACTAAGATTTTTCTGAACCTGCTTTAAATTACATAGTTCTTGAAAGCATCAAGCTTCTTTGGTGTTATATCATCCTTTGAGAATCTAATAATAAGGTCGTTGGCATTTCTTAAAATTTCCAGATTATCGCAATTATGCAACACCCCAAGTAACAGTTGAGGCCGGCAGAGTCGGTAGGCAGTGACTATCGTGCATGCAATCACTGTTACCATTAAGGTTCAACCTTTTCGCAAATTGAACCAAAAAGGGAAAAAGGAAAAGGCATTGAGCACAATATGCCAAATGGTAGATATTATTGCGATTAAACATGATCATACATGCAATAATGTGACAGGTGACTCTCAGGTTTGGAGAAGAAAGCATAGGAAACTGTTGGGGTTAGGTCCAGCCTCAATAGACCCGACCCGATCCGACCCGTCACTTAAGTGACGAGGGAGGAAAAGGAAGGGCACCCGATGGGTGCCATTGCTCTCACGTCCCTCTCTCTCTCTATCGGTGGCTTCTCTTTTGGAGAAAAAGAGAAGGGGAACCTCTTGTGGCTGCATACGGCAAGAGGAGAAGGAGAAGGAGAAGAGGAAGGCAAGGAAGAGAAGAAGGAGAAATCGCAGCGGCGCGTGGGTTGATCGGCACGCCAAGAAGAGAGAGGAAAGACAAAGAAGAAAGAGAAAATGAAGGGAGTCTTCATTGGGTGATTTCTTTCTTGAATCTTTGGGGCTCTTTCTTTTATTCGTATAAGAGATTGTGATTGTTCTCTTGAGTTCACTATTTTTCTTAAAACAATAGGGATATTGTTGCTCGTGTATTTGGCTCCATTTCTTGATATATAGAAAGTCTCTCTTGCTCGTGGTTTTTTACCCCATTATTGGGGTTTTCTCACGTAAATTTGTGTCTCCTATTTTTTTGCATTGTTTAGCATATATTTTGACGTATATTGCTGCAATAGTGGTGTTGGAAACTCGTTCTTATGCAAGCTGCCCTGTAATTCCGAATTTCAAAATTTTATATTGGTTTGGCCTCTTTTATTGTTGTTGAAGCAATCTTATTGGGGGATACAACTATAACAAAGTGGTATCAGAGCCAGGTTAGTGCCAAGTTGGTTGTGTGTATTTTTATTGAAGGATGGAGTCGACCCCCACTAGGATGGTCTCTTTAAATGGGAACAATTAGACCATATGGAAAGCCAAAATGGATGATTTACTATATTGTAAAGACCTGTATGCACCAATTGAGAATCAGAAGCCAGTGAATATGACAGATGAAAAATGGAAGTTATTGGATAGGAAAACCATTGGCACAATCAGACAATGGTTAGATGATTGTGTTTTTCATTTGGTATCCGCAGAGACGAGCGCAAAGTCATTATGGCAGAAGTTGCATGATCTTTACGAGAGGAAAACAGCTGGGA
Source organism: Nymphaea thermarum (assembly GCA_011799765.1). Taxonomy (NCBI): domain Eukaryota; kingdom Viridiplantae; phylum Streptophyta; class Magnoliopsida; order Nymphaeales; family Nymphaeaceae; genus Nymphaea; species Nymphaea thermarum. The sequence goes on from JAANDH010000059.1 coordinate 216,018, forward strand.
ACAAGGCTTTCTTGATTAGGCAATTGGTAAATCTGAAACTTAGAGAGGGAAAACCAGTGTCAGAGCATTTGAATGAAGTGCAAAGCATAATCAATTAGTTGTCGGCCATGAAAATGATATTAGATGATGAGTTACAGGCACTCTTATTGCTCAGTTCTCTTCCCGACAGTTGGGAGACTTAGTTGTTTCTTTGAACAACTCCGCTCCAGATGGTGTGCTTACGATGAAGCATGTAACCAGCAACATTCTAAATGAAGAACCAAGGAGAAAGTCTCTTGGTGCTACTAGTTCACAGGTGCTAGTGATGGGAGACAGGGGCAGACAAAAGAATCATAACAAATGGCATGACAGATCAAACTCTAGGTCCAAATCAAGACCCAAGATGACAGGTAAATGTTTTTACTATGGTATTCCAGGGCACAAGAAGATTGATTGCAGAAAATGGAAAGAAGAAAAAGAGCAGAAAAAGAAGAGTCAAGAGAATGCAAAGCCAAAAGAGTACACTGCAGTTGCTTTAGATAATGAGGTAGTGTTATTTTTATCTAAAGAAAATAATTGTCTTACAGTTCAGAATGGTGATTTTACATGGATTTTAGATATATGGGCATCATATCATGCCACACCATGTAGAGAGTTGTTCTTATCCTACAGAGCAGGTGATTTTGGAGCAGTTCACAAGGGCAACAATGACACTTCGAAGATTGTTGGGATAGGAGATATTTGCATTCAGACGAGCACAGGATGCAAGTTGACTTTGAGAGATGTAAGACATGTTCAAGATCTGAGAATGAATTTGATTTCTGGAGGAAGATTAAGTGAAGATGGATATTGTACATCGTTAGTCAGACAGGTTGGAAACTTACCAAGGGGGCACTATTGTTGGCTAGAGGTGGCAGATTTGGCTCTTTGTATGGGATGAAGACTTGAATCAGTAGTGTGGATGTCAATGCAGTTACTGGTGGTACTTCGTCAGATTTGTGGCATAAGAGGTTAGGTCACATGAGTCAAAGAGGAATTGACTTGCTCACGAAGAAGAATTTGTTACCAAAGGCAGATGATGCACAAATATCTCCATGTGATCATTGTTTGGTTGGTAAGTTGCATCGAGTTTCCTTTTAGAAAAAACGCTCTTCAAAAACTAAACATGTATTAGATTTAGTTTATTCAGATGTATGTGGACCTATAAATGTGACATCTAAAGGTGGAGCATCCTATTTTGTTACATTTATTGATGATGCATCTAGGAAGGTGTGAGCCTTTACAATGAAAAGCAAAAGTGAAGTAAGTAACATCTTCATGACTTTTCATGCAACGGTTGAGCGCGAGACTGGTAAGAAGATGAAGAGACTGCGTACAGATAATGGTGGTGAGTACATAGCATCTTCTTTACGAGATTATTGTATAAAGCATGGTATTAGACATGAAAAGACAGTTCCTTATACTCCACAGCATAATGGAGTTGCAGAAATGATGAATAGAACTTTAATTGAGAGAGTAAGAAGTTTGTTATCTAGCTCTAAGTTGCCTAATTTTTTTTTGGCAGAGGCAATGCGAGCTGCAGTTTATTTAATAAACGGGTCTCCTTCAGTGCCTCTAGATGTAGATATTCCACAGAGAGTTTGGTCAGGTGAAGAGGTTAAGTATGATCACCTCAGAGTTTTTGGTTGCAAAACGTTTATGCATGTACCTAAAGAACATAGGACCAAACTAGATGATAAAACTATTCTTCTGATATTTCTTTGTTATGCAGATGATGAATTTGGTTACAGGTTATGAGATCCAAAGAATGACAAAATCTACAGGAGTCGTGATGTTGTCTTCAGAGAGGAGCAGACTATTGAAGATGTCATGGGAGACACGAAGTCAGGTGTGAATGCTAGTGGTGTTCATGAGCCAACCTATGCAGAACCTGAAGAACTTTCATCTGAGCATGGTGAGACTGATGAAGATGTAGAGGAAGAGGAAAGAGAGGCAGATGAGCAGTATACAGATGGCAGCCCTATGGAGACTCAAACTGATCATGAACATGAGTTGGAGGAGGAGCTTCCTCCTCATTCAGAACCAACTGAGGAGCAATTGGGAAGAGGTAAAAAAACACGTATACCATCTACTAGATATTCTACTCATGAATATATCATGTTTACAGATAGTGGAGAGCCAGAATGCTATGCAGAGGTGCTAGATGATATGCATAAAAATGAATGGAATCAAACTATGCAAGAAGAGATGAATTCTCTATATAAGAATCACACTTTTGATTTGGTAGAGCTACCAAAAGATAAGAAAGTGTTGCAGAACAAGTGGATATACAAGCTTAAAAATGAAGGTCAAGGCAAGTTGAGATACAAAGCTTGGTTAGTGGTGAAAAGTTTCAAGCAGGAAAGATGTATTGATTTTGATGAAATTTTTTCTCCTGTTGTTAAAATGTCATCTATCAGGGTAATACTTGGTTTGGTGGCTTGTCTAGACTTAGAGTTGGAGCAGTCAGATGTAAAAACTGTTTTTCTTCATGGAGATCTAGAAGAAGAAATCTACATGACACAACCAGAAGGTTTTGTGGTTGTCAGGAAGAAGCACATGGTTTGTAAGTTAAAGAAGAGCTTGTAATGACTTAAACAAGCACCTAGACAGTGGTACAAGAAATGTGATGCATTTATGATAAATCAAAAATATCGCAGGTCAGCCGTAGATCATTGTGTTTACATCAGAGAGTTCTCATCAGGTAGCTTCATTATCTTGTTATTATATGTAGATGACATGCTTATTGTTGGACATGATTGTCAATTGAAGAAGGATATGAACAAGTTCTTTGATATGAAAGACTTGGGGCTAGCACAACAATTGTTAGGTATGAGGATTGTTCGTGATAGGAAGGCCAAGAAGTTGTGGTTATCACAAGAGAAGTACATTGAGAAGGTGCTTAGCAAGTTTAGCATGAAAGATGCCAAAACTGTAAGTACACCTTTAGTAGCACATTTTAAATTGAGAAATGAGCAATGTCCATCCTCAGCAGATGAGAAAGAAAGAATGGAGAATGTACCCTATGCCTCCGCAGTAGAGAGTCTTATGTATGCTATGGTTTGCACACGCCCACACTTGGCTTATGCAGTTGGTGTAGTTAGCAGGTTCTTGTCAAATCCGGGCAAGGAGCATTGGGCAGCAGTGAAGTGGATCTTAAGGTATCTGAAAAGCACTTCCAATTACTGTTTATGTTTTGGTGAATCTAACCCAGAGATACAAGGATTTGTTGATGCTGACATGGCAGGTGATTTAAACTCTAAGAAGTCTCTTTCTGGTTATGTTTTTACTTTTGCAAGGGAGTTGTATCATGGCAGTCCAGGTTGCAGAAGTGTGTTGCTCTTTCCACTACAGAGGCATAATATATTGCAACAATTGAAGCGTGTAAAGAGTTATTGTGGATGAAGAGTTTTCTTAATGATATAGGCCTTAGTCAGAAGACCTATGTATCACATTGTGATAGCCAAAGCGCTATACACTTGGCGAAGAATTCAGCGTTCCACTCAAAGACCGAGCACATTGATGTCAGATATCATTGGATTCGTGATGTGCTTGAGCAGAAACTGATTTCGTTAGAGAAGATACATACAGAGAAGAATCCTGCAGATATGATGACAAAGTCTCTACCTAAGGAGAAACATGACATGTGTAGAGACTTAGTTGGGATGACTGCCTTTAAGGCAGTGTATTAATTTTGTTCATTTTGTAGGTATGATCCATCTCTTGAGGCTGGAGGGGGAGTTTGTTGGGTTGGGTCCAGCCTCAATCGACCCGACCCGATCCGACCCGTCACTTAAGTGACGGGCGGAGGAAAAGGAAGGGCACCCGATGGGTGTCCATTGCTCTCACGTCCCTCTCTCTCTATCAGTGGCTTCTCTTTTGGGGAAAAAGAGAAGGGGAACCTCTTGTGGCAGCATATGGCAAGAGGAGAAGGAGAAGGAGAAGAGGAAGGCAAGGAAGAGAAGAAGAAGAAATCGCAGCAGGCGCGTGAGTTGATCGGCATGCCAAGAAGAGAGAGGAAAGACAAAGAACAAAGAGAAAATGAAGGGAGTCTTCATTGGGTGATTTTTTTCTTGAATCTTTGGGGCTCTTTCTTTTATTCGTATAAAAGATTGTGATTGTTCTCTTGAGTTTACTGTTTTTCTTAAAACAGTAGGGATATTGTTGCTCGTGTATTTGGCTCCCTTTCTTGATATATAGAAAGTCTCTCTTGCCCGTGGTTTTTTACCCCATTACTGGGGGTTTTTCGACATAAATTGGTGTCTCCTATTCTTCTGCATTTTTTAGCATATATTTTGACGTATATTGCTGCAATAGTGGTGTTGGAAACTCGTTCTTATGCACGCTGCCCTGTAATTCTGAATTTCAAAATTTTATATTGGTTTGGCCTCTTTTATTGTTGTTGAAGCAATCTTATTGGGGGTATAACAGAAACGACAAGACATTTTGCTGCATAATTAAACCTATAAACAGTATTTACTGCTACTAATATATTTACTTCCAGTCAAAAAAATGGAGCGGTTTATCAAGATTTAGATAAGCATAAGCAAGATTTTCAATGGACATTCCGATGGAGCCAGGGATGAATTGAGCATAGGCTCTTATATTTCGCTAATGGAAGCCAAAGTTGGAAGATTTAAACAAAGAAAAAATGTCACCATATTTGAGCAATTAACATAGAATAATTTTATAGAAGCAGGCTCAACCATTGAGAGCATTAAAGAAAGATGATCATGTTGTTAATCCTATTGCAAGAATAGTGAAAGTCACAAAGTTAGTTTCTCTGTTGAAAACCGTATTTGGGTAGATTATCCATTTTGATTCTTAATTTTTGGCAATTCGATGAGACTAGCCTTTACACATTCACGTTGTTCATCTATCTTTTTCGTTGAGGTTGCAAAGTTTTCCAATTGTTCATATATGGACAATTTAGAGAAACTTAAATTAAGCATTAAAGAGACATTCCTCGCCCGTGAACCTCAACAAATGGGCATGCAGTGTCAGCACATTGAAAACTTGAGAATAGGCAGCAAAATCAAATGCTTGTTGGTGGCAGCCATTTTTTCTCTGCTACAAAGAAAAAATACTCTTAGCTATAATTTTATTCGACTTTAAAGAAACTAAAATTTTTAGTCCCCCTAAAATGCAGAGTTAGCCGAAGCCTACTTTTTTGAATGACGGATGGTGGCAGCCTGGCTAGAGTACTCAGGATTTGGTACTCAAAGAGCATCAAAAGGATCGATGGGAAGGAGGAGGAGGAAAAGGCCGTGAGGGACATTTAATTTGGTGTGATTTTGAAGTCCGTTTGGCAAATGAAATAGTGTGTAAACTGTACAATGAATCTGTTCCAAAAGTTGAGGTAGATTTATAAAACACTTTTTAAGGTGTTTAGTGAATTTGCCATAATCTTTGAATCCTATTCATAGCAAAGTTGCGTACCAATTTTTTTTTTGTCAAACATACCCTTAAGAATCCTTTAGTAGCAAGACTACTCAAGAAGTATCTATTGAATCTACCCTAAATATTGGAGTAGATTCATGGAACATTAGTTCTAATACTCTAACGAATTCGCTCCAATATCTAAGTCATGGAAGTTTTAGTTCTATCATGACAGAATGTCTTTGCTGCCAAACAACCGATCACATAACTCAAATGAATCCATAGTCATGAAGCGAAAAATATGATACTAGAGCATGCTTTTTTATGATTCCAATAGTATAATTGAACGTGTATCTGAAAAAATCAATAACATATAGCTTACTGACTAAACTTGAACTCAAATGGAGTTGGAAAAATGTATGCATCCCAACGTTCAACTGTCCTGTCCATCTACTACATATAAGAGATGAAGGGTACTTTGAGAAACAGCCATATATGTTTCTAAAGGGGGTGTTTGAATGGTAGATAAGAACGTCTGATACAACCTCCTACCCGGACCCTACTTTTCCATTGAAATATGGTGGAGAATGGCTCTGTACAATGTACATTTTCCACAAAGGTTGCGTTTGACAGTGATCTGAAATTTTGCACGGATCCAGGACTTAGATCTGGACGTGTTGCCCGACTTCACCTTTATCGGATCATAAATCTACGGCTTTTTCTTTCGACCGTAGATCAGAACCCACTGTGGTGAAATTGAGCAATGGATTTCACCAGAAAGAGAAGAGAAGAAGAATGTCTGAGTGCTTCGCCGGGGATTATTTCCTCATGTATTCATGTGGGCGGCCGTGATTTAACTCCAATGGAAGTAACTTCTGTTTCAATCCTAAAGAAAAAAGCAGTAACTAGGATAACCGACCAATTACAACCCCCTTTATAAACATTCGAAAATCTCTCATACTTACAATATATATATATATATATATATATATATATATATATATATATATATATATATATATATATATATATATATATATATATATATATATATATATATATATATATATATATATATATATATATATATATATATATTATAATTGTCTACCACCTATCACATTCATGTTTGTTTTCATGTTGTTTCCTACTTATCTAGGAAATAATTTCTTTACTATTGTCTTTCCCTTGTTTCATTATGGACCATGGTCAACGGTTGACGTCTTGCGTGTTTGATGGGTTTCTCCGTATGAGATTCAAGAACTATGAACTTAGCACAAGGCATTCGGCTCGGCGTGAGTTGTACATGGTATTTTTTTTCTTAGAGGAATTTATAAAGAGGTTAAAATGGTTGGTTGTCACTGTTCTTCACTTTTTTCAAGTTAGAACGGAAACCCGGAAGTAGGTCATGTCACTAGACATTGTTTGTTTATTCGTTTGTTAGCTTTTATATATATATATATATATATATCAAAGGAGAAGAGACAGATAGATGTTATACCCTAAAAAAGTAGTAACTAGGACAACTGACCACTTACAACTCTGTTTATAAACATTCGAAAATTTCTCATAATTTTCAATATGAGGCTAAACTTTTCAAAATGGAGTGTTACAACTTACAAGAGTGACATGTTAAAAAAAAAAACTGATCCTCATTGTCATGTCTACCACCTATCACATTGATGTTTGTTTTCCTGTTGTTTCCTATTCATCTTAGCCTATCACATTGATGTTTGTTTTCCTGTTGTGTCCTATTCATCTTAGCAAGAATTTCTTTATTATTGTCTTTCCCTATGGACCATGGTCAAGGTTGACGTCTTGCGTGTTTGATCAGTTTCTCAGTAACAGATTCAAGAGCTATGAACTTAGCACAACGCATTCTGTGGGAGTTGTACAAGGTATTTTCTTGGAAAACTTATAAAAAGATTGTTAAAATGGTTGGTTGTCATGGTTCTTAAAATTTTCAAGTTAAAACTGAAACTATTAAAGAACAGGTTGAAATATGCCAGACCAAAACCCGAAGCCTGAAAGTAGGTCTGGTCACTACACATTGTTTGTTTATTCATTTGTGAGCTTATATATATGCTCAGGTTTTGCAAGGAAGAGGGGACGGATAGATGGACTTTTCTTGGCCATCGATTTAGTTTGTATGGATGAGTGAGAAAAACAAAAAGAAGATAGAGATAGTTTTCATGAAATTAGCATCATGAGATATTTTTCAAGAGAAGTCAGAAAATTTATGTGGATCACGTGGCAATGGGGACGTAAGCAGGTACCAATTGCTTCGGATCGAGACAGTCTGTCTCAATCGATTTGGTGGATCGCATTTAACCAGATCTTGATTGAGTTTCGGACTAAAAAGCTGTCTTCTTAAAACTATACCCAGATTGATTAACTTAAGATTTAACGTTCACACGTAACCCTTTGGATCCTTTTTGGATTTTTGTCTAAGTCCAATTTTATTTGTTGGACCTGATTAAATGGATCCATCCTTTAAATCCTTTTTGGATTTTTATTTAATTCCACTACATGCGCCACCTACCAGTACCAATCTTCCTTTGTTTTTTGTGTTTTTTCTTTCTTTTTTTCTCCTGTGAGAAACGATTCGAGTATCCTGCTAATTCTACAACTGCTAAAGCTGTAAATTGAGATAAAACACGGAGAGCTTTTGAATCTGAACGGCTTTTCTTCCATCTTCAGTTGTTTTCCCTCTTAGTGTTTCCCTAATCTGCTACACCACACTACAGCCACAAAAATCTTGTTCTTGGGAGAATCAGAGTGGTGGAAAAGCTTTGGTTTCTCTAGTGAGAATCCTAGTCTCGTCATAGCATGCACAAGAGAAAAAGTCTATTTTGTGGTCTACCAAGAAGAAACATAAACCTGAACTTCCTGGAGAAAGTGTTAAAGAGCAACTTCCACTGTACTGTCTCCGCTACCAGGAAGAATATACATGCGTAGATAACTTAATCTTGCACATGGATGACAAACTGATGGCCATGAAATGAATGCCAGAGGCAATATTTCAGATGCAGCTGAAAGAACAAGAGAGGATTCTGCTCATCACAATGATGAGATGAGATGTGGGTAGCGATGTGTCAAATCGGGGTTTAAGGAACTCAATTGTTTCATTTAATTTTCTGGGTCAGCTGCACAAGAAAATTTCTTTAATATTCACTCAAACTGCTGTTATCTTCATCCGATATTTGAATAAGAGATTCTTCCGCCACAACCAGCTTTCTTGGATCATGGAATTTAGGCAGAAATATTGCAGAATCAATTTGAAGAGCATATGAAAATTTAAATTGTAAGTGGATCAATTAATTTGAACACCGGCGCAAAGGAAAACAAGAGTTCTAGCCATTAGTTATTTCAAGATAGAAAATGCCTACCCAGAAAACAAGAGTTGTTGCCATTAGGAATTTAGATGGAAAAGGATAAATCAAGCCTTTAAGAAACATAACAGGAAAAGTAGGACACGAATTCCCATGTATGATGACATCTCTTCAAAGAATTGCTGACCAGATAAATCAAAATGATCTGCATTGCTGATGGTGAGATATCCATCTGGAGGTATCAGTTTTTGGACAAGACTGAGTAATCGAAGAGGTTCATTTTTCTATTGCATAGCAACGACTGCAAGACATATATATATAGCATCAGACTGAAATTGTCAAAAGTTCAATTACTGTTGCAATAAATGGTAGGAAAAGGAGAGAATGAAAACAAACTGAAAGAGGCCAAGAATTCATTAATGCTCAAGGTTGGTCTCTTGGTAAGATCTCAGAGAGGTTTATCTAACATTTGCAGATTGCCTATTGGAGGACAAAAAAAAACAGAACTTTTTTTCTCTAAGATCTAAGATAGCCTTTACAACGCTGGACTGTTCACTAGAGAAAAGGTATTTCATGTTTGAATATTAAATGAAAAGAGAAAACAAAACCGGCCTAGACCCGAAGCTGGTTATATACTCTGTTTTCGTGTATGAAATTCCATGCGCTATTTTAATAAGGACAAAAATTACCCATGATTAATAGCAAAAGAAACTTTTTATAAAGACAAGAAAGCAAACCACAAAAAGAAGATTTGAAGATTTGATAAATGTAAAATTTGTCAGTTGTATATGCATGTCATTATGACCAATATACCCCTCTAAACAGTAAAAAAACATTATCTAATACATTCGTTTGTTATCACATTATCTCATAAGTATTTTATTATCTCATACATTTAGCTGTTATTTCATTATCTCATAAATATTTTATTATCTCATAAACATTGTCTCATACTTATGTTTATCGTTATCTTATATATTTGTCTGTTATTTTATTATATCATAGTTCTTTTGCTTGCCAATAAACATTATCTCATATTTATGTTTAACATTATCTCATACATATGTCTTTATCTCCAAAATCTTTTATTATATTATACACATTATTTCAAACTTATTTGTTATATCATCCACATGCATATATAATGTTTGGGTATGAAAGTAAATATGAATATTAATAATAAGGTCCACATACGACGTACACTAGTTAAATAGATGCAACAACACTTTCCAGTTTGTGATGAACATTGTAAAGGACGTCTTCAAAAATGCAATATCCTCTTCTACTAAAAAAAGGAAAAGAAGTACCACAATCTCTTTCATGCTTTGAGGTGTTTACGTGGTCATGAATCGAGAAAAAATAGAAACAAAGAGAATTGAAGATGACAAGGAAAATAGGGAGGGGATTCATGGCGGAAAAAGGGGTATTTCATATCAATCATCTTATAAACTGAACTACTATTACATTGCAAAGAAGAAGCTAATTTTCAAACACCAACAAATCTTTCGAAAGACAAATAATTGACATGCACAATCCCAAATAATTTCAAGTTTTATGTCCATAGTGCATCGACATGCTGCAAAATTTCTGGTCAATTAATTCACTATATGATCTTGCTCTTTTTTCTGTTCTTAACAAGAGCCTGCTGTTACACTGCGGGGGCAACACTAACAACGTAATCAATGGCCATGCTGGTCTCCTTCAGGGGCTCACCATTGAACTCCCGAAACATCATCAGCTGAAAGTCACAAGGATCTCAACACAGGTCCTCTGCGTTTGCTGAGATGCTTTCTACATTGTGCATCATAATCAAAATAGTCTTACTGCTACAACAAATTAAAACATTTCCAGTTTTCTTAAGTATGAAAAAAAGTCCATTCATGATTCTTTTTTTTCATGGAAGAACGTTCTTGAACGTGCCCGAACAGTTTAATTTGCTGCTGTTATGAAAACAGACGTTATTTTCTTTAAGATTAGTGCCACCAGTTTCAACTAAAATACAAAAATTCAGTTCCCGCTTGGCCAAGTTAAATAGAGAGAAAATCTAAATTTGCGATTCCAAATGATCATCATGTCACGAGTAACTTTGTGCACTAATTTTTGTTGAATAATTAGATGGAAAAAGCGTAGCCATGAGGTGAAAGCTCATATTGGCATTAATTTGTGCCCATTTTCATAATTTTTGTAAATATTTTCATCATGCTTGTCCTTGCTTGTGTGATGCGACTCCATGGTGGCATTTGATTATCTTAAATCTTAATTCCGAGTTTGATATATTTGATAACTTTCCTTAGATACATTTGTGTGGTCATGATATAATGTGCTTTATTCAAAATAACCAAAGTTTTATATAAAATCCAATCACTACTAATCGAACTAAGGATCTTAGAGATAAGTTGCATACTTGAAGCCCTCATTTTCTTATTTGATTATCATGTGTATCTATCTTAAAGGGATGAGGAGTTGTGTAGAGGCTTCTGCCTTCCGTCGATTGGTCTATAACAGTATTAGGAGATTGAGTACATTTTATTGGGTCCCATAAAGCCAAGGAAGAAGCAGCTCAGTTTGTTCACCATGCCTGCCGGAAAATGGCAGGTCACCAAAAAAGAAAAATAAAAATAAAGTAACTGCCCTCCATTGTAAAGTTGCCATTAACTTACAGCGTTGGCAAAATCAATAGCACATCTTTCAACTAGCCAAGGTGACGAGCTACTCAGTTTGTTTACCAGCCTTTGTCGAAGATGCTTGGCAAAAATGTGCATGGCTAGGCATATTTGGAACTACCTCAACTTATGGGCTTCATAAAACTAAGTAGTTGGTTTCTTGGAGCAAACACAAAGTCCACCGGTTATCCAGTAAGCTGGACTCTACCAAATGGGTCCAGATCAAAACAATCTGCACACTCCAGGTTAAATAATAGAAATATGTTCAAAATATCAAAGAAGAGTGAGATGACATTGAATATTGAAATCCAGCTAATTATTCGACTCTTGAAGGAATTGAATCTTTTTTCTTCTCCCCATTTCTTCCTTGGATTTTAGCTCTCTTACTTCAATTTGGATTTTGGATGATCGATCAACTTGGGATCCTACGATGACCATCATACGTAGTTTGTTAGAAAGCCATAACTTAAATAAAGAAGTTCCATATGTTACTTTCCACAATTGAATTATCAGGCAATACCCATGCTTTTTTTTCATGTCTTTTAAATAATATTTACTGACAAAAATATGCTACAAACCAAGCGGGTTTGCCCCATTTCAAGAATGTTTGGATGACATTAAAACTGGGTTTTGTCAAAACTTGGTTTTCATCAAGGGCCAGAAAAACTTGCTTCCCCTAAGTTTTTCAGACAAGACTTATTTTTCGTCCATCTATAAACTAAGTTTTCACTTGTCATCCAAACATCCAAACCAAGTTTACAGATCTGGGTTTTCAACTAGGTTTTCACAAAACCGTGTTTTTTGAAGGTGCCATCCAAACACTCCCCAAGTGGTTCATAAAGCTATGTGCAAGGCTGCCAAATTACACTTGGGGCATGCATTTTAAGCAGTAAAGCTTAGCACAGCTGATCTCCAATTCAAAAACGTTAAAACCTTAATTAATCTAGATTTTAAGCTTGCTCTGCCAGCCATCTACCATATGTTACGTGTTTTGTCATGCATAACACATAATTGTATGTGTTTTATTTTAACTACTTGTGCTCTGATCTGCTATGCTGCTAGAAATATAGAACTCATAGTAGAATTGCAACTGAATGTATACACTAAAGGTTGGGTCTAAATAATGAACACATGGCCTTCAATTTCATGCTTAGCTAACCTAATGGCAGCTGCCCTTAGGTTATAAACCGATTAGCCGATTTGGATGTGATGCGATACAATAATCTTTTAGGGGCAAAATATCTTCTGAAGATAAAATGCGACACAAGATAAAATTTTATTTTGCATTTTTATTTTGGAAGTTGGGGGTGAGTGGCTGGTTGGAGAATTAATAGATGCATTGTTATTATTCTGATTTTCTCAAGCATGGGCTATTAAATTTGTTCTACACTCAAAAAGAGAAAATGAGTGTACATTTACATTGTATCAAGTGGTGTGCTGAGGACTCAAGATTTTCAGTCTAAACTTAAAATAGAGAAATCTGTAAATTCTATATATAAAAATGATTTTCAATCTAAATTTGATTTAAATTATATATATATATATATATATATATATATATAACTATAAAGCACTAGATTTCCATCCCGCCTCATTAACACAACCCAAACAAAAAAACATTGGGTTGCGTGTGAGAGAAATTCTTCTCACAGCTGGAGGAATTCATGTTATTTATATAATAGAAAGAGAGAATGCGAGTGTGTGGGTGAGAGTTCATGCCATGTGCTTGAATTTGCCTGAGTCGGAACCGATAGAAGTCCTTGGAATGGATGAACCGGTTCAATGGCAGAGACTGGCGGTCCATCAACTTGGTTCATGGGTTGTGTTGTAGAAAGCTAGCTAGTTTTTGGAATGGTTCGGTCAGATATCCTAATTGACATCCTTATATCCTCATATAACTATCTGTAAGGAGTCAAACTAAGCTTGACCACAAACAATGGCAGAGAACCAGAAATTTTTTGCTATAGATCACTTATTTATGCAATAGATCAGAGTTAATGGACCACCATCACAAATAGTTGAACATCTTATGCTTGTCTACAAATCTTTTTCTTTCATGTAGGGTACATTAGATTTTTTTTTAAGTATCATTTTCCATCTGTTATCTTGTGGGTTTAAACATTATGTCTTTTGTCTTTCTACCGGGAGAATTAAACTATTCAAGTCGAGCACCTGAGTTGGAAATTAGTTTTCAACAGCTTGATACTCCACACAAGGGCAGGTTTTTCAAGGAGTCTATTTGAGGGGCAGATAGTTAAAGTTTGCAATATTAGGTGTGAAATATGCTTGTTCAGATCCAACTAGTAGAGGAGCTTTTTCTTTATATGTATTCAATCTTATAGGGTATGCCGAGAACTTAGAAACTCAGGTCAGTCTTGGATTGGGTCTTACAAGTAATTTGGACCAAAATTGTTCCAAATTCCTTTCTTTTACTTGTTTTAGTTTGTTTGTAACTCATTTTTTGCTCTATTGTTATTGCTATTGGTCATTAACATGTACTATTTTATTTATACGACTTGTTTATTTAAACATTTCTTTCATTATGATTTCTCTAGACCAATGGTGCGTAAAAGTAAGAATTATTGAGCGCAATATGTATTTATATTAACTCAATGCCTTTTGAATTGTTTAAGATTAGATCTGTCTAGCATATAACTTAGTTTGTGTACACGCCAACACACACACACACACACACATATATATATATAACATTCATTTCCTCCAAATTTTTTGATGTGGCCGCAGATTGATGCATCTCCTAGGGTCTATATTACACTTAATACTTTTAACCAATCAAATGAGGAGCTTAAATTTTCAAAAAAAAAAAAAACAAACAGTTACTGTTATGTTAGAACAAGTTCTCAAGACATAACATAATTAAGTTTTCACCTTTCATATGAAAGAGGTCAAGAGTCTGCATTACTTGTCATTGTATCCTTCAAATTAATCTTAGCTAATCAGGACTTAGAGATCCATAATGTGGACAATGTAAAACTTTGTTACTGCATTACTTGTCATTGTATCCTTCAAATTAATCTTAGCTAATCAGGACTTAGAGATCCATAATGTGGACAATGTAAAACTTTGTTAAAAGGGGATTCATCAATGCATATGAATGTTTGACATTAGTAACATAGTGTTACTGTTTCATAAATTTATGTTACAGATCCATTAAATAGTACGTTGTAGTATTCCAAGAATCTATCATATTTTTCTATAGAGATTCATGAAATAGTAACAGTTATTATTACCAAACAACCTTTTGTAGAGGCTTTAAGGGACATATTGTTAATACATAGATCAATATGTATCAACTTTATCTCATGACTTTGAATGCATCACCATGAATATCTGAAAGGAATTTTCTGTAGTGTGTTGCACTCGATTAAGACTCAGTTACAAGAAAGAAGGTTGCATTAAGGCTCAACCAGCTCAATGAATGAGACACTGCTAGCTAGACTTGATTAAGCTTGATCGGGGTTTAAAACTGGTTATAGATGCCAATTAATTCAGTCAATATCATTGACCAATCACAATCTAAATTCATTAATGTAGAGAGAACTAAATTGATTGTGAAAATAGGGTGTGGCACTTTACCCAATTTCAAAAAGGATATCCTCACAAAAGGGGATGATTCGATATTGACAACACCAATTAAAAAAAAGTATCAGGATCGTCTCCATCATTTGCCTAATTAGCTAAGTTTTATCGGATCACCCCCTTTGAGGTCCTCGCAAAAGGGGACCAGACACCCTATACTCCTCCTGATTATAAAATATAAAAACAAAATGAGCAAAGCAGCATATCCACACCCTTTTCTTTCTTTTGATGGATTGGTGGGGGAGGTTGAGAGTCGACATTGCTTCATTAATATCACTGGCGTTCCGATTCGGCCTATGATATATATATATATATATATATGAAAACATGTAAATACCAGATACTCATATACTAGACCTGATGGGATCATCTAGGGCCACTGATATGGTCCTACCTCTAATGCATATTGCTATGCTTGACTTGATCCATTTATAACTTTAATTTCGATGACTAAGTGACGACGAAATTTACTGGCACATTTTGAAAGCGTCTTGGAAGTTTGGTCAGCTACTTTGTTAGAGAATGGGCTGCAACTTGTGGAGAAAGGGATGGGAATTCCCAGATGGATACAGGGCAGAACGGAAATGGTACTCACCGGGATGTATGGATCTGACCCACTTCTCCACATCCGATCCAATCTGTGTAGACTCAATCTGGATGTGGGCATTGATGAATCCAGGCTAATGGGAACCGATTTTATGATTAAGACTTGGATTTGAAGCCGTGATGGGTGATAACAAGACCAGGGCAGGTCCCAGTCCAGTTCATTCGCGGACAACAGTTCGCTTAATTGGATCCGGTAATCTTTGAGATCTGACCCGGTTTGTGTCCTCAAGCAACGATGACCCAACCGCGTCGCCGCTAATTAATTGGACATCGCAACATCGGTTATCGTTTAGTAAATATATTATTTTGAATATTATGAACTCCTCCGTCCCATACCTTTTTGTTCAATGAAAGTAGGAAATAACGAAATTGCCCTCACCAGAGGTTCGAGTTCGTTTGGCTGTTGTCTCTAAGTAAGGGGGATAGTTCCGTAACTCCAGTGGAAGATGGGAAAACACAAAACATGAGAAAGTGGCTTCATCGTAATTTAAGGACCGGAGAAGGTTAAGAGATCATGTTTCGTCTTCCCATGTTCCTACGACAACGTTCCCTTGGTTCATACTCGATAGTTCGGACGCAGTGGCATATAAAAAAGTGCGGCCGGGAAATCAAAGAAAAAAGGAGAAAAAGAGAGAGAGAGAGAGAGGAAAGAAGAAGATAAAAGAAATGGTTCTCGAGAACTCCTTCCCTTCCTTCAAGTGCTCGGGGGCGCCAAATTTTTGCAATCCAGTGAGTAAAAGGTAAGTATTTTGCTTTGTCATTTTCATGGGTTGCTCACTTTTCTATCGATTCCGCTCTTTTAGTTCACCTTGTTTGTAAATGTTTGATCCTTGGAGTTGTTTTTAGAATGGGGTTTTCTAGTGGCAGTTGTTTTTAGAATGGGGTTTTCTAGTGGATGCTTTGGTTCAGCGTAGTTATTACACCAAGCCCTCCGACCAGTGCAGCCACCCGCATGTCAAGACTTCGTCTATCAAGGGCTGCCGCCAGCTCAGCAACTATATCTTTACCGACCTAAATTAAGTAAAACAGAAAATCAAAACCAGGAAAACTTAAAGTAGGCAAAGAATAATAAGATTGGCGGGAGATCCACATAAAAGCCACAAAAAGTAATTATGGGAAAGGAGAAGACATGATAATTGAATGATGATATAAATATAGTGAGCGAAGGTTAGTCAAGTTTCTGGCTTTCTGCGAAGGATTGGGATATATTTAGAGTATTTGAATTAGCCATACCAGCTTTCAAAAATAACTCTTACCAATAGCCTTTGATACTTTTGTTTCTGCATAACCATTCTCAACTAACTCCCAAAGATCTTGTGAAATGAAGTAAGTCTTCATTTTGATACTCCAAAATTCATAGTTCTCACCATTAAAAATAGGCACTAAGGATTGGGATATATTTAGAGTATTTAAATTAGCCATACCAGGTTTCAAAAATAACTCTTACCAATAGCACGCGATTTGGAGTTCCTTGCTTCTGCAATGCTCCACGATACTTGAGATGCCCAAGCAACCTGGCGCTCTGATACCAAGATTGAAGGAAGTCTTTCTAACTCCCACACACAAAAAGCACTAAAGGAAGGCACATTAAGATAAAGTTGAACAAAAGAAAATCAATACTATTTCTCACACCATGGATTACATGCATGTAACTAGTATTTAAAGAACAAAAGAAAAACTACCCACTAATGCCCCTTGCTTGAAAACTACCCACTAATGCCACTTGCCAAAACAGCCTCCTTTTGTGGACACATAACCACTAATTCCAATTTTTAAGGCTAAAGAAAAGAAACTAAAAAAAAAACCACCACATGTTTACACGATCTTCACTTCCACATATTGTTCACATGTTCACATTAACTAACAGTTCACCGCCTCCAGCAACTGTTGGTTAAGCTTGGCAGCACATGCCTCCTCTGCTCCAACAGGCACCGGTGCTGGCAGCAGGAGCCGAAAACACACCATGGCAAACTTCCTGGGCACCACAAACTCAAACCTCTTGTCCATGGCCACAAGAATCTCAAAGTGCTTTGCCATCCTAACATGGCTCCTTATGAAGTTTCTTATCTTGGTCACACCATAGCTGCATAGGACCAGCCAGAGCTTCAGCACCCTAAACCTGCGACTCAGGGCAATCTGCCAGTCCTTATAGTCAATGACTCTCTTCGACTCGGTTGCCTTGTTCCTCAAGTACTCTGGATTAGCAGACAAGGACTTCACAAGAGCACCATGGTTCCTCACCCACAGGCAGCAACAATCCAAGTTGGTGAAGAACCACTTGTGTGCATTCATGCTAAAGGAGTTCACATCTTCCACCCCGTCTATAAAGTGCCGGAATTCCGAGCACACACAGGCACTCCCTGCGTACGCTGCATCAACATGCACCCACACCTGAACTCCTTGGCCACCTGAGTTAGCGGTTTGATGGGGTCAACCGCCGTGGATGATGTAGTCCCGACCATAGCACACAAGAACAATGGGACAAGGCCAGACTTTGTGTCCTCTGCCATTGCATGCCGGACTGATTCCGGCAACAAACCGAAGTTTGTTGCCTTTGCCGTGACCACAGCCCTAAAGTTGATGATACCGGCAACTTGACAAGCCTTTTTTAAGGCACAACAGCTTACCTATGTCGTGCTTCCCAACTTGCTCAATTGCCCTGTCCCTGGCCGCAACCAAGGTGCACAAGATCGCCTCACAAGTTGTACCTTGGAGCACACCTCCTCCTCCAATAGTGCCATTGCCGGAAAACATGAAAGAATCCGGCAAACTAAGCATCCTGCCGAGCCAGTCCATGACTATGGACTCAAGCTCCGTGGCTGCTGGTGACGACATCCAATTGAACCCAACTACATTGAAGCCAGTGCTTAGCATTTCGCCTATGAACCCCGCTGTGCTCCCACTCGAGGGAAAGTAAGCAAAGTAATTAGGACTCTGCCAATGAGTTATCCCCGGGATGATATCCTTAACCACGTCTTTAAGTATGGCATCGATTGACTCGGGGTTGTCAGGGGCAGAGTCAGGCAAGCATTTGCGGAGGTAACCTGGTTCAACTTGGCTGAGAACTGGGTATTTCGCAACATCTCGATAGTAGTGAGCCAAAAAATCAACCACAAGGTGAGCTTGCTTTCTAAACTCCTCAGGGTCTATGAGGTTGTTTGATGCAAACTGGCTTTGAAGTGGGTCTTCTAATTGGTAGCTCTCCATTTGGAAACAGTAGGAGGAGATGGACAGGGGGAAGAAGATGACGATATAGCAGCAACGACGTTAGCGATGCAATGCATTGGTCGGAGGGCTTGGTGTATTTTTGAGGAGCTACCTAGGTGGGTTTATATAGAAGCATAAAAAATGGTGGTCTGTAGGGGTGGGCATGGGGCCCGGCCGGGTTTGCCCATCGGGCCAGACACTCGGACCTGACCCGATATACCGGATCCCGACCCGGGTCGGCCCAGCGGGAGTTATTACCAGTGCAGCCACCAGTTCAGCAACTATATCTTTACCGACCTAAATTAAGTAAAACAGAAAATCAAAACCAGGAAAACTTAAAGTAGGCAAAGAATAATAAGATTGGCGGGAGATCCACATAAAAGCCACAAAAAGTAATTATGGAAAAGGAGAAGACATGATAATTGAATGATGATATAAATATAGTGAGCGAAGGTTAGTCAAGTTTCTGGCTTTCTGCGAAGGACCGAAGATCACAAGAATCAGCACTAACCGTCTCGTCAATTGAGAAACCTTTTGTCCACTTAATGAGTGATCCAGATGCAATTGAAGTTTGTTCCACATGGAAGGAGAAGGTAAACCCAAGTTCTCTCTGCCTGCCAGGTTCAATGTGAAAATCTTCACCTTCTTTAGTAACAAATTTTGCAAGAGCTTCTGCTATGAAATCAAAGAGTTCTTGCGGCCATTTCCATTTTGAGTATCACAAACAAGGCTTTTAGAGTTAAAGGGTAAACATATCGATAAAAAAAATGAAATACAATACCCACCTTAGAGGATCCAACCATCAATTCAGGGGGAATTGAAACTTCCTCAGACTCCGGTTTGACCACACGTGATTCCCCCCCCCCCCCCCAGCTGTACTCACAAAACTCGGAAATTTGTCCCACCAAGGTCTAAAGCATAATATAGCCCTTTTTCATCCCTGGAAGCAAAATTGTAAAAAAAGAACAATCAGGATTCGTCATCTCTTCATCTATAAAACAGCCCCACCAACCAAAACGTTGAGAAGCCCTTCATCTATCTTTCCTATAAATTCATCACAGAAATGATTTCAATTGAAACAAGTAATTCCAAGAAAAGAAATGTTTTTAATTCAAAAGAGTGAATTAAGGAAATGGACAAAATATCATGTATCGGAAACATAAGTGCTTGAAAAGGACACATCACACATTCCTATAACATCAAAAAGCTTCTACCACGTCACAACCCACCATAGCCAAAAGCATAGCATTTAAAAAAGCTATAAAACAGCCCCACCAACCAAAACGTTGAGAAGCCCTTCACATGCAAACGAGTTGCTTTACCAGAATCTAATTTCTGCGGATGTGTGTATATATATGAAGTAGATGAGGTAGCAAGAACACTCTCACTTTTTTCTTTGGAAAAATTGAGTCTATTCTCCTCCATTTGAAGTTCCACTGTGGCTTCATTATAAAGAATTGATTTCAATTATAAAGGTGGAACATTGTATAAAATATAGAATAGGAGAAAACATGAAAGAAATTTGCATTTATTCCTTCTTTCTTCTTTAATTTCCTCTTTTTATTATTCAAAGTGCGGAAGAAACTTGTTTCTCCACTCGCACGAGTGTCCATTAGGGAAACTCCTGAAATATCCTCAACATTCAACCAAACACCCTTTTCCTATAACACTAGCATAGACCATCAGTTATGGATTTCAACACGCAAGTGTCCCAATCGACTTAACTTGATGACATTTGCTAGTCGCCCCTGTCATGGTGAGTGGAGCCCAAAGATCC
Organism: Nymphaea thermarum; assembly: GCA_011799765.1. Lineage (NCBI taxonomy): Eukaryota > Viridiplantae > Streptophyta > Magnoliopsida > Nymphaeales > Nymphaeaceae > Nymphaea > Nymphaea thermarum. The sequence continues at coordinate 236,600 of JAANDH010000059.1, forward strand.
AGGTCGTGCCCACCATGATTGACAGAAGCATGCCCATGGCCCAGCCTCCCTGTTCATGTCTGAGTCCATGGGTCGTCGAACCTGGCTGCCAGCCCAAAACCTTGAAGCTGGATCATGGAGCAACGATGTGTGTACGATATGTATATGTAAGGATTACGACAGCCACCTTTGCAGTCCAGTCGCTCGATTGCCTCACCACACAAGCATGTCGACATCCGTTCAATTAATTCATTTTGTTCTTACAGCCAAAGAAACTTAAATTATGATACGTGAAAGAAACCAAGTGTTATTACTCCGTGCCTTTCCAAGCCCAACTTCAATTTCGGGTCTTCTTTTTCTTTCTATTCATCTGCCAAGTTAAAGGAAATTGAAATCCAACAAAGTGGAAAAAGTGAAATGTAGTAGGAGCCATAGCGGAACTTCAAATGGAGGAGAATAGACTCAATTTTTCCAAAGAAAAAAGTGAGAGTGTTCTTGCTACCTCATCTACTTCATATATATACACACCCGCAGAAATTAGATTCTGGTAAAGCAACTCGTTTGCATGTGAAGGGCTTCTCAACGTTTTGGTTGGTGGGGCTGTTTTATAGCTTTTTTAAATGCTATGCTTTTGGCTATGGTGGGGGCGTAAGGAATTGTGACTTGGTAGAAGCTTAATGATGTTATAGGAATGTGTGATGTGTTCTTTTCAAGCACTTCTGTTTCCGATACATGATATTTTGTCTGTTTCCTTAATTCACTCTTTTGAATTAAAAACATTTCTTTTCTTGGAATTACTTGTTTCAATTGAAATCATTTCTGTGATGAATTTATAGGAAAGATAGATGAAGGGCTACTCAACGTTTTGGTTGGTGGGGCTGTTTTATAGATGAAGAGATGACGAATCCTGATTGTTCTTTTTTTACAATTTTGCTTCTAGGGATGAAAAAGGGCTATATTATGCTTTAGACCTTGGTGGGACAAATTTCCGAGTTTTGCGAGTACAACTGGGGGGAGGGAATCACGTGTGGTCAAACCGGAGTCTGAGGAAGTTTCAATTCCCCCTGAATTGATGGTTGGATCCTCTAAGGTGGGTATTGTATTTCATTTTGTTTATCGATATGTTTACCCTTTAACTCTAAAAGCCTTGTTTGTGATACTCAAAATGGAAATGGCCGCAAGAACTCTTTGATTTCATTGCAGAAGCTCTTGCAAAATTTGTTACTAAAGATGGTGAAGATTTTCACATTGAACCTGGCAGGCAGAGAGAACTTGGGTTTACCTTCTCCTTCCCTGTGGAACAAACTTCAATTGCATCTGGAACACTCATTAAGTGGACAAAAGGTTTCTCAATTGACGAGACGGTTAGTGCTGATTCCTGTGATCTTCGGTCCTTCGCAGAAAGCCAGAAACTTGACTAACAATGCTCACTATATTTATATCATCATTCAATTATTATGACTTTTCCTTTCCCATAATTACTTTTTGTGGCTTTTATGTGGATCTCCCGCCAATCTTATTATTCTTTGCCTACTTTAAGTTTTCCTGGTTTTGATTTTCTGTTTTACTTAATTTAGGTCGGTAAAGATATAGTTGCTGAACTGGTGGCTGCACTGGTAATAACTCCCGTTGGGCCGACCCGGGTTGGGATCCGGGATATCGAGCCAGGCCCGGGTTTCTGGCCCGATGGGCCGACCCGGCCGGGCCCCATGCCCACCCCTACGTACCACCATTTTTTATGCTTCTATATAAACCCACCTAGGTAGCTCCTCAAATATACACCAAGCCCTCCGACCAGCGCATAGCATCGCTAATGTCGTTGCTGCTATATCGTCGTCTTCTTCCCCCTGTCCATCTCCTCCTACTGTTTCCAAATGGAGAGCTACCAATTAGAAGACCCACTTCAAAGCCAGTTTGCATCAAACAACCTCATAGACCCTGAGGAGTTTAGAAAGCAAGCTGACCTTGTGGTTGATTTTTTGGCTCACTACTTTCGAGATGTTGCGAAATACCCAGTTCTTAGCCAAGTTGAACCAGGTTACCTCCGCAAATGCTTGCCTGACTCTGCCCCTGATAACCCCGAGTCAATCGATGCCATACTTAAAGACGTGGTTAAGGATATCATCCCGGGGATAACTCATTGGCAGAGTCCTAATTACTTTGTTTACTTTCCCTCGAGTGGGAGCACAGCAGGGTTCATAGGTGAAATGCTAAGCACTTGCTTCAATGTAGTTGGGTTCAACTGGATGTCATCGCCAGCAGCCATGGAGCTTGAGTCCATAGTCATGGACTGGCTCGACAGGATGCTCAGTTTGCTGGATTCTTTCATGTTTTTCGGCCACGACACTACTGGAGGAGGAGGTGTGCTCCAAGGTACAACTTGTGAGGCGATCTTGTGCACCTTGGTTGCGGCCAGGGACAGGGCAATTGAGCAAGTTGGGAAGCACGACATAGGTAAGCTGGTGGTCTATGGCTCCGACCAAACGCATTGTGCCTTAAAAAAGGCTTGTCAAGTTGCTGGTATCGTCAACTTTAGGGTTGTGGTCACGTCGAGGGCAACAAACTTTGGTTTGTCGCCGGAAATCAGTCTGGCATGCAATGGCAGAGGACACAAAGTCTGGCCTTGTCCCATTGTTCTTGTGTGCTACGGTCGGGACTACATCATCCACGGCGGTTGACCCCATCAAACTGCTAACTCAGGTGGCCAAGGAGTTCGGGTGTGGGTGCATGTTGATGCTGCGTACGCAGGGAGAGCCTGTGTGTGCCCGGAATTCTGGCACTTTATAGACAGGGTGGAAGATGTGGACTCCTTTAGCATGAATGCACACAAGTGGTTCTTCACCAACTTGGATTGTTGCTGCCTATGGGTGAGGAACCATGGTGCTCTTGTGAAGTCCTTGTCTACTAATCCAGAGTACTTGAGGAACAAGGCAACCAAGTCGAAGAGAGTCATTGACTATAAGGACTGGAAGATTGCCCTGAGTCGCAGGTTTAGGGTGCTGAAGCTCTGGCTGGTCCTACGCAGCTATGGTGTGACCAAGATAAGAAACTTCATAAGGAGCCATGTTAGGATGGCAAAGCACTTTGAGATTCTTGTGGCCATGGACAAGAGGTTTGAGTTTGTGGTGCCCAGGAAGTTTGCCATGGTGTGTTTTCGGCTCCTGCTGCCAGCACCGGTGCCTGCTGGAGCAGAGGAGGCATGTGCTGCCAAAATTAACCAACAGTTGCTGGAGGCGGTGAACTGTTAGTTAATGTGAACATGTGAGCAATATGTGGAAGTGAAGATCGTGTAAACATGTGGTGGTTTTTCTTTTAGTTTCTTTTCTTTAGCCATAAAAATAGGAATTAGTGGTTATGTGTCTACAAAAGGAGGCTGCTTTTGGCAAGTGGCATTAGTGGGTAGTTTTCAAGCAAGTGGCATTAGTGGGTAGTTTTTCTTTTGTTCTTTAAATACTAGTTACATGTGTGTAATCCATGGTGTGAGAAATAGTATTGAGTTTCTTTTGTTCAACTTTATCTTAATGTGCCTTTCTTTAGTGCTTTTTGTGTGTGGGAGTTAGAAAGACTTCCTTCAATCTTGGTATCAGAGCGCCAGGTTGCGTGGGCATCTCAAGTATCGTGGAGCATTCCAAAAGCAAGGGACTCCAAATCGCATGCTATTGGTAAGAGTTATTTTTGAAAGCTGGTATGGCTAATTCAAATACTCTAAATATATCCCAATCCTTAGTGCCTATTTTTAATGGTGAGAACTATGAGTTTTGGAGTATCAAAATGAAGACTTACTTCATTTCACAAGATCTTTGGGAGTTAGTTGAGAATGGTTATGCAGAAACAGAAGTATCAAAGGCAGTAGGAAAGTTAATATAGAAGCTAAATGTTTTGAAAAGGCAAAACAACAAGCTAGTTTGGTAGAAGAAAATGAGAATTTATTTCTTACAACTATGGATGCTAACCATTGCAAGAGTGAAGTTTGGTTTGTAGATAGTGGCTGCAGTAATCATATGACGGGTGACGAGTTTTTTCAAAGACATTGACGAGACTATAAAGTTGGATGTGTGGCTTGGAGACAATAATAAGTGTGAAGGGTAAAGGAACAGTTATCATCAAATCAGAAACAGGTATGGAAAGATTTATTAATGATCTGTATTATGTCCCCGGGCTGGCTCAAAATTTGCTTAGTGTTGGGCAGCTGGTTCAAAAAGGGTACACACTTTTATTTGAAAATGATGCTTGTGAAATTAAAAATAAAAGTGGTGTAGTTCTTGCAAAAGTAAATATGGTTCGAAATAAAATGTTTCCTTTTGAGACAAATGCTTTTATGACAAAAATTGATGATTCCAAGCTATGGCACGTGAGATATGGGCATCTTCATTTTAATGGGTTGAAACTCTTACATCAAAAAGGTATGGTATATGGACTGCCATCTATTGATTGTCATGATGGTGTCAGAAACAGAACTCCATTCGAAGTATGGTGGAATCGCAAACCAAATGTAAGTATGTTAAAAGTCTTTGGATGTGTTGCATATGCATTAATTGATCATAGTGAAAGAAGCAAGTTGGACAAGAAGAGTGAAAAATGCATTTTCATTGGTTATAGTAGTGAAACTAAGGGTTATCGTCTTTATAATCCTATCACTAAGAAGTTGGTTATAAGAAGAGACATTATATTTGATGAAAAAGCTTGTTGGGATTGGGTTAAGAATGAAACCATGAAACTCCAAGTTGACGGGGAAGAAGTGAATCCAAATCATATTGACGAAGAACCAAAGGAGAAAGATGAAGCCTTGAAGGAGACGATCAATGAAGGTATTGAATCCATTTCTGAAGAAACTCCTCCAAGAAAGGTACGATCCTTAAATGACATTTATAAGTGTGCATTTGCTTTTGCTGTTATAGAACCTTCAACTTTTGATGAAGCATGTGTAGACAAAAATTGGATGAATGCTATGGAAGAGGAAATACAAACCATAGAGAGTGACACATGGGAGCTCTCTAAGTTGCCGTCGGGGAAGGAACCAATTGGAGTAAAATGGGTCTACAAAGTGAAGTATGATGCTAAAGGTAACGTGAAAAAATATAAAGCAAGGCTGGTTGCTAGAGGTTTTATGCAAGTATATGGAATTGATTTTACCGAGACGTTTTCACCTGTTGCAAGATTTGAGACAGTAAGAATGGTTCTTTCTATTGCTGCTCAATTTAAATGGAAAGTTTTTCAGTTTGATGTCAAGTCTGCTTTCCTAAATGGCTATTTGAATGAAGAAGTGTATGTTGATCAACCACCTGGATTTAAAATTAAAGGAAAAGAAGACAAGGTTTATAAACTTAAAAAGGCATTATACGGACTTAAACAAGCTTCTCGTGCTTGGTATAGTCGTCTTGATAAATTTCTTCATCAAAATGGCTTTCAAAGAAGTGATAGTGAGCCAACTCTTTATGTCAAAGTGAGTGAAAATCATTTACTAATTGTAAGTGTTTATGTGGATGACATTATCTATACTGGCACTTCTTCTAGCCTTATTGCAGAATTTAAAAATTGTATGATGAGGGAGTTCGAAATGTCTGATTTAGGATTGTTGCATTACTTTCTTGGTCTTCAAGTAGTACAAAGTGATGAAGGAATCTTTATTTCGCAAGGAAAATATGCATTGGATACTCTGAAAAAAGTTTAAAATGATGAATTGTAATGGTTGTGCAACTCCCATGAACACCAACGAAAAGCTGAATGCAGATGATGGAATGGCAAAAGTGAATGAAAATTTTTTCAGAAGCATGGTCGGTGCATTGATGTACTTGACACATACCAGACCTGACATTGTATTTTCAGTGAGTTTGATATCAAGGTTCATGCAAGATCCTTCGGTGCAACATCTTGGTGCAGCAAAAAGAATTCTTTGTTACATTCAATCTACACTTAACTATGGAATTTTTTATAAACCTGTGACTAACTTTGGTTTAATTGGATATACTGATAGTGATTGGGCAGGTTCTGTTGATGATCGGAAAAGTACAAGTGATTTTTTATTTGGACTTGGTTCAAGTGTTGTGTTGTGGTGCTCAAAGAAACAAAGTTCAACAGCCTTATCCTCTTCGGAAGCTGAGTATATTGCTGCTACTGCTGCTGCATGTCAAGCGATATGGATGAGACGTATTTTAGAAGATCTTCAATTGAAGCAAGAGAATCCAACTCAGTTATACTGTGATAACAAATCTACTATTTCCATGGCAAAAAATCCGTCATTTCACGGAAGGATTAAACATATAGAGTTACGTTATCACTTTATTAGAGACGTGATTGAGAAAGAAGAAATTGAGTTGAAGCAATGTTTCACAAAAGAGCAAGTTGCAGATGGTTTTACAAAAGCACTACCACCATCAAAGTTTTTCAATTTTCGTGAAGCGATTGGAGTACAAGATTTTTCACATTAAGGGGGAGAAATGTTAGTTAATGTGAACATGTGAGCAATATGTGGAAGTGAACATCGTGTAAACATGTGGTGGTTTTTTTTTAGTTTCTTTTCTTTAGCCATAAAAATAGGAATTAGTGGTTATGTGTCCACAAAAGGAGGCTGCTTTTGGCAAGTAGTTTTCAAGCAAGTGGCATTAGTGGGTAGTTTTTCTTTTGTTCTTTAAATACTAGTTACATGCGTGTAATCCATGGTGTGAGAAATAGTATTGAGTTTCTTTTGTTCAACTTTATCTTAACGTGCCTTCCTTTAGTGCTTTTTGTGTGTGGGAGTTAGAAAGATTTCCTTCATGAGCTCCTCGGGCCGCATCTACATGACTCATGCAATGGTGGGTTACATGATCAGGTTTGCGGTCGGTGCAAGCCTTACTGAGGACTGCCATGTCTTCCAAGCATGGCAGGTGATAGAGGAATATGCAACCAATGTGCTCGATGGATGGGAATGTGTTTGACAACAGCGGTTCGGATCTGCAGAAACATTGATGAGGAGAAAATGTCGTTGTGTTTTGTCATTTGTTGCATTAAATTCAAAAGATATTGTAGAAACGTTAGTATGATATGAATAACTTTCTGAAGCTGAAGTAATTGGAGCACATGTTACGTTCACGTCAATTCCCCAGTACTACAAGTTAAATCCTCCTTGAATACAATTATACAAGTTTATGGTACTTCCAAATGTAAAATAAATGACAAAATCCATTTCCTTTAATTTTTATTGCTCACTCTATTGACGAAAAACAATTCATAGTACTGCTTTGGATTCCACCACTTGAACCACTGTACTCATTTATTATTATTATTATTATTATTATTTTGGAGTAGAGACAAGGTCTCCCTCCATCTTCTTCAACGTTGTATGGCCACAAGAAATTGACGACCGCGAACACAATATTGATGCATGCAATTATTTTCCTGCCCCCTCATACACGTCACTCAAACGTGACAGATTAAATAGTAGGGATTCGGTGCTCCAATTCAAAAGCACAAAATGTTAAAAGTGATAATAAAGGAGCTCATTTTCTAATAGATGAACTTGCACTTTTGACCCGCTATGAATATAGTGGTCGGCGCTACCTCCAAAACAAAATAAATAATACGATTTTTTTTCAAGCATTGATATAATTTCCTTCATTTTCCTCTGGTTATGCACGTTTCTCACGTTAATGGGGGTGAAATGATGGGAGTTGCCTCATTGTCAGTCACAGTTACGTGGCTTGCAATTAACCATGTGTGGACAACCACATTTCCTCTACATATCGCCTATGTATACCAACCTAGCCACCTATGCTCTTCGCATATGCATAGGAAAAGCTCATCTCTTCATCATTTTACACATATCTACTCGATCTGACCATGTTTAACTTTGATTCAGAAATCCTAACCAGATACGTTCACACTTTTTTCCTTGGTTTTTTTTTTCAATGATCAATCCACTTTAGAAGGACAATCTTGATTAGATGACTGAGTGACTGCATGGTAGAGATGGATAAAAATTAAAAATCTGTCACTAACAAACAGCATTACATAAGCATTAACGATAGTTTAGGTTGTAGTAATGGTTCATGGCCCTTTTATCAACGAGTCGAATTATGATTTTCAATTTTTAGCCATTCAGCAATATACCAACACAGACGACATATAGTTCGCAAGACGAATTAACTCAACCAACTTTCACTTTTTTGTTTTTTCCTGCCCTTAGCCCTGTCACCCTCGCTGGAACTTGAAATTTTAATTGTGTGATTATCTGCTTCATTTTGATTCTGCAAACTGGGTGCAATGCATCGCAGATGGTTGTACAACTTCAATAAAGTAGGAGTTGATTGATGATGTTGCGTTCCAAAACTAAATAAAATAAAGTATTAGGGGGACAAGAGGTTAATTGGAAGCATCTGCTCTTTGCTGGACAGTGGATTTCTCTTGCTTACCCAAAACAAAAGCAAGCATTGTGCAAATAAAAAAACTACGAAAGGCTGGCATCTGAGCTGAGACAAGAAAAAGAGCTGTGTTGTTGATTAAATGAATGAAAAGGGAAGTGAGGCTCCCCACGATAAAGTTAATGACAGAAAAAAACTGATGAAAGCTAGTCTCTACCCTTTTAGGGCAGCACCCATCTTCTAGGGTGATTCCCAAATGGGGACATTCCAATTAGAAGATCCACTTCAAGGTAATTTTGTATTAAACAAGCCCTTAAACCCCTCGGAGTTCAGAAAACTAGCCCACCTTGTGGTTGATTTCTTGGCTGATTACTACCAGAACACCGCCAAGCACCAGTTCTCAGCCAAGTTGAACCTGGTTGCCTCTGCCAGCGCTTGCCAGGATCAGCCCCGGCCAACCCCGACTCAATTGACGCCATGTGGTTAAGGACATCATCCCGGAGATAACTCACTGGCAAAGTCCTACTTTGCTTACTTTCCATCCAGCAGGAGCATAGCAGGTTCACAGACGAAATGCAAAGTGTAGTTTGCTTCACCTGGATGTCGTCGCCTGCAGCCACTGAACTTGAGTCGATAGTCATGGACTGGCTCGGCAGCAATCTTTGTGATCACGTAGTTGCTAGAGGCAGTGACTACATGACTCATGCATGGAAGGTGAGACTTACGGGATCAGGTTTGTGATTGGTGCAAGCCTCACCGAGGATGGCCATGTCGCCCAAGCATGGAAGGTGATACAGAAGAACGCCAACAGAAGAACGCCAGCAAAGTGCTTCCTCGATCGGGATGTGTTAACAACGGTTCAGCTGCAGCAACAATGAGAGGGAAAATGCCGTAATGTGGTGGGTTTTGATTGCAATGAACTCAAAAATAACTTCGCGTGTTTCTTCGAATCCCGGATATGAACAAGTTTCTGGCTGATGTAATTGAACGATTGTGTGTTAAGTGTGAACATGAATGCCAGAACTCCACTATTCTGCTTGCCATTGCCCACTCGGGCGGTGGGATTTACCCTCTCGCTCACCCGAAAAGAACTACTGCCAGGCATGTGTGGCTATTCGCTAACTTGACATATGAGGTTTACCCTCCTCCTTCCACCATTCCAGAATGTCCAAGTACATGGACGCTTACCGCTCAGGCATTTCAAACACACCCTCATGGCAGGCTACCTGTCTCGCTAGGATATGGATGAGCAGGAGGTAGAAAACCGGATTCTTTACCCTCTCTTTCTGTTTCGTCTCTCTCTCATGTCTCAATCACATGCCCTCTACCCCTTATGTGTGTATTTATGCATGCATCAGGGCACTTGCTATGAGGCCAGATGATTCCTTCGGCCAAACTCGGCCGATGGAATCTAGTAATTCTATATATAATGGAGGCAGTGGTCAATGTAATTTTTTCATACAAAGTTGGCACTCTATAAAAGACAAAATTAGACTGTATTTATTTGTGTATTATAATGTTTTTTTTTCATTTACGAACTGAATTTATATACTTCAAAGATTATAAAATAGGCATGAGAGGATGTTTTTTCACTGAACTTTAGCTGGCATTTAAAAAGTGTAGTTGTATCACATGCTAAAGTGTCGGTTATTCTTTCCCTGCACTTGACAAATGTTGGGAAAGGCCCTTTATGGTGTTGTGAATCTTGTGATGATAATTGTTTTTCATAAGTCTGCCGTCACTAGGAACTAACCGACCATTCGAAAAATGGAGTATCATATTATCACATTTAAGTCAACAGATCAAAATTACTGACGAAATGATAATATCAGCTCCAGCCAAACCTACACATAAGCAGCTCCATATATAAGCTGAGGGTGCATGTTAATTTCTTGTTTAGTTTAATTGCAACCTGACCTTGTGTATGGTATTTTTTTCTCTTGTGCTCTATTCCCTATAGAGGTGTGTACTGTCAGCAACACTCCTTTCGATCAAAGAATGAAAATGTCATGAACAGAGGAAATGTCATGGATATTACTATGTTACAAAGTCCATCAATGTAAAAGAGAAGTGCTTTTGTTCACAGAATACCTTTATGACTCTCTAGTTAATATCATAATATGTTATGTTGCCTCTCTCCCAAAAGCACCATGCTGACCTGCACTTTTTCAAAAAATGATGATTATTTGTGTTGCAGAATGAAGAGAGGAGGAAGGGAGAGAGAGAGAGAGAGAGAAATTTTTCTTATTAGATCATGTAACCCTAATCTCTTATTAAATGAGATTAGGGTGTTGACAATATATATTTACAACTTCAGTCTACTAGAAACAAGAAAATAATAAGTGGGCCCATTTTCACTTTCTAATATTTGAGAAATACTAGAAAACTTCAACACTCCCTCTGAAGCTCTAACATAAATATCAATCATGTTCATCTTGTTATATTCTCTCAAGAAATCTCCAATGGAAAAAGAGCTTTAGTAAACATATCAGCTGCTTGATCTTCAGAGAAAACATGAATCGTGCTCATGACACTTTTTTGTACCCAATTCTAAACATAATGACAATCCACTTCAATGTGTTTGGTCCTCTCATGAAAGACATGGTTATTTACAGTGTAGGTTGAGCTACAGAAATTATCAATTCTGCAAACACTGATTTGACTCATGACATCTCAGCCGTAGTTTGAGCTATCATCCTAAATTCAGACTCAGCACTAGATCTAGCAACCACATTTTGTTTCTTGCTTCTCCAAGAAATAAGATTCTCACCAATAAAAACACAAACTTATAGTAGATCTCATGTAATTTATTGACCTTACATAATTAGCATCTTTATATGCTTCCATGTTCACACATTCTCCCTTTTTGAACCATAAATCCTTTCCGGGGCTGATTTCAAGTATTTTACCACCATTAAAGCATCCTTCCAATGAATTTTTTGAGGTTTTTCCATAAATTGACTTAACTTATTCATGAAAAAACTGATGTTAGGTCGAGTGATGGTCAAGTATAAAAGTTTCCTATCAAAGATCTGTAAGAACGGGAGTAAAAAGCCTTTGGTTCATCATCATGAATATGAATTTGAGAATTCGTTGAAAATGTAGCAGGTTTGGCTCCCAATAACATTGTTTCATGCAGAAGATCAAGAACATATTTCTTTTGAGACATCACAATCCCTTTATTAGTACAAGCCACTTTAATACCAAAGAAATAATGAAGTTGACAAAAATCTTTTGTGACAAAGTGTTTCTATGGAAACTCGTTTGTCTGAGCTATCTCTTGAGTACTTTTTCTAGTGAGGACAATATCATCAACATATACAACCAATATCATTATACTAGAAGACCCTCACTTGACAAACAACGAGTGATCAAGATGGGATATTCAAAATCTACATTTAGAGACAACCTTACTTAGTTTATAGAACCATGCACGGGGATTTTGTTTAAGTCCATAGATAGCCTTTTTGAGTTTGCATACCTTGGAACATTCCCCTGTCGTTTGGAACTAGGTGGTTGTTGCATATAAACTGTTTCAGAGATATCACTATATAGAAATGCATTTTCCACATCAAGCTGAAACAGAGACCAATTCTGCTGAACTACGAGAGATATAATTAGGTGTTTAGTACCTAACCGTGCCACAGGCGAAAACATCTCAAGATATGATATCTTGAGCAGTTACGTATCTAGGGCCCCTAACACAGGTAGATGCATCGAGAGTTCTGTACAGATCACTTTGATCAAATTCTATTGAGTCTAACTCATAGTGTGATCATTTATCAAAGAATGACTCTTGTTATCAAATGATTGAACAACCGGGATCCATTTACTTGTGTTCCAGTTGGTGGAGCCACTCTAGGACGAATTTTCAATGTTTTTGGAGGACCTGTTGATAATTTAGGTCATGTAGATACTCGCACAACATCTCCTACTCATAGACCCACACCCGCTTTTACACAATTAGATACCAAATTATCAATTTTTGAAACGGGCATTAAAGTGGTGGATTTTTTAGCGTCTTATCGACGTGGGGGGAAAATCGGTCCACCCCATAAGTCTTGTGTATAGCCTTTTGCAACAAGACAAGTTTTGAAGTGCTCTACGGAACCATCAGAATGATATTTGATAGTAAATACACATTTGCAGCTAAGAACACTACAATTCATCGGTGGGTCCACCAGGTCTCAAGTTTCCCTAAAAAGAAGAGCATCTAATAAAGCTTGGTGGTGAGAGGTCGAAATAGTGTGACTAGCAATAGCTCAATCGAACTACAATAAATTTGTGCTCAAATGGTTCGTAGAAACCGAGTTAGAGATCAAATGCCTTGTGCGCTATCACTGGCCCTTGCGAATGGCAATAGGTAGATCATCTACAAAATAGTCATCATTTCTTACTGAGTTAGTCTTATCAGTGAAACTTAGCTCATGAGAAGACTCTGGTGAGTGGTTTCGAGAGGGACCTTGATGTCGAGTATAGATTTTTGGATGATCAAGAAAATGATCACATGAGAATGGTTGAGAGGAAGGGATAGACTCAAGTGATACTGAGGGAATAGAAAGAGGAACAGACACGGGGAGCTCAGATAGTGATGTTTGGAATGGAAAAATAAGGACGAGACTCAAAGAATGTAACATCTGCATTGATAATCTTTTTCTTGTTTTGGGGATCAAAACATTGATAGCCTTTTTGATTGACAGAATATCCGATGAACACACATTTGACGGCTTCGGCAGCAAGTTTGTTTTTTGTTTGGGCCCAAGATGTGTCCAAAGCAAGTACATCCAAAAACTTTGGGAGGTATATCAAATAATGGTCGATCTGGATATTGTATTTCAATGGAAATGTGTTCTTCGATGACAAACGAAGACAATTTGTTGGTGAGATAGCATGCGTAAAAATAGCATCACCCCAAAAGTAAGCAAGCATATGAGAATGCAATATAAGGGCGCAGGCCACATTTAGAAGTTGTCGATGTTTGCATTCAACAACACAATTTTGTTGAGTTTGAAGCTCGTGTCGAGCTTGAGCTGACTAAATATGAGACGAACCGAGCTCGACTCAGCTCGGGTGCAGCCCCAAAAAATACCCAAATGACTCTAATAAAATCATAACCAGAACAAAGTAGTACCAGAAAAGTGAACGAAAGAAAACTCAACTTGGATACCAAAAATCAACATGAAGAAGATCAAAAGGACTTTGACTCGATAGACTCTCACTCGAAAGGAAACTACTACGTGCATGCTTGTCCAACTGGCATACATCACATAAGAAATCTTCTAATGCAATAATATCTGGAAAAATGAGACAAAGCTTGGACACTAAGGGATGACACAGTTTAAGATGCCACTGCAAAGGAGAAGTCTTCGACGTAAAAGAGAATGCAGCAACATCTACAGGGACAGAAAGGAAATAAAGCCCCTTACGTTCATGGCCACCACCAATCATCTTCTCAATTTGTAAATCCTAAAAAGAACATGAACCAGGATAAAAAATGACTGTACACTGTAAATCTCTAACCAATTGTTTAACATATAATATGTTAACAAGAAAAACAAGAGCATATAACACATGTGTAATGGTGCCAAAAGGTGTGAGGGAGATATCACTACTGCCTAGAATATGGAACAACTTGCCATCAGCCAACCTGACATGTTATGGTGTAGTGAACTTGGTAAATGATAAAAACATGTGTGGTTGATTACCACCACTATCACTACTGAACAGAAGAAGTCGGGGCAAACTCCACCGCTGGTGTAGTGTCGTAGAAGAGCTACCATGGTGTGAGAAAGGACCCCTGGGGACAATGGTCAGTTGAGATACGCGATAGGATAAGTCGTTGCCGCCACTTGCTCTGCACCTTCAAGATGGAGGAGGAACCCTAGAAGTGCTTGCGCTGCCACTCCATCAACACTAAGTTCTACTACTACAACAATTGCAATTTGTCACTGCTCCGTCACTTCTGGATGTCTTGCCAGTGGTACTGGACGGTCGGTGGTGTGCTGAGAAACCAATGGTATTGGACCATCGGTGGCATGTTGAGAAACAGTCCTGGAGGTGGAGGTAGCCAGAAGAACTCAAAGCGAGCGAAGCCCAAGCAATCTTCCCAAGATTATGAGATGAAGCAGTCCCCTCTTACTACTCAATCCACACCCAAGCCCCCGAAAGCCGGCGGTGGATACGATCCCCCCATGATGGGAACGCCCGTTCTCGACGAGCTAGGCAGCGACAGTCTCCTTGACATCACTAGCACCTTTAGCTCTCTGCTGGAATGCAGCGAAAGCTTGAGCGATCCATTCAGATTGCTCAAATGGCCCTCAAGCATGTTAGATGTTCACACGCCGCCAAAGTCGAGGTGGGTAATGGAAAACCTTGTTTTGGATTGTCGGAATCCGGCGATGGAGCGTTATGGCAACGCGTAGGAGGAGACACACTTGAAAGTGAGTATTGGGGAGAGAACAGGTGGTCGGATTTTGTGATTCCGGCAAGCGGCGCCTCCATTTCTGAATTTTCTCGTACTCACTTTTCATGTGCATTCAGCTGATTTTGGACATAGGCTTATCCTTCATCTGCTTTGAAGTTTTGTAGTGAACGATTCTAGCGTATGCACACTGTGCATGTACTACTTAGCCTCTCTCTAGTTTAGTCTCGGTGATGGTTTTTATGGGCGTTCATGGTTTTGTCATGATAAAAGTGGTTTTTTACATTATTGACATTTAAGGGAAAATGTCCATGAAAATCTTTACCGACATCCCAGAAGTGCTAGAGAAAGTCCAAACTAAATGCACATTTTAACATTCAAACACTGATGTAATGTTGGAGTCGAAAAATCCTGACTAAGGGGCACTAATTATTTAAGTTCTAAACTTTAAGGGTCACTTATATACAAAGAAAAAAAAATTGGGATATACCAATCTAGAAATGAGGCACTTTTCTAGAGTGTTATGAGGCCTTTGCTATTGCACTTATGTCAATAAAAATAAGTTGTTTACTATCATTAGGGAAAATCAAAATTGTTTCCAACATTAGATATGAATGTTAGAAAAGATGTAAGTTGGGCACATGTTCTGATGTGATTTATGTTACTGATGCTTATACATTTACAGATGTCTAGAGTTTCGGTGAAGAGTATTGCCAGATTTGCAATTTATGTTGTTTTACCTTTTGTGTAGTATGGACTTTTTCTAATATTTTGCAGCTTTGATCAGTGATTTTCATGTTTTGATATGAACTTGTCTACACCAACTAATATTGAACTTTCAATGATGTTTCCTCATTAACATTAGTAAGTAAAAGCTTTCATGATATAGTTCTTCGCATCAGTTAAAACTTGCCTTTTCTAATGGATCTAGGTTTTTTTTTTTTTCTTGCTTGTCAAAACTAATAGGTTACTTTTATATATTTCAAGTTTAAAAAATTGCTTACCATATAATGTGAGTTATTGTTATATATTTCCATGCCATATTGTAAGAGGATATAAGTGTTTTGGTGTTAATTTAGTATACGGTGGTGCTTACTACCACATTAAGGATTGGTTGACCATATTATCTTAGGCTCATGAAGAATATGAAACTGATTATTTTACAAATTTGTGTTTGATTTCTTGAGTATTTTGAGCAGCACAGTTAGTTTCTCAATGTTAAGAGAAATCTTCATGTTGCATTGATTTGTAACCAATAAAGGAACATTTTCTTGTAAACCTTTTGCAAATTCTCTCAACTGATTGTCCATTTAGAGACCAGCATCCCTTCTCTCAATAACCATTTGTATGAGAATGAAAATAATGGTGCTTGTTTTTTAATTTTTTCCACTATTTAAGTTCACTTGTTGAAACCAAAATTGGTTTGGTGATGGGTTTACAGATGCCTAGGTTCATAATTTTTATTTTCAAATTCCCCTTATATAATTGTTGAACATATAGGAATGAATACAAGATGCACAAAACATGAGGATCTAACGTCTAAGGATTTCATATTTAGAACACAATCTAACTAGGAGTTTGAAGTGAATGTCTTTTTTATCTTCTCATATCACTTGAATTAACTGTTAAATTTTACCATTTATTATTGTTTATATGTCAACATCTAACAATAAGTTTAGGATAGAAAAATTCTTCTACTAATTTGTTTATAAGTAAAATTTGCACACTACATGTACACCATTTAATTGGCAAAACGTGAAACTTTTTTCCGAATGTTTATACAAGATAACCTTGAGAGATTAGACCCAATCTGTTGGTACAAGGTCTAATCATTATTATTGTCTTTATCAAGGTCATCAAACCAAGGATTAGACTTTATAAAGTAAAATCTAAGAATTGGGTGTTGTCCTATTCCTAAATGCATTGCAATAAACGTGTCCTAGTTTTAGAAAAGATTTGGTTTAAAATCTAAGTTGACCACCAGAACTAAAGTTTATGAACTGAAAAACTCAAAGAGGCACGTAGTTCATACCCTGATCATCATTGATCCATGCAAACTTTCGCATCCTATATGATGCATGTAACTAGGAACATACATGATCAAAATCCAGTTTCAAGGGTTAGGGGTTTGGGACATGATACTAAATATCTAATTCGATTCAAAACCAGTCTACAGTTCAATCAGAGGTCCAACATTGAGATTAAAGATCTAATTATTTAAATTCACACCAAGTGTTGATCCAAAGTTCTAGTTCAAATTCAAATTAATTTCTAGCCTAGAGTTTGATCCAACCAGTTTTAAATTTCTAATTACATTATCCAGATTGAAGTCCAAGGCCAAAGCCCTATGGTCATCTTGGGTTTATAAGCTTCAACCCAAATCTTGGTGACCCAAGATTTATGATCCTAAATTGAGATCTAATATTATCTTGTTTTAGATCTAAGATATGATGTCATGTTTCAAAGTCTACTATCCATATTCAAGGTCCAACGTCTTTGTGTCATAAAATCTATCACCCAAATTTAAGATTCACACATATGAAGCCCATACCTGACTTGGGTCTTCAAGGTTTAAAATTATTGAACCCAATTAGATTACCTAGGGTTAGGATAGTTGAAGACTAGGGTTTTGCATATTAGACTTCAATATCCAGTCTCAAGTAGACATTGAAGTATGGTTCATAGAGGATTTGCCAAGCGAATTAGGTCTAGGTTTTTGTGAATCAAGTAAAAAGTTCCAAGGTCTATCTAAGTTGGACCTCAGAAGCCACAAACATAGGTCAAAACTAGGTTAGATCCTATTCATGTACATGGGTTTTTGAACCAGTTTTGATAATGCTTTGATTTTGAAAAGCACTATTGGGGAAGATGATTTTAAATGCATTCAATTAGAATTTAAACTGACTTAGGGTTTTTATGTGTCCAGACTACCATCAAAGACATGGTACTGATCCTATTCAATCTAATTCCTAATAAAAAAATGTGTTGTGTGCATCATTCATGTATACCATAGTCCATCATGTAAATCATGGTTCACATGCATACCTAGCTCTAAATAATTGTTGAAGAAAGTTGAAAAACTATATGCTGAAAGCAAATAGTATTTAAATGAAAGAACTAAAAAGGAAAAAAACAAAGGAAAAGAGGCATACTTGAGCTCCACAATCTCACCTAGAGATAGAAAAATAAAATCCTATTTGGGAAAGTAGGAAATAAGTGTGTTTAATTAAGTAAACTGCTCTAGGGGCAAAAGTTAAACTACCCTAAATAGGAAGAAAAATTATCATGAACATACTGACAAAGCATACCTACAGACATTCTACTAAAAAAGAAGAAAAGGAAAGAAAAGAGAAAGAAGAAGAAATCTACCTGACCTAGAGAACCCCTACTGACCTGCCTCTCCTGAGCTTGAACCTAGTCTGACATGGAGTTGAGACTAAGAAACGCAAATTACCACTACCATGACTTGAACCAAGTACCTGGACCTAGGACTTAAAATGATAAATATTTTGGATGAAAGGCCTTTCCACTAGGGACCAGGCTCGATCACAATGGGTGGGAGGGAGTTTCTTCCACTAGTTTACTTAGTTTTTGGCTCTAAAGTGCCTTGGAATTGGATGTCTTTGTTTCCATCTGAATTTGACTATTTACAAGCTCTCAGGAGATGGGAAAACTTCTCAACAATGGATATGAGACTAAACTATTGGCACTTAGAAATTGTCCTCCAATGAAATATCATGTGCACACAAAACTATATGATATATCATGTATGGAACATGAGTTTTAATGATATTTAGGTTAGTTTGTGCATGATTCTACCTGAAAACAAGATATAATGCTTGAAAATCAATATATGTAGATAGTAGCTGGTAAATAGAGGAGGATATCTAGTGTAGGAACCATAGTGTACACATCATATGAACCACATATAATTGGCAACAAAATGAATGTGTCTAGATTTAATGTATCTATACATGGATCAATATCTGATTTTGGGATCTAAAGGATGATTTGGATCTAGAGAGAGTTCTAGAAAATAGATCCAAGACATGATACTTGATTTGGATCTAATATTTGTGTTCAGTGATCTGATGTGAAGATCTAGATCTGAAGAGATACAATTTATGGATCTAGAATTTGATACAAATATCTACAAATAAAAATATTGAAATTGTGTTCCCTAAGCTAGGTGGGTTCACACATAGTGAGTTCAATTGAAGGTGACCCTAACCAGGTCAAAGTCTGAGTTCAACTTAGGTTTGATCAGCCATAGGTTCCATTAAGCTCAACTGAGAACAACTAGAGCTAGGTTTAGATTAGTTATGCTAGACATAGGCATACTGATTTCAATTTCAAAGCCCTGGTCCATGCACGTCCCTTACTTAGGTTTATGCTAAAATAATGCATGCATGCATTGAACATAATTTTTCCCCTGACATAAAAACTAGGTTACGTGGGCAGCCTGACCTCGTCTTTCTATGGTTCAACTAAGTCCTGGACACTTGCCAAGTTTCAATCAAAATTCTTCCATTGCCCTTCCAAAATTACACTTTTTCAAATTGATCTGTATGTAAATGGCTCATTTCATGTAACATGAAGCGTAATCTTGAAAACCAAGTTTTAGGGCATACCAACACTGAAGAACATGATCTCAGTTCAGTGTGACCTGACTAGTTCTGATTGATTTCAAGTAAAGCTTAGATCCTACCAAACAAGTGAAAGAACGACATAGTATGATCAAATAGTTCAGTCTAGAACTAAAATATTAATCTTATAACTCAACATAACTCAAGTTTAAGTTAGGTTATACTAAGATGATACTAATTGAAGCTCAGTCAAGTTTGACAATATCATGGTGAACTACAATTGATAAGTAATCTATTTCAATGAACTATCTTCGGTTAAAGTCTGTTGTTTTGAACAGAGTGAAAGTTTTTAGGTTGACTCTATTGGCTCCTAAAGACCTTTGGAGATGAAAATCATCCTAATTGAGCCAGTATAGGGTAATTCTCAAAGCTTCGAGAGCTTACAAGGCAAAAAATGTCATTTGGTAAAAAGCAACACCCTAGCATGTTTTAGATTTCCTAGGCTCAGGGGACTGATGCCTATTTAGGATAGGTTTGATCCTAGTTCTGATGGATGGCCCCTATATTTAAAATGTCTTTAGAAATCTTAGTTTGGCCATCAAATTGCATGTGATAGATAACTAAACTTATGCTTAGTTTTCAACAAACCCATAAAGAGTGCCAAAAATTAATTGAAAACCTTATATCTCAAACTGAGGTGATTGAGTAAGGAAGACCATGGGAATAGACATGCTTAAAATTAAGAGATTAAACCAGTGATGTCAACTGTCTATTTGTGGAGAATAAAAATGGACACCTGAAAAGATTGGTCTACCATAACCATTACCGAAGAACAGATAATGGTACGTACAAACTATTTCTTTGTAAATGTCCTTTTACAAATTAACAAATGCAACAACAGTTGACAAACTTAACAATATCCTGCCTCTTTTTTTGTTAGTAACAAAGTTTGTCCAATACAAAATTTGTATTGTCTTGACCAAAATAACCCAATAATCTCTTGTTACATAGCTTGATAATAATTTGTAATTGTAATGAAAGATCTAATTCCACAACATGTTTCCTCAAAACAAATAAGAAGATGAGTTAACATAAGAGAATGATTTACTTTGCATTGACAAATTGCTTCTCCTTAACAAGATTTCTAAGACTTGACATAGGTCTTGATGTGATCATAAATAGTGGCACTAAGAACAAGAATATCATTGAAGTATACAAGTAAAACTTGTTACTCATGTAAAAGAACTTGAGCTATTATGTTGATAAAGGTATTGGGTGCATTAGACAAACCGAACAGCATTACTACATTTTCATACAATCAATCTCATGTTCTGAAATTGTTTTTCATTTATTTTCCTCATAATTTCATATGGCATCCACTCTTTCATACCAATTTTTGAAAATACTCAAATTTCTGCTAACATGTCTTAAAATATCATCTAACAGATAGATAGAAAACCAATATTTGGTTATAATCTAGCTAATTATATAACTATTCATGCACATGTATTTTTTTGCCAATGCTTCTTAGGTGTCAACTATAAAGGGCTAAAACTTTTACAAATGAAACCCTTACATAATCACTCAATTATTTGTCTTTGTGATTTATCACGATCAATAGAGTTCATTTGATAAGCCAGCAGCTTTGTAAGTCTGGCCCTCCGGATTAAGTCTATAGCAATTTGAATGACCCCTATGGATGGTAGTCCATGGTATCTCTAAAATCAAAATGATTAGTGTAACTTCTTCTAAACACTTGCAAGAACATAGGAACTAATTTAGCAACTATGGCATAATAAAAATTGTCATGCTCATGTAATCCTAACTATTTTATATGGAATAATCACATAATTTTTGAAAGTTACACTGAATGTCTAACTCTAGATTATGCACTATCCTGGTGATAACTTTATAGTCCTTAAACTTGAACGAGTTGTTATTCTTGTAGCCATCATGCACAACTTCCATAATGCATTTTGAAGGTGAACCAATAATCATAAGATAAGTATTCATGAGCACACATGATGTCATACCTCATCTTAGTAATGAGGCCTATGTAGATTTTAACCAAATACTAGTGTAGACTTAAAAACTTATTCCCCATTCTTGAATCACACCATATTATATGGTTAAATACATTTCTTGCTTTTGAGGCCTACGAAGAAAATAGTATCATGTGAATGCAATTTCTCACAAACTCCACTATCAATCATAGATATATTATTTACATTACACCGAGTTTTAAAAGCATCTTTCATAACCATGAGGAGCCTATGGGTGTTTTGGTTATGGTGAGAATATAATGCATCGTGAACAAGTTGCTTGTCTCGTCACCCTAAAAATATATACCATCTTTTTGGTTGAAATTTTGTTCAAATAATTCACTCTTATGGTGGTCTTCTCTATTATATCAAAGTTCATTTGTTCCTCTACAGTTTTTGCTTGACAGATTTTCTTAATCAAACTTGGATATTAGATGCTATGCGATCCAACTTATGACATTTACTATGAGTTTTAGACTTAGTACAATAGGTGTGACTTAAATGCTTGCTTCTAGCTGGCAATAACAATGAGGGTTTAGGGTCATTAGGATCTACAAACTAGCTCCCTCAGTTGGACTACTCAATTTAGGGTGATTAGAGGCATATTGACACACGGGCTTCATGCTTTCCTTTTATAATTTCTTCTACTCATTGGATAATTGTCTGCCTGATCTAGACTAAGATTACGATTAAAATGCATTGGAAATAATTGGGGAAAACCCAAAAATATACTTAGTGATCTATTAGAACTTGGTCTTCGTAAATTTATATGTGTAATGATAAAATTCTACAATAATGTACTAGAAATTTTGGCGAAGATCGATGTACTTTGTGTGTAGTCTCTCAACATGATTTGAAGGGATACAATTGGCCTCCATCACCTCGTCACATTTCCTCTAAAGTGTACGTTGATGTCTGATCTTGCCACTCTCATGACGTTTAGGATTTGAACTATTATGTTAGCCAATCCTCTCAACCTAGATACAGCTGGTGATACTTTGTTATTCTTTGATTGTACAAGTCCAATAAAGTGCTTCTCATCAAATCTGTCAATGAACTCAAGAAGGCCTTGTTACACCATTTACTCAAAAATGGGTTTTGTAGTTCTCTATCATTGTTGATCAATTCGACCCAATCCATGCATATGTTGGAACACATCATCATCCAACTTGTCCAAATTGACTAGAGCCTTATCTCAATCTATATCTCAAGTTGGTTGTACCTATTATGCAGGGCAATTCCAAATGGACCCTAAAGGCTTGGAGATCCACTTGATAATGCCTCTTTGATGGGCATATGGAACTTGAGGACCACAAATGTATCTAGGAGAGAAGTTTTTTGTGTTAAGGCAACCTAGTTTTGATATCAATTCAAACTGCAATTTATATCTAGTCTAAACATTGGACTGGATATTGATTTAAATAGGGATACAGGTTTGGGTTAAAACATGACCTCAGTAATGGCATGGATTTTGGTTTCGGGTTTAGACAAGAATTTTGATTTGGGCAAGGAGGTAAATAAGGATTTAGGTATGGATTTGGAATAGATATGAGTTTTGGTTTGGGTTTGGATTTGAATGTGGTTTTGGGTTGGGGTTGGGGCAAAGATCTGGATCCTACTGAATGTGGATGGGGTTGGTTGTTAAACAACTAGTCATTCATAGATTGGAATGGGTTGGATCTGAATTGAGTTTTGTAGACTATGAGCTTGGTTTGATCTTAATTTGGAATCCATAACATGATGTGTATGGTTTTGACCTAGACTATAATGAAGTTTGGGATGTGTCTAAGTCTAGGTTGGGTTACGTTGGTCTTGGCATTTAGGTTGGGGCATGGCAACTATGTTTCGATGCAGTCCATATCCAAAGCCTAAAAAGGAAGTTATGGTGCTTGAATCTAATCTAAGATGGGACCAGCACAATCATGCAAACAAGAACGTGCCCAGCTGCCCCAATAAGAGGTACCAAAAAAAAAAAGAAAAGAAAAACTTTGTACCCATCAGTGGGTGGTATACCCACCCTGATACAAGTAATCGAAGCTGTAAGTTTCACTCATCTTCTCTTGGAATGAAGCAGCATCATCTTACAACAGTAACTATTTTAAAGATTAGCCGTTCCATTATGGATTGGGAAAAGAATAGTTGACATTTGTAATGCCTCCCACCGCCCACCACTAAATAAGGTTGTTCACAGGCCGAGCTTGAGCCAAATTGAGCCTCCTTGAACTTAACTTGAGTACCTTAAGGATCAACTTGAGTTCAGCTCAAGCCTAAGGTGAGATTAAATTGATTATAGCTCGAGTTCGGCTAGGTTCGAACTTAATAAAGCTCAAACTCACTCAGACAAGAGCTTAGTTGAACCATTCATTACAAAATTTACTTTAAAACTGAAAGTAAACAAAGGTTTGAATTACAAACCTCAACCCTGCTAACCAAAAGGAATGCATGAAGTAGCTTTTACTTATTCTTTTTACACAAGTCTAATGAGCGAAGCTTGCATAGAGCGGGCTTGACTATTTTCATAAGCAAGCTCATTTCTTAACTCGAACTTAACTCATTCATTAGAAGAATGGAGCTTGAGTTGTGCTTTAACTAGCAAGTTTGATTCGAGCCTAAGTTGGTTTGCGTTGCTGAACACCCTTACCACTAAAGGCAAATGTGTTTGATGTTGTCTATTCATTACAAGCCCCTTCTTCCTTTTCTAAGGATAGCAAAGAGTAAAACTTTGAGTCGGGTTCTTGTTGTTGTAGTTGTCATCTAACCGGCTGCTGAAATTGCCTAGGTCCAATCAGTGTCCTCAACCAGCCAATGTTTAGCCAATGTTGCCTCCACAACCTTCACCATACTCCACTTCCACTATCCTCCAAATAGGATCCGGACACTAGGGTTGGTGAAAGATGTGACGTACCTATGGCAGGTGGTTGGGTCTTGGGTCTTCTCCCCCACTCACTTTAAGAGAGTCCACAAATGTGTCCTAATGCATGCTACAAACCTGTATGCAGTAACAACCTTAACTCATCCATCTCATGCATATGCATCGTATCCAACGCATCCATTCTTTGTGTGAACGCAGCAAAATCTCGTCTCATATGAAAATTGTCAAATTGTTTGTCTTGGCAATGTTTCCTTCATGTAATCTTTTCATATGTTCTTTTTTTCTTGCTTTTTCTTTCCATTTCCTTTTTCTGTGTGTTGTTGTTTCCTTTTCATTGTTTCAAAATGTTTTTTTTCCTTTTTTTTAAGTCATCCCCACAATAGTGGAATTGCAAGGCCTATAATGAAGTTGCAATGCGAATCTCTAATGTCATCTAATGTAGGGGTTAGGAACTTAAGATTTTAAGATCCTAAATCAGTAGGTTTGAAACTGCTAAGAAGTAATTGAAGCACATCTTCATGCTAACTAAGAAAGTAGGGAAATGACTTTGATTTACAGCTTTATCATCGCCCCATGTCCCTTAAATAGAGTAAGGGATGAACCTTAGATCTAGATCCAATTAAATGAGATTAGGTCTTCCTAGGTTCTAACCCATGATTTGGATTTCAGACATAGATGTAGATCTAAAACAAAATGATAATCCAAAACATACTCTAAACTTTAATTATGTTGGTGAAGGCTGTATGCAAGCCATTGTTGCGCCTTCATCGGCTTCAGGCATTTATTTTGCATGTTTTATCTCCCTGAGGTTCAATATCTGTCATTGATCCATCTATTCTGGCTTCATAACCTACACTAGACTTCTAATAGTTGACAATTAGTGGATACAATCCCTAGCATACATAAGATGAGCCTACGCTCACTTTGCTTTAGGTTCTCACAGGCGATGACGAGTTTGGCCAAACCACATAAGCTATTCATATGCTGCTTTTGCATATTTGCATTTTCATGCAATGTGTCTTTGGTATTTCTCTATAATTTGTTGTAGGACTATATACTGCTAGTTTGCATATCAAATATGAAACAAAGGCCAAACCTTTCCTGTGCTAAGTCGCATAAGTATGGGATCAGGCATAACAGGTGACTGCAAACACTGCAATTTTAAAAAATATATGTAGAAGGGTGCCGCACGGTATATATGTATACATGCAAAATATCACAAAAATTTTTAAATAAAAGCAACATTTAAATAGGACAAGTAATATAAACAACAAAGGCATATGTTAATTACCAATAACTCACAAAAGCAGAATGAAAACTATGTTACAAACCAGGTAGATCAAGTAAAAGTTTGTTTGAATCAGTGCTGATCCCAAAAGTGCTCAGGTGCATCCTATGGGTATGGGGACCTTAGCTGAGTACCCAGGAGACTTAGGTCATACATATAGCTATGAAATACAATGCCTTTGAGAAGCAGATGTTGAATGCTCTTGTTAAATTCCTAAAGTAAGCCACAACTTCTACTTTGGAAATGGGGACACTAAAGCTGTACCCTGGGCCAGAGGCCCGTCATGCTTTCAGGCTCTCAGCCCTGGCCGGGTTGGTAAAAGTGGGCTCAGGCCAGCCCGGGCCAACATTGGGCCACCCTGGGCCTGACTTGGCCAAATAAAATTTATTATAATTAATATTTTAAATATATTTTTATATTTATATATATAACATAGATATTTTAATTTTTTTAGTAAAACTAAACCAGCACCAGCCGTGCCTGAGACACGGCTGTTTAAATAGGGCTCCAACCGGCCTGGCCTGGCCCAGCTTGATTCCAGCCCTAGACTATACCTAAGAAACATGCCATTTAAACCTTTGAGTCCCTCAGTTCACACAAGGGCCAGACAAGCAGCTATATAGACCTTTGTTTTCTTCTTGTTAGTTGCTTTCTATTCAAAATATCTAAACGATCATTTTATTGTGTAAAAAGTCCCCAATGTCATCCCCTTTTTGAAGAAGAACTTGGCTTAATTTATTGATTGAATTTGTTTCTTGTGTCACAAAGTCCACTTGGGCCACATGCGGTTGTCCTGGTCGCTACTGGTTATGTGTTAAGCTCCAGCAAAACATGCACACATGAACATGTAATGCTCAGTGAAATTAGTTAGTAAACCTGCTTATCTTTTTCCATAGTTAGAAGACATTTTTTAGATTAGGTGTTTCGTATACGTGTTGTTTTTAAGACGCTGGAAATTAGGAGCACAAAATACTTGATGGTGAAAAACTGAGACTTTTTCAGTAAACTAATCTTATTAATATAAAGTATATTTGTCACATATAAGCATTGGCATGTAATATGTAAGATTGGCAAAAAATCATCAACTGCTTGGCTTTTTGTTTACGGAGGACCAAAGAAACTGCCACATCGAGGAAGTATCTTGTCTGGGGAAGTTATAATCTACCCGAAAATTGCAATATTCTGGCTGTAAATGTGTGTCACATGAAACTAACTGCACAGATGCTATCTTCACTCTTAAGATAAACATTTCAAATTTAAAATAATAATAAAGGTCTATCTGAAGGGCTGTACATGTTTGTCTCCCGTGAAAAATTATCACCGAATTAGAAAGCATGGGCGGGTAGAGATGTCCTTCACCGTATTGTATTTGAGGCCCGGCCCATTTCGGCCCTTGTCTTATATATGCTAGGTCAGACGCCTAGCTAAGCTATGTAATTAAAAGTTTTATCAGGTAGGTGTAAGGGTGTGTGTATTTTAGCAAGCTTTTGGTAGACGAACAAAGCAACGCAAGCTCTCGTGTTTGGGCTCCAGTTCCCGAAATTTAGCAGCATGAGTCAATTGGGCAGCAAGGCATGTTTTTATATGGGTTGGAGGGACGTGGAACTGGAACCGTGACTCTTCGTTCTAGAAACATGGCATGTGACAACTTGCCTTCAGATTTATTTGTCCTACTGTTTGGACAGTTGCGGCCCAATTTGTCAGCTTCAAGGATTTGAAATCTACGCCCCCCAAAAACTTTGCCCCTCCCTAATCATTTACATATGGATTCCTACAAAATCACTCCTTCTCTCTCTTACTCACATATTTCATTATTATATATATATATATATATATATATATATATATATATATATATATATATATATATATATATATATATATATATATATATATATATATATATAGAGAGAGAGAGAGAGAGAGAGAGAGAGAATGTGCACATGTATAGGAGGATTCAAATATGCTGGACGTAAGATATTTGTTAGATGGTTAAACATTAAAAATTATCTCTGTAAATATTATAAATAGTTTACCATGAACCATTGTTGCATTATAAACTATCATTGATGCTCCCTGACAACTACTTTTCAAAGGTTGATTTTAAGTCTTAGCCATGTACCAACATTCGGTATTCAGTAGATTTGAACTTTTCTCTCTCTCCTTCTCTCTAGTCTCTCATATATATAAATAAATAAATATATATATATATATATATATATATATATATACATATCCCAAATGCTGCCAGTGGATAAAAATTAAAAAACTGTCACTAGAAACAATTTTTTTTGGAGCTTGCTTGGTTCTAGTGATATATTTTTAAGATTTAGTCATTCAATAAAACTTGACATATTAGGTGGTTGAATCTTTTATGTGCATGTATGTGTGTTCCAAAAGAGGAAGTCAGTGAAGAGGATGAGTGAAATTTTGGTTGAGTTGTAAGAATAATTGCAGCTCAGTGTACTATGGGAGCCCTGCAACAATGTTCTCCTTGAGTGGATGATACCAAAGAGGCTGAGTTGGTTCCCTTCATTCTCTGGTCCGGTTGGTGATGGTTTTTCTGAATCTCAAAAGCGAGAAAGGGAAAAGTGATTTAGACATATGCAGACCATTAGATTCTTCAAGGAGACAGATGCAAATGAGTCTTGCTGGCATCCACCTCATTAAGCTTTTGAGTTAAGCAATCAAGACAGCCATTAAATGCCGAGGACCCAGGCTTGTTGCACCTCCACCTCGCCTGCCAAATCAAACAGTCGATTCCTGTCGTTTCCATGCAACATCCTCGTCAGTTTTTTCCTTTTTCCTCTGCCAAGGGAATATCTTCAATTTTTATCCTGCCCACTGAACATTTTATATATATATATATATATATATATAATCTCCCCACATATCCCTTCTTTTCTTCTTGTTTAATTTGGAAACTATCATGGCTTCAACGAGCTACCAATCAACGCTTTTCTATATTTGTCTAATGATAATATTGTGTTACTATTGCCAAACAACCTGCAATTAATGGTCCTTTTGAATGTTGGAGGGCGGTGCTCATGGGCCAGCTTCGGGCTGGGCCTGGCCTATCGGAATCCAAAACAACCTCGACTGTGCCTGACGATGTCCAGCCAGATCTCGCCGATTCTAGGAGAACTCATTCAACACAGCTCCTTGAGGAGTATATGTGTTGGTTAACCAACCCCGCCAATCCGCTGAATAATTGTTAATTATTAATTATTGTTGTAGTACTATGAGTAGATTGTTCTTAAAAAAGTACTCAACAAGCTTATGTTAATCGTGCTTAATCTAGAAATTCAGGTCAAAGTCAAATATTGAATCTGGTTCAGATAATGGCCAGCCTTCCTTTCATTAAGAAATGACTAACAACTTTTCATTGTGATAAAAATGCTTGCACATCTTAATTAAGTATTTATACCGAGAAATTTGTGAACATGTAGACATGTCTAGGGGTGCAGGCTCTTAATTAAGACGATGAACTTGACTGAGTTGAATTTGGCGACACGGCTTTGATACCATGAAGAAACAAATGATAAAAGCATACAAAGAAGAAGAAAACGCAAGCACACAAGAAGACCAATGTTTTAACGTGGTTCGGTGTCATTGAGCATCTATTAGTCTCACTTCTCTCTCTCAACACAAGTCATAGTTGAGTCTCAGTTTTCTTGATACGTACAGATTTCCTTTACAAAATGAGATCTTTTTCTGAAAGGGAATTACATTAAGGATTTTGACAAGCCAACTGAAGCTGTTATATAAGGCAGCCAACTCGAACTTGACTCGAATAAGCTTGATTCAAGCTCCATTCATTTGTAAACTAGTCGAGCTTGAGCGTAACTGAAAACTAGAGCATAGAAACGAGTCGAGTTTGAGTTGTATGAACTCGACTCAATTAAACTCAAGTAAACTCGCTCGCTTAATTTAGGTTAACCTTTTAGTTTTTGTAATTTTCAAACTAAAAAACATCAAGTCAAATGGGGAGTTGGTAAACACGCTTAAACAAGTCGAGCTTGTGCAACCTTCCACAGCTTGACATACTCTGCTCAAGCTGAGAAATATATGAGTCGAGTCAAGCTGACCCAGCACGAGCCCAACTCAGCTCGTGTACAACCCTAATGTCATCGGAAAATCTCTTTACGGCCGACCTTATCTTCGGCAATTCGTTCGTACAAACGTAGACTAGAATTGAAAAGAAATCTGAATCTGAGTCAAATCTGTGTTAGAAAATCCAAGTCCAATACGACTATGTGTTGGGTCTGGGACAACCGCGTTCGAGTCAAAAAGCTAGTCGCCTTTGAATCTTGCTTGTAAGAAATCTATCAAAACTCATTGTCCGTGTAAGGGTCGTGTATTAGACGGCATATGCTCATTCACAAAACTTCAAAGATCCAATGTACGTAGGCAATTGCAATTGATTCGGGTCAGATCAGATACCCCACTGTGTCCAATCCATTTGCACCGGCGAAGACTGGCAAGGAAGTAGTCGAAGGAAGATCCGGAGCAACCGACTATGTCCAAACCGACGAAGAAGGAAGATGGGGAATCTGTTCGTGACGGAGGGAACAAGGGAGAGAGCGACTACTGCCGGTGGTCACAGACTGCGACCACCGCCTTCAATCCTGCAATGCGTCAAAGGGAACTCTAATTTAGATAACTGGTGGAAGCACCCGAGCCCCTTTCAGCTGTAAGTTACATGTAGTCACGGTGGTAACGATTCAACAAATTTATTTGAATAGAACCAAACTAAAAAAATACATTTTTCAATTAATTGAAGAGACACGGCCTAGGCGGGCCCCACTCTCCCTCCCCTTTCAATTAGTTTAATGTAAATGTTATAAGCGCAATACCGTGACGTTCCACGGAAGGTCGAGTCCAGTTCATTTTCCTTTCATTATTTCATTAGTGGAGACACGTTAATTTGAGCCCCTAGAATATGGCTTAGTTCATGAAAGTAACAGTGAAAATGGCTCGGTGTGGGTGCGGTCCGACGGGTCTACTGTCGATGGTTAACCCCAGCCACATGCTCTACAGGCTACTCAATAACTCGGAAGACCTATACATGACAGAGACCCCAAATGGGAAAGGAAGGGATCATTCATGTTCATGTGAAAGCAAAAAGGGCACCGCTGCATGGTTTAAACTGCGTTTGGGAGATTCTCAAAATAGGCTTTTTGCTCCCTCTCCCTTCGTTTATTAAATTTATTAAACAAAAAAAAAAAACTTAAAAGAAAAAACCAAGCACTTCCCATTTCTCATCCAAACATGCCAAATTTAAGAAACCAAGTTTCAACATGACTGAAATATGTAGTTTTTAATGGGGTTAGCACAATAGACAGAGTTGGACCATCAGTTTTCATTTTAAATCTTTGATCCATCAACTTCTCTATGCTACAAAATGAGGAGCTACCAAGTTTTAAGTTGAAATGCTACCATCTTGATACCTTGAATTATTAATATCTGATCATGTAAATATTGAAATCAGACTCTATACTCCTATACCTTAAAAAATGAGGACTTTAGATAGAGCTTTTTACGATGTATATATATATATGAGAGAGAGAGAGAGAGAGAGAGAGAGAGAGAGAGATGTTTACCTTGAGCTGGCGAACGCGTCGAGGCGTGGAGGAGGAGCAGACATAAAAGACCGGAAAGGCCAAAATAAGGGGTGAAAGAGTCATTCTATAAAAGCGGAGCGGTGATGGAAAGGCGACGGTTGGGAGAGGGGAAGGTGATTGAAGGAGGGCAACTGACGGAGCCTCAACGAGCACGTGGGCTGGGCCCCACTCCCTCCTTAAGGGGCCCCCTAATAAAGACAAGCCTCTTCCTCCATGTCGGGTGCCACGTCAGATTCCTTTAGTTGGGTAAGGTCACGGACCGTCAGCCTTTTCGGTACCCCTCCGTACGTACTCCCCATTTCGGGAAACGGTCCCCGACGACCTCTCCTCCTTCTTTAAAGACTCGCGGCGACCACTCCCTTGGGCTACCGCGAAGGGTCACCCCTACAACCAAACTACCCAAATTACCCTTCCCTCACCTTCCCCGCGCATTTATTTTTCTCGGGAAAAGCTTTCCTCGAGTCTCTTTTTTCCATCAAACGCCGACCCTGACACTGGATCCGGGTCTGGGTTTCTCACCATCAAATGGAATAAGATATCACCAGCTTTATTGCGGTTACATTACTTCCCTTTCTCCTACGTCTGCCTTTTGCTATTTTTTTTTTTTCGCATGGATCAAATTCAATGGTCACCTTTTCCTTTTCCAGAAACGGTGGGAAAACCAGACCGGCGCGCTTGGCCTTCCTCAACCGCTTTCCCATCGCGGCTCCTTCTACAGGCAGCCCTCCATAAATTAAAGGGTAGTTTCGTCCTTTCGCCAGACCCGCGCACATGCAGCCTTAATGGTGAGCATCCTTCCTGTATTGGCTCGTACCACCTCCGTCCGTTGCCCGCTAGAGTGAAGACCTTTCGTGTTGAAGGCTGTATTGGTAATTTCAAATCGACGCGCTTTCCAACGCGAACAAGGAGGGAGACGCCCAGTTTCAACGCCGCGCCGCCCATGGCCATGGCCATAGACGTAGAGTCGGGGGAAGCCGTAGGGCCCGGGCGGTTGGCCGAGGGCAGGGCAGGTCGTGGTCACGGCCCTGCCTGTAACGCAGACCGCTGCTAGCATGGGTGGGCGCACGCTCTGTGGCCGTGGCCGGAGCCCGGCAGAGGCTGTCTCAACAGCTTGCGTCGTGGGTCCACCTTCCGCGGCTCCGCCCCACAATCATAACTCGTATTGGCACCCCTGCAGTGTAAGGATCACTGTTTCTGTTTTTCATCTTCTTTTCTTTTTTTTTTTCTCTCTCTCTAAGGCCAGCACGCATCATATCAAGTGGGAGATGGAAGAGTGAGAAAAAGTTTCTTTAATCTTATAAAATATTTTTACAAAATCAATATCAAAAATCATGTAGACGGAAAACAGGTTTGAGATGGATTTTTCAAGTAAAAATAACAATGCTTCAATGGACATAGTATTTTTATTTTTATTTTTTTTAAGATTAGCAGTTCCTATTCACACAGAGTTGCTTTAAGTATCACTTAACAGTGACTATTTTAAGATTGGAAAGCGAGTTCAAGAGCCTGAAAGAAGATGAATGAGGAGCCTTCTCATTTTTTCGGATAGTAGGGATGAACCTCCCTCTCATCCAAAGTAAAAATAACAATATATATATATATATAAATATAATTATAATGTAAGTAAATGTTGTATGTCTCCATTCAATTGGACTTCAAAAAAGTGTCTTATTCATTAGAAACTGCCCATTTTTATCTAGAGTAATTTTTTGAGGTAAACTTGATGTTTACAATTCACGGCTCAGAAAAGAGACCCGACCCGAAGGCCCTTCTTTTCCCCTTTCCTAGGGTCCTGGGCCTCTCTACATCCCCTTTCTTCTCTTTACACCTCACCCTCAACTCCAAAGAACGAAAAAAAATGGCTGGTACTTAAATCCTGCTTAAAAAAAGGGGGGGGGAAGAGTTTGGTTGATCTTAGATCGGATCCGTTGGATTTGAAATACCAGACACCCAAAACTCCACTGATACTTGTTCTTGGAATTATTGGATCTGATCTTTTTATCATAAAAGTGCCTTTGCCTTTTGTTATTTGCTGTAAGGGCGTTACGAAAAAGAACTGCCAAGTACTGCTGACAGCTAATATGTTGTGGTACAGCAAAACTTTGTTGGAGTGGTTTGAATGATGACTAATAATGAAATATAACCGGTGGCATTTAATTTCTATCATTGGTTTTGCATCGATGTGAAGCATGACGTACATGGACATCGGTGAATTTTCAAATATCAGGACGCAAAGGTAAGTTAGATTTGGCACGTTCTTCCGGGGCTTAAGCTGCAGTCCGGATATAACTGAAATCCAGATCCAAACACACGCATATCAATGTTCCAAGTACCCATCTTACTCGAAGTCGAAACTTGGGGGGGAAGGATCCGACTTGGTAACCGTTAAATCCATCTCGAGTCCGACCCGTAAGGAATACCATCCAAGCTGACGAAATTGCCCTCAGGTGTCCGTTCGTGTACGGAAGGGGTCCTCCTCCTCTCCCGTAGTGGTAATACCGTAACCGTGGAGGACAGTTTTGGCATAGGAAAAGGAAGGTGAGAGCGACACGTTTCTCGATGCCTTGTGGGGACATAAATGGAAGCTGCAATGCATGGACCATACCCGCACAATGGGGCCTCGCGGCTCCGTTACATGGCGTTGGCCAAGGGAAATTACCAAAATGGGGCAGCATGTTCTCTCTCTGACAAGAAAAGATGATCAAATTAAAATCCAAGGCGACGCAACCGACATCCACGAATTACCGAACATCAGATTCCATTGAACGGCATTTAGGGCTGCACAACCAGCCCAGCTAATTAGGGCTCTCTACTAAAAACCTCGACTCGTGTAAGCTAGTCGAGCTTGAGCTTGTAAAGATAATAAAAAACGATAAACGAGTGAAGTTTGAGTTTCAAGAATTTGATTCGTTTATATTCAACTCGACTCACAAACCAGTACTCTATATGATATAGTCAAAAGCGATTTAATAAGTTACATGAATTAAACGAGTTAATGCTTACACGAGTTGAACGAGCTACTGCTTACACGAGTTAACGCCTAAACGAGCTAAATAAGTTAAACGAGTCGAGTTCAAGCTCAAGTTTTTTTAGCCAAGTCAATCTCGAGCTGGCCAAACTCGTGCTCAACTCGGTTTGTCTACAGCTCTAATGGCATTTGATCACTGATTCACTCTTCAAAAGTTTAGTTGTGTATAAAGAACTTTGAAGACTTACAAACCTAGTTGTTATGATTATTAACTTTTTTCATGCAGCAACAAAACCTACTAAGAGAGATGAGTTCGGGGAAAAGTAGACAAAATTTGAAACCAACTTTCGTTGCATGTCAAACCCAAACGACCGCAGAAACGGATAGTGGGTTCAAATCCAGTTCGTAGCAAGATTCTAACTTAGTTACCAGACTTGGTTTAATGGATCTGGATTTGAGCTCGCATTTGGATAGGTTCATCTCTATGACTATTCCATCAACAGTTCCAACGTTGTTGTAGCACATGAGGATTGTGATGTTCACCTGATTACGTAGGGATCTAGATTCGGTACCAGAAAATGGAGATCCAACTAAACGTTTGGCTGAACTCGACTTACAGGTAAGGATCCGAGCAAGCTAACCAAGAATAAAGTAATCAGATCTGGTTATAGGATCCAGGTATGTTGAACGTTTTTTGTCCAAACGGACCAGAACAGATTTGCTCCTTTATCTCAAAACATGGATCGGGTCCTTCCGATCAGAACCGAACCGTTTGCGGCGATGACAAAAAACAAAAAATTGAAACCCCGACATGTCATTACGGAAAATTGTCGGGGGCATAAGGGGACATGGCTGAATGCGTGGAGGAGGACCACCCGCTTGTTGATAACGAGAAAGGGAGGACGGGTTAAAAGGATGAGGTGACGTGGGATGAGGAAGGGACGTCACGGAATTTGTACTGAATCGGACTACGGAACAGCAAGTAAAGTTAGAGAGAGAAAAAAAAGATTTCCCGTAGAGAGATGACATGTTGTACAAAAATCTCAAGTGAGCAAAGCAAAAGAGAGAGAAAAGACAGACGATATAATATACAATTCATGACATAAAAATATTATATATATGCATATATATCATTCATTTTTATGATATCAGATTTTCTCAGCGTACGTTCTGATTACAATTAAGGATGTTGTTTAAGAGCTCATTATTGGAGTATTGGTTTTTCTATTTATGTATTTATTTATATTAAATAGTGGGTACCAAACATTCAGCAAAAAGTTGTGGAGAAAAAAAAAATGAAAGATTGTTAAGGTTCAAAACTTTTTTATTGATTTAGTGACACAAAATGTGCTCGAAATGATTTAGAACTTTTAAATATTTGTTTGTTTGTCAAGAACACATTGTTTCGAGAGACTATAGCGAGTTGAAAAAGTCGATCTACCGGATGTGTGGTGACTGATCAATTTTGTTTTAGTATCGCGGTCCTAAGTTGGGGATCTTTCATTCTAAATAAAATGTCAAGCTTTATTATATTAAATAGTATTATTAAATAAATAAAACAGGGATTCTTCCCACCTCTCCCATTGGGGTGAATGATGACTTTGAAAATCATGCAGGCAGGCCCGTTTATGCAAAATAGATGGATATTTAACAAAAACATAAGAAAAAAATGTATAAATAAATATTATATGATAAGAAAGTTTAACTTTTTTTTCAATAATTTTTTCCTTGCCATCCTTGTATCAAACGGTCTTAGTTAGATTGGCTGAATAAATTTAAAATACTAAGCCATAATTCACTGTATAATCTCAGCTTTTGATCCTTTTTAGCTTGGCGGTTAGGAAAAAAAATGCAAATTAGTGCATCATGAAAGTAATTCATCATTTTTTTTATCCTTATTTTTTTATTGTTTTTTTGTTAAACATTGATTTTGAAAAAGCAAGAGCGACCATTATTCCTTATCCATTATATCATGCACGTAAAGTTTGTGAATGGTGACCTTAGCTGGAGTCACTCATATGGAAACTGATTTTAAATTATAAATATGCGTATCAAAAAAAAAAAAAAAAAGAAAGAGAGAGAAAGGCGTTTCGTTCACTCGCCGAGCCTTTTTCGTTTGTACAGCAAAGTACCCGTTTACGTACACCCACTTGCCCTCTCCACATCATCACCCTTTCAGATTCGTCCCTTTTCCATACGCAGGGAGTGGGAAAAAAAAAAAAACAAAACGGAGCATTTTTCTAAACCCCCTTGCACTCCTGCCCACAGAGTTGTTTCCTCTTGCCCTTTTGCTTTATTCTCTCAACTGCCACTTGACACCGTAAATTACTTTTATGACCTTCCTCACAGCCCATATCTACCCTTTTCTATGTGGTAAATTTAATATATATATAATTACTTATTTTTAGAGAATTGTCCTTTCAAGGCCATGGCTTTAATTATAATATCAAATATGACCCCATATTCTATTTTTAGAAGCCATTGGCTGTAGAATAAAGATAAGTTTTGGCCACAACCTCCTCTTTTCCCTCCACTCTTAAGAGTAGCTTTTAAATCTCGGTAATCCTACATTGCATTTCTTTGATTGAGTGTCGCGGATGCCATTGTTTATAGTCCAAAAAATTAAAGTCTATAAGAATCAAATTGACGACCAAGCTCTCATCAACCTGCCAATCAACCAGCTATGATAGGCCCCTTAAAACTATTGTCTTATTTTAACTGTTAAAATATCATGTCATGGGAGGACAAGGCAATCTTTCACTTTGTAAGACTACGTAAATTAAGGGCATGAATTCTAAAGGGCGACTGATTACCCATACCTGTAAATTAAAGTGCCATTTAATGAGCAGCACACCATACATTTATGGTTTTAATAACTTGTAAATTGTAGGACGCTAAATTTAAGATCGCCATTATGTCTTAAATTAATGGATTTCCAAATCAAAGCATATGAATTTGAAGATGTAAGCTGGTTGCCCCAAAGGGCACAGCTCAAACAGGTGGATTTGGGGTGTGTATCTAATTCGAACCCCACTGGAAACTATGCACTTGTAATATAAGCTGGGTGGGTCCTTCGTGTAAGTTGAAGTACGTAAAGATTAAACTGGTTTCCAAATCTTTGGTGTAACCTTTGCATTTTGAAAACATACAAATCAAGTTGGATTTAATTCCTAAAATCACTGGAACCAAACACACCCCAAGGAAAAAAAAAAAAAAAAGAAGAAGAAAAGAAAAAGCTTAGTATATAGAAGGATACCCCGTGAAACATATTCACATTCTCTACATTATACAAATATGGAAAGATGTTAACATAGTAAAGATTGATTATACATTGATGGCGAATTAGTTGAAAGTCCCAAGAAACTTCGCTTTTTTACGATTTGATGAAAGAAATATCTTCCGAGATCATCAATACATAATCTTGTTACCAAAAAAAGAGTTGATATTGATATACAAGGGCATGCACGATGTTGGTTAAGCCGATAGCGTTGTCGTATGGCTGCTTACCGCACACCTGCTTCAATAATAAAGGCGATTTTCGTGGTTCCAAGATCCATTTATGAGAAATCTTGTTACTCTGAGCTCAGCTTCAGTTGCTTTGATCTGACGTTGAGATGAGGCTCGTTGCCACTTGTTCGATGCGTGATTTAAGAAACCAAGTAAGTTTGGAAACAAATAATTCATGACCACTCCTTTAAAGTACGAATTTAAAAAATTAAAAGGCAGTAACAGGGAACTTTCCCAAGTTGAAACTGTGGAGGTAAATGGATCATATTCTACTATGGTATTCAAAGTCAGATATGGAATCAAATCCATCCAGATCTAAAGCAATAAGGTCTTCATCGTCATCTTGGTTTGTGGATTTGAGTGCCAACATGTAGGGGCGGAGCCAGGATTTTTTTCAGGGGCAGACCAAATGATCTGCAGGTCGGGCCAAGATGAGCGATCGGTCGGGCCAAACTAAAAAAAATTAATTTTTTCAATATAAATTTTTTTTTTCATGCACTCACCAAGACCATGGCAGAGGCGCCCTTGCCAACATGACCGAGACCCATTTAGGATGCACCATCTATGCATACTCTATCCTAACCAGCTATGTTATGATCATTAAGACAAATTGGTTTTTTCTTTTCATTGTGCATGATGATCCAATCATAATTTATTAGAATATAAAACTTCTTGGTCTATCTGCAATGCTTAACACATCCCATCTTCTCTCCCAATGGTTCTTCTCCAAATGGAAGTTTATGACTTGAACAAAAATTTACAAACACATTCTGTGATGACTTTTCTCGACATTAATTTGCAGTTGGGGGTCCACCTGGAGAGAGATCTAGAAAGCTCTCAAAAAAAGCCATTGAAGCAGAGAGTTAGTCATTCATGGATGGTCTCTACAGGAGTCCCAGTGTGGTGTCGACACGACTTATCCCCAAGTATAAATTTTCCGGACAACAAACGCGCCATAAGAAACATTACATGCCATCCGTCCATGGCAGAGTTAGATGGGTAAAGTTAAGAAATTAACCATCTACATTGCTTCTACAGTTTGCTAGCAAAAGCCAAACAGCATTGCATTAAAAATATTCTTTCCTTTGTTTCGGCTCCCTGCTATGTAGTCTGCAGCATTGTAGCTGATGTGAGTTGGGGAGAGATGTTTTATCTAGGTTCTTGTGGGTCGTCAATTCTAAAACAAAAGTTTTAGATTCCTTTTGAGATCATTTAAAAACAGAAAATTTTCACCTGGACCTCTCCTGCAGGCCTAGAAACCTCAAAAAGAAAAGGAAAAAAAAATCTGCTGAAGAGGCTGGTAGAAACTTCTCTAATGATGTTTGAATGCCTCTTGCACGGCAGGGACTGATCTGGTCTTGGAGACAAGTTATCTCTGCGATCAAACACGACCTTAGGAGCCGCTTACAAATCAGTTACTGACTCGCTGTGTCCTTCCTTTTCATAAGAAGGTT
This sequence comes from Nymphaea thermarum, assembly GCA_011799765.1. NCBI lineage: Eukaryota > Viridiplantae > Streptophyta > Magnoliopsida > Nymphaeales > Nymphaeaceae > Nymphaea > Nymphaea thermarum. The sequence goes on from JAANDH010000059.1 coordinate 275,680, forward strand.
CGGATGTACTAGTGACAATGCCGTAATTTATGGAGAAACCTTGGGCATTAATACGGGACATGCCATTATATCTAGTGGCCTTCCCTCCTCAGTCCCCAGCCCTCTCTCCCTGTTTATTGTGGCGGAGCTTCCTCTGTTCTTCGCTCTACAAGGCCCACGTCTCTCTCTCTCTCTCTCTCCGTTTGTTCTCCCTTAGAGTGGTGCTCTCTCCCCCACTTTCTCTCTGTTTCTTCCCGCCGGAGAAGAACGACGAGAGAGCATTAAGAGAAGGAAGATGAAGCAGCTGATGAGGAAGCTGTCCAGAGTCGCCGACTCCTCGTCCCCCAGCTACGAGGTCCTCCACCATTCCGACTCTGTCTCCGCGAGTAAACGCAAGGGATGGAGGCTCTCTTCCTCGTCTTCTTCTTCTGCTGCCTTGAAGGGCGTCGCCTCTTCTCCGGCCACCTGCAAGGTGCCGGAGGGGCACCTCCCCGTGTGCGTCGGGGAGGAGATGGAGAGGTTTGTGGTCAGCGCCGAGTCGCTCAACCACCCGCTCTTCGCCGAGCTCCTCCGCCGATCCGCCCGGGAGTACGGCTACGACCAGAAGGGCGTCCTTCGCATCCCCTGCCCCGCCGGAATCTTCCGCTCCATCCTCCAGATACTCCGCCGGAAGGACGGCGACGCAGCCGGAGCCGGCGTCGACCTCGACGAGCTCCTCCGCCGGCTGGCCTCTGCGGACGCCTCTTTATGATCCCCAGACGTTTTATGACGAAAGTACCCTCTAGATCGGCCAATGGGGACGCTGCTGGTCCTCTCTCTGACTGATTTTAACTTCCCTGGTTTTTCCTTTCCTTTCTTTTTTAAGTGGAGGTCTCATGTCTCGTGAATGGGATCCAGAACTGACAGAGTGGAAGTAAACGGGCATAGGGTCCAAAATGTGGATCTAAGATTCCACATTCGGATATGTATTTTCAATACTCGGATCTTGCATTTAAAATTGAGATCCGAACAAGCAAGTAGCTATGGAGGGTAGTCTCTGGATTGTGTGTAGAATTTTGGTTCTTCGGGTCCATATATTTTTGTTTTGTTTTACGTGAAATCTCATTTCCCATGATGAACGGTTTTATGTAAATATGATGAGGTGAGGCGCATTATTTGAGTAAATTCTCACCCTCAGTGGCTGCTTAATGTAATTATTTTATTTCGGAGTTTTATTGTGGATAATAGCGTTGACACTCCTTGCTATCTTCTTTATTATCATTTGGTCCCCATTTTGATGGTTGTTCTTGTTTTTTCCCGTTTGTGGAGAGATGCTCTGTTGTCTCGGCACCGTTGTCAGAATGTGAGAATGAAAGATAGAGACCAAATAACGCCGCAGAGGCATGCAAAGTTTGCACTTTAGTTTTTTGTAATATTTGAAAAGAATATCCTTTCCTCCGAAAGCTATATCGGTGCTTGACATTGCCATATCCCACATGTTACCACCTTTTCTGGATAAGTGTGCTTCCTTAATAAATATCCTTTCTGTGTAGCGAAAAATTAGGATATAACTTGGTATCCTAGCCACAAATATTGTTCTTGGGTTTTTCTTTGATATTTTTTTTCACAAAGTTGTTCTTCTCAAATATCGAATATTTTTTTAAAATAAAAATAAAATTACGTTAAAAATACAATAAAGAGAGTAATAAAAGTACAAAAAAACATCTGGTGAAAACGATAAAAGACTACCAAAGAAATGAAATAAAAGATAAATGAAAAAATCGTGAAAAGTTCTAATAAATCGATTTTTAACATTTTTTTTTTCAAAATATCATATTTTTTTCAGCATGTTTCTGAAAGTTTTGCGATGGTTGTGGGTCTGATTGATGTTATATCATTCGATACTGCAAAAAGAGAAAATTCCTCCGGTTATATGAGGAGCTACCATCCTCGGATTCCTCCTGTTATAAATGCCACAAACATGAGCCGTTTTGAATTTCTAGAACCACAAATAATTAATAGAATGTTGTTGACCTGACGACGAAATTGCTGTGCAAAAGAGAGTTTACGCTTAGCAGAGCCAACCAGAGAAGGTCAAGAGTTCAATTAGCCACACCACCTTGCAATAGAAAATGAAATAAAGAAAGGCAGTTGTTATCAGTGTTGGCGTTCTAAAAAGTTGTCACTAGAAAAGAGAATTTTACTAAGATAAGTTCATCTATCAACCGGCAAAGACACAGTAGTACTATTGCCATGAAAAAAAAATAAAAAGGAAGGTCAAGAGCAGAGCTCGCTACCCAAATGTGTGTTGCCCTTTGGGCTGCACACGAGTCCAGTCGAGCTAGAGCTAGATTAAACTCCAAAACAAGAGCTTGACCTCAGTTCGAACTCAAGTCGAGCTCCATATAACAAGCTCGATTTCGACTTGACTACATAGCATCAAGCTCAACCTTGACTCATATAACTCGTTTAGCTGCCCTAATTTACCGGATCTCAAAGTTCCGAAAATTAAACACATCGTTATGGGGTTTCCCTTTCTCTAGTTGCTCAAAATCAAACGGCAGCTTGATTACCTATGTACATAATTGTCTGATCTTAATCTGACCCATTGCACGCTTAGCGGGGAAGCTACAGCTATTAATTACTACAGTGAAAGATGAAAATGTTCCGAATGATCAAGAGGACTACAACCCACTTCTTTTTCATTTCGCTCATAGAGTCTAGGGTTGCGTTTGGTGCTTCACAATGTACCTTCATTTTAGTTACTACTTTCTACCATATATCACGCAGGAGCATGCACTCACAGGAATCAAACGGCACGACACTTTACTTCCATACCACCAGCCAACCAATTACACATTGACCCTTGGGGCTAAAGATAAAGATGTTGGAGTTGGCAATTCCTTATTGTGTGATTTGGCAATTCATAAGTGGGTGCTTAGCAATCACATGGGCATAGTCCTTTATCATGAAAGAGAAAAGGATGCATGACTCCTCCTCCCCCTACCCTCTTTGCCTTCAAGGGTACTCAATTTGGTGCCCTAGGAATCAGGGCTATTAAAAGAATTGGACCTACAAAGATCTGAGTTGGGACCCATGTGCTAGAGTGTGTCTACCCTTTTGAGCACTCCATCCTGTGGTCAGTTCCCATTGAGAGAAAAACCAGCCAGGATGAACCATAATTTTTAATGTACTTGAAGTATGGAGGTGCATGAAAGGGAGGTAGAATTTACTAGGCATGGCTTCACATTGTGAAGGATCTATTTTATGAATTTATGAGCCAATTTGGATCTAGACCTAGACCTAGACATACAAGTGGTGCTGAACATCAGGCAAAGGTAGTCAGCTCAAATGCGATGCTAAGTTTGATGGATCCCGGGTCAGCCTGGCTTAGCAGAGTAATATCCTGCCTCAGCCAGGGTAATTTTCTTAATAAACCCAGTTTCCTCGGCCTCACTTAACGAAATTGATCAACCTATTTTACGATAATAACGATTTTTTTTTTTTTCACACAAGTTTGAAAACGCTTGAATCTTACATTTTGAGCCCATTTTATCTTAATCAAGAGATTTTTATATGCTTAAACAGCATAGAGTTGTACCACAGTTTTGACTATAAGAATGGTGTTTGATGAGTATGAATACAATTCCCTTTCACATGAAGACACTAAAACTTCACACTTATGATTTTATAGGGAAAGTTTACTGGGATCACGCTTAATGCTTACAGCCTTACCCTGTGTTTGAGTCCTCAAGCAAATAGCTTCCCCATCCCAATATGCAGTACTGGACAAGGCGCAGATCAACTTTCACCTGATAGATACCAAACATGAGAAAATATGCCCACGATATTTTGTTCTCAAACCCTTTAGAGTCTGGATGTGCTTCAGGGTATGAGACCTTGGAACAATGGAAGGTCCTATAACACTTGGGGGTGTTGGGCATCAGTAAAACACTTACTTTTTTCCATAAAATTCACCAAAAAATGGGGCAGATCCGTAGAACAGTGCTTTACAGTATTTCATGTTTTGAGGCAGATTCATAAGACAATAAAAATTTGCCCTATTGCCAAACGGCACCTAAATCTAACTAGTTCATCTAAATTAGGGACATTTCAGAAGCACATAGAATCTGGCAGTACTGAAAAAGCCAACATGCCCAAGTTGCTTCCTGATTAATAAAAGAGATCTTAGGATTATTTTTTGCTCAAACTAATTGTTCAATTAGCGAAAAAGTACTGTTTTAACCCACTAAAGCATAACATGAAAAATATACCCAACTTTGACACGTCAATTTGGTATCTTTTAAATAATATTCTTGCATTAACAGCAAAGCATACATGTGATTATTTTAGATATGATTTAAAAATTATAACTTTGGACATAGTTAATAATATTATTGAATATAGTTAAGGAGCCTCTGGAAACTAGTTAACGAACTTTAATTTCTCTTTGTTGAAGGTGGTTGTAATTTGTGAAGTTGAATACTTTGCATGCACATTTTTCTAGTACATGTTTAATTAGTTAGAACTTTTTCACAGTAAGACCTTGGATTCCAAGTGAAAATTTGAAATAGCAACACTTTCTTTTCTGCTGAGAGAGAGGTTAATACCTTACTTCTCGAAAAAAAGCTTGAAGAACCCCATTCCCCCCTGTCCCTAGGGTCCTGAACTGTGTCAGCGATGGCGACAACACTTTTTTTACATGCATGCGTTTTAAATTAATGCTTGTTTCTTGGCATTCCAGCACAAGCCCACAAAAAATGGTTATTTTTATATTGAAATTTCATGGAATTTACAAATAGGTGCCCTTAAAAATATAAAATTATATAACTTGTGCACCTTTGTTGAAATTTTCTGACTGCACCCCTACAGTCGTGGCTGCTCCCTGTTTGCTTGAAAGGGAACATGGACGACGGACGTATGTCCCATGTCCTTTAAGCTCAACAGTAACGTTCGAAAACCATGTTGTGTGATTTGCCTCCTCAAGTGATTTAAATCTACGTGTATGAGTGGTAATAAAGGAAAATGTTTGGATCCCAACAAAGCTGGACGGATCTCAGATCCATGAATGTGAATTCGGTAAGTACTATATTCAAGTGCACCAAAAACAACCTGAAACGTCCTTGGATCTTCATTGCAATGGGACAAAAGAGGTCCGAAATTGGAGATGAGATCCAAAAGGCCCAAATCCAAGAAGAGCAGTCGTCGGATCCGACATCTGATACTCCCAATTGGGATTCTTTGGTTTTGTTCAAGATCAGGGGTGGAGCCAGAAAATTGTGGCCACCAGTTATAAAATTTCAAATTTTTAAGGAACACCAATATGTAAATGAGAAAAATTTTCAAGAAATGTCAATATAAAAATATCATTTTTTTGAGAATTTATATGGGCAGTTGCCCACATAGTGCCCCAGGTGATTGGTGTTCTTCAATGAAGCAACCATTAACGGATTACGGGCTTTGGTTTTTCTTTTTTTAAATAATCAAGCACTTGGTGCCCGTATATATGGGGTCAAATCTCAAGCTGCATGCATGTGCTTGTGCTGCATGGAAAGCAGGGATGTTGAGGAGAGCTAATGCAATGGCCACCGATTTCTTTAATCTTTTTCTAACAGCTGGGAGGAGTAGAGACCACAAGATAGCTTGTTAGGGAAGGAATGTGGACCAATGCCTCTAATAACCAGGGGCGGGCGGAGGCAGGTGTGTGCCGTTGCCCAACCAACAAAAAATTGGTTATTTCTATATTCATATTTCAAAATTTTGTTCTAAAAAAAAAAATTTAATGGGGTATATATATCACAACAGGGAATCTGAAGATACAGAGAGAATCGTGGTAGCAGTATGATACGGTGATTACAGGTCATCTAATTCTTGAGAGAAATGCAACTGAAGCAAAAGAATGAGGAAAGAAAGCAATGATGGAAACGAATGAACAAGGGAAGGAAATGAAAACTGGCATTACGGCTAAACTTTAATCAATCAACAGAGTAATGCATCCCAAAATACACCAAAATTAGATACGCCCCTAAACTACTAAGCCAATTGGATCTCTCGATGGATTTGGGTCCAAACAAATAATCACATAAAAATAAAATAACTAATTGGATCGTGGATCCAATTATCACGTGTCAATCATGGTCCTAGCTCTAATGAATCCCTAGAAAAACCAACGTGACCGTTAAATAGGCCCCTAAACTACTAAGGTCAATTGGATCTCTCAATGATCTGGGTCCAAATGAATAATCACATAAAAATAAAACAATTAAATGACATTGGATATTTACAAGAAGTGGATCCAACTATATTGTATCAATCTCTTGAGGTTGAAGCTGTCGGCAACTTACAACTGGCAAATGACTGATGCAATAAAGTCAACCTGCTTATTTACGAGCATCCTTTGATACATTGTGATGGACAGTTGAGAAAAAAACAAGTAGAAAAATAAACAAACTAATAAGAGATAACAAAAGCGCTCATAATCTTTTTCTGGTTGTTTTTCTTCCAAACATTCCATCATAGTAGATCAGATAGCCCACATGAATGAGCTGGACCAAATTCACTCTTCAATTATATATATGTATATATATATATAAAAGCCTAGGCCAGGCTCTTTTTCAACGCGTTTGATTTCATGAGTAGCGTGTGGGAAGGAGACCGCAAGCCAAAGGTTTGGCGTCTCTAATCATACGCAGTTGAATATAAAAAGTACGTTTCTGATGCGTCTTGTGTTGACGGGAATTGGGCGTCCCACTCCAAGGTCTTCAAGTAGCTGTCCACGTTCTCATTGTTAAGTACATGTACGATATCAGCATTGTTAATAATATTACTAAATTTTATTGTTCTTGGAAGATTTTGTGAAGCCCTACCTCGACTGTGACAAGCTGTAAGCATGGTCATTGCATGCAAAATATGAATTTGCAACCGCATCTTAATGATTGCATGTGGATAAAAGGCTGCATTTTGTGGGCTTATTATTTAAAAAATATACGGAAGACGCGTATGGCCATGTGATGGAGCCGTTAGCACAGAATCTGCGGTGATTTACGTTGGGAGATTTCCCCCCTTAGTTTGTATTGCATGTTTGAAATCGTTAGGTTATAACTCAACGTGCTCCAATGTTGCTCTCTGTAAAACATTCAATCTATCGCTTCATATGGACCTATATTATATATTTGATTGGTTTCTAAGAAAATACGTATATTGGTAGCATGAATACATCATATATGTCGAAAATAAGCTGCCGTGTCCAGAATGAATTATTCATAATGGTAAGAGACAATGAGTACATTTATTTGTTCATATTAAGCCAAAAACCTTGTCAAAATGAATACGGCTCTTTAAGTTTTAGAATTTGTCTCAGAAGTAAGCCGTTTGAGATATACCAATGGGAACTAATCCTATTACCTGCTGTTGGTCAATACAGAAAATTCGGTCGGTATCTCTTGTCATTAAATGCTTATTATTGAACATAAAGACACAAATTCACATGTTAAATTACTAGGTCAAATGATAGGATTGCTAAAAGGTAGGATATTGTGTTGGAAGTCCATATGCTAAGGGGGGTAGCATGTGTAAGAGGCCCGAGCATATGGATGAATATATATATATATATATATATACACACACATACATATAAAGTTGGTTTGGCTTGATACAATAGTATGGATAAGCTACTATGAGTTTATTGACTAAAACGTATATATGTTTTGTTTTAGAAATTTTTGATGAATTTTCTGCTAGGTTTTGAATCACCAAAAAATCTTCCGGTGAAAAGCTACAGCTAAATCTTCAGGCCCTCAACCATTATCTTTAATCTTCTTGATGCTAACACCACCTTCTCTTTCTGGAAGGCAGATCTTGTCCCACTTCACCGGTGCACTATTCTAACGTTACCTCATCACCCCATAGCCGATAAACCATGCTCCAGTATTGAGAAATGGTAGTCAATACAAACTTACCCAAACAAACTTACTAGTAAAAGACATCAGTTTTGCTTTCACAGGCTGATGCTCAATTTTGATGAGAAGTACATTGCATCCACTGTTCAATGTTGCTGACTCTGAAATGGCACTCTAAGACACTTCATAGATACCTGACCCACCTTCCATCAAAACAAGAATGCTGTTTTGTTGGCTTATTGATCCACGGTATTAAAACTCACAATCACACCCTTGTCATTATTAATCATCAGACCAAATGCTTCTTCAAAAGCCTCTGCTAGCCTTTTGGAATTGTTCATGGTTCTCTAATTGAAGGTGATGATGGCTTCTCTATATACACCTGTAAGGGAAAGTTTTATGTCGTTAGGGCTTATGGTTTTTGTAAAATTTTTCTCGAACATTTCCGCAACTGTAAGGAACAAATAAGGTGAGAGTGGATCACCTTGTGTTAGTCCTCAGATAGTATTATAGGGTTTCAAGGGCCTATCTCTAGTAAACCAACCCAAGACACATAATATACAGAAAATAAATAAATAAAAGTGAGAGAGAGAGAGACACATGCACAAATTTCATAGTGATACCTATCTTCGTTTTAATACCCAAAAATGGGCATCAAATGAAACACAATTTACTAAATTTTCATATATTTATAATGTGTTGTTTGTCACAAAGTCTTAAACACGACATTGTTTTCAAATCATTCCTATGTATGCTACAATGGTATATATTGGGATGAAAACACTCCATAACCACATGTTACCTACAAATGAGGTAAGTAAGGCCACACAACTTTTTTGGGCCTCACTGGATCATAACCATCCTATCAAAATTATCCCAATAGGAAAAGGAAAGCTCCCAATTCATCCACAAATGAAGGATAAAATTATTCGGTTGCACAAAAAATTTAGAGAATAAGAGAGCCCTCCATGCACTTATTTGAGTTAATGAAAATCTTGAGGGTACATCAGCCATGGATGTAGGTCTATTCTTTTAAACTGAACCTCATATCTTTTGTGTGATATGCGTGAGAGCGAGTGAAGCTTGATTATTGTTCAATCTTCTGTGCGTTTCTATAGCTTGTTGATTGTTCTTAAAAATTTTCCCACTACATGGTTTCTTTTTCTTGATTTTGATTATCTTTCTTCATGAGATTTTTGTTTTATAGTGTGTTGTGTTTCAAGATTCTTTTTTTATTGTACATTGTTCTCATGACAAATAGATGATCTTAACCATTACCAATTATTCAATTGCTCTCCTTCTAAACTTAACACCAGGTCTTAATTCACCGTCAAGTCTTCAACACTTTCTATCAACTAAACTATTCAGTGATGATTATTTAATCTAGGAGTCACAATGTCTCCTGATTTTGCATTCATATGCCCATCGGCGAGCTTAGATTTTGCCCTTGGAAGAGCAAGCTGTCAAACAACACACTGAATATAAATTTTTGAATTTTTTTTTATAGAGGTCAATACTTGTTTTCCAAAAGTTTTATAGGGACCAAGCTCACGGTTTTGAAAAGTTTAATGTATATATTATAATTTTTTCAAAATGTAAGGATGGCCCCTGTGGCACCCCCTTTACTGCATATAATGGGGTTTATTAATGGCTCAAAACATGCTCATCTAAGTTTCTAAAAGTGGAAAAGTGCAAAAACTTCAATGCAAACTATATTTCTCGATGCATCAAGACTAAGTGCTCCTTAGTTAACCCTTATCTTCTCACACCGAACAAGTTGTTAGCCAAATCATTAGTTTAATAACTTCTTATGATGTCTAGAAAATGTTAGAAGATGCTTATGTAGCCCTAACTAGGTCAAATTTTACAACTCAAGTTTCGATTGCAAGAGTTAAAAAGCGGGGGCTTAAGTTTGAGCGATCATTTTAAGGATGGTAAGCGGATTTCACATCGACTTGCTATAGCTAGTTAATCTGTTGGTAATGATGATGTCATCCTCCATATCCTCCAAGCACTACCAAAAGAATATCATGTCTTTAAAATGACAATTAGTACTAGGGTCAAGTCTGTGTCTTTGAACAAACTATATAGTTTACTATTGATTCAAGAATCTCACACTAATCATGCCAATGAAAAAGGTGACAACACTCTTACTCTTGCAGCCAACATTGCTCAAACCATCAAATAAAAAGGAAAAAGTTCTGATATGATGGCGAATGAAAAAAGTGGTGGAATACTAACAAACACAAGAATTCTAATAAAGAGGATAACCAAGTTGTGCACAAGATTTGTGACAAGCTTGGACATCTTGCTAAGCAATGGCATCATATTGTTAGTTTTTTTCGATATTCAGAAGCTACTCTACAAGTTTTTCTATTGATACATATGACTGTGATCCATTTGAAGTTATTTGTCATCTAGATTCAGGCGCATTTCATCACATTACCAACTACTTGAACAATTTATCAATTCAAAGATGGTGTGCATATAGGTAGTGGTGTACATTTTTCTATTTTTCATATGGGCTCATCCACTCTTCATCATGACTAATTTTTATTTAAGTTAAATGATATGCTACTTGTGCTTAAGATACTTTCTGTGCACCGGTTTGTCAAGGAAAACTTCTTATTCAAGGGTGGACTAAAGACAATCTTTAAAAGTTGCAAATGATGCAAATAGATGATTTCAATGAAGTTGAAACATGGGAAAGGGCATCAATCAATAGTTAAAAAGGAATAGTTTTGTTACCACTGAAAAAACAATCACATTAAGGGGAAGATATTGAAGAAAGAGAGATTTTTCAACATTGCAGAAACCAATAAGAGATTAGATCACTTAAACAATCTCATACTTGCCAACGGCAGCCCAATGTTTTTACCCTAACGTAATACCAAATATGTCATAGCATCCAAATTAATCCCATAAATAAAGCACAAAATTATTACCCCCTTGGGCTACCCCTTAGAACAAGATATCAAACACAAAAATAACCTGAACCTTCAAATATTGAAACTTGCACCTTTGTAGTCAATATTACTCATGACCAACCAGACTGCTCTCCAAGTGATGAACAACGAGCACTTCCATAACCTATATTGAAAATCCCTTGCATGACCAAACATTGACATAAAAATCAGATTACACTCACTACCACCTGCATATGACACCTAACATTTCAACCTGTATCATTGATAAAAATAATATGAAATTTCTCCACTCCAGAAGACCTCCTAGTAGGGATGGATAGGGAGTTTGTGATTTCCTCATTTCCCTGGTCTTTATCGAGCATGACATAGTACTTTTCATGCACTCCATAAACTCATCTTTGGTTTTGGGCTAAGTGGGTTATGTCCAATAGCCAAAGAAGTTCTTTGATAAGGTAATGTAGATAATGACTTGATTGCTAAATATTTTGGGATTTCCCCAAAGGCCTTTCCAAGCAAACATGTTCAAGGTCGGGCTAGGAATTATTGGAAACTGAAAACAATTAGGATGTATAAGATATCCCTCACAAGACTTGAAGAGACACATACCCAAAAATCGAGCAGGTGTAAAGAATAAACTGCACCTTAAGCAGAAAAGAAAATTTCACAACAACTAGGACCACACCTGGAGTATATGACGGCTTTGAATAGCTAGCAGATTTATTACCCCCACCCCTAGACGTGAGGATCAGAGGTGAACCATTTGTCCTCATTTTCTTGGCATTTGCAGACAACAGGCGTTGTTTGGAATGAGAATCCATAAATTGCCACATGAAATCATCAGTAGAACAAGTGTTTCTAGACAGTTCATTGTGTTGGCAGATTAATTAGGAAATTGAGAGGCAACATTTGTTGGCCACTACGAGAACAATGTCAGCAAAAGGATAGTTTGGGAATCCTTTGGCAAATCAGGAATGACTATGCACACCTTTCCAATGTAAAACTCTTGAGCAGTGACATGAGACCCCTTCTGTTGATGCAGGGTACACTTGCACGTCACAAAACATCGTGGGTGCTTCTATCTACCACACCTGAAACAATATGATTATGACCCAAAATTCATTGCAGCGTATAGCATAATACACCAATCAACCATCTTGATGTAGACAAACACATCTGATTTCGAGTGGAAGAAAAGGCCGACCAAGGTAGAAAATGAACAAATACATGGCTATGTGCAGTTGATGGAAGAACAACTGTGAAAGTATGGCCAGAGACATCACACTCTAAATGCTATGGATTAAGCATCTAATGTCCGTCGCCGAAAACATATCACCCCAGATAGCGTCATTGAGGTATCATACCGAAGCAACAAAGTACATGTCAAAAATTAGGATTTCCATGCACCCTAGGAGTTTAGGTTCTATAAAACCTTCTTATTTAGTGCACACCTCTTTGACATGAGGAATCTGTTACACCAGAGAGGATACTTGTGATATTTGCACATTGGCCGAGGTCATGTCATACAGAGAGAGAGAGAGAGAGAGAAAGAGATGTTATGTCCTCTACAACATTCACAGAAGCCTCTTTCTTGATTCAATAAGCAAATCTAGAAAAGGATGGAGGGGTACCCTAAAAATACAATGACATCTTCTTCCTTGCATTGAAAGATAAAATAGCAAGCATTCCTTTTCTTTACTTGCAAACACCTAGTCTAAAACTATAGAACAATAATGGCATATGACACTACATATAGATCGAATGGCGAAACACAGTAACATCATCTTCTCTATGTTACAAAATTATGTCCCTTCCATTCTCTGGTGGATGGTCAGGCTGAAATTACGAAAGCAGTGAAATAGCTTAGAAACCCCATAGTCTCAACACCTTCATAAGGAGATACATTAACAATTTCACTAATATGTCAACTAAAACAAAACAAACTATTTAGTGTCGAGCACTAATTCTTCAAGTGACATCCCATGAAGGAGATTGTTGGAAACTACTTGATTGAGAGGATCAATAGGACATTGGAAATTGCTTATACGACAAAAGAATACACTTAAGAAGATAAACATCAAATTATGTCTAATAATTTACAAAGATAAATGCCCACTATTTGTGAAGAAGAACATAAGGATAATTATCAAAGTGTGTCCTTCATATAATGTGACAATGTCCTTATCAGAATTTAGTGATGAGCTCCCTTGCTTAAAATACAGATATCCAACATCCCAAGTATATATGTTATGATATATCCAAAAACAATCTTTAATACCACTCAGGTCCAAGCAGTTTAAATACATGTGCAATTATCCAATCAAACCATTGGTTTTAATGGTGAAAATTGGAAAGAAAATGCTCAATATGTTCTATATGTTGTTTATTGAACTATTAATGTAAAGGCCATGTCCAAGTGGTTCTTGAGTGAATCATATAAAGTAATAAAAGGCGAATGTTTCGCTCTTGTGATGACAAGTGCACACTAGTTAGGAAAGGATTTTGAAACATACATGTATACTTTATATGTGTAAAGTTTAACTATCCCTAGACACAAACCCTACAAAGTCAACGACAATCATTATGTAATATGACAAAGATGCATGGCATACATCAACATAATTAATGAGATTATAATTTGATGTACTTTTTTTTTTCAGTTGATAGTTTAATATCAAAAGCATCATGAGATTTTTCCTACACAAGGCACCCTTTTGCTCACATAAAAAGTACCAAAAAATGCTCTAAATCATATTGTCTCATTTGGTCTTGCCATTACTTTCAAGAAGTCCTTCATTGTTCTCAAAACTGCAAAATGATTTCATGATCAATTAAGCCAATTGATGGAATCATTTAAATTTGTCCTTGAAGGAAAAGAAAAAAGAAAGATGTTGAGTTCAACCAAGCAAAACTCGCATGTCCAATGCAACTAATGTCATTTGACAACTCATTGTTATTGAAACCACCTCATCTTGTCCCTAGTCTCTTCATACACGTGTTGACCTACTATTTGGTAAAGTGAAAGGCACAAGGTTCCCTCTATGAAATTTATCAAATTTTCTTTCATCCTCTCATTTTTTCCCCAAACATTTCACCTCTAGCATCTCTAATCACCATAGAATTTTGAAGAAGCTATTTTTTTTTGGTACATAAAGAAGCTATTAAAGGCAAAAAGTGACAGGATGCTATGGACTTCAAAATTAATTTTTTATAAGAAAACAAAACCTAAAAGGAGTCAAATATATTGGCTGTAAATGGATCTATAAGGTCAACCTTCATTTAGATGACATAATGGAAAGATACAAGACACAATTTGTAGCAAAAGGATAAAGAGGCTTGGACTTTAATGAAATGTTTGCCCCTATTGCAAAGATAGTCACTGTTAGAGCTCTACTTGTTGTGGCTGTGGCACGTGACTGTATCATGTTCCAAACAGATGCACATAGAGATTTGCATGAAAGTGTTTTTATGTAGGTATCGTAAAGATATGACAGCAAAGTAGGACACTAGTCTAAGAAGTACACAAGTCACTCTATAATTTAAAGCCATCTCCATTAAATTGGTTTCACAAATTGTCTATAACACTAGAGGAGTTAATGTCCATGCAATCCAAGGGGATCATTCTCACTTCACTTTCAAACAAGGGAACTACTTATTGGCCATCTTGGTGTAATTGGAGGATCTGATTATTGCTGCTATTGTGAAAGCTTTGTATGTAATTTCAAGTCTTTGTCAAAAATTTCGTATGAAAGAGTTAGGGACAATCAAGTATTTTCTGAGCATAGAGATTGCTCAATTATCTCTTGGGATCAATATGACATAACAAAAGTATGCTTTAGATATAATTCACAAAGCATGCATGTTTTAAAACTAGAGGAAATTCTTCTAGAATAGATACATGAATTGGATGTTGTCAAAGATGATCCATAAAAGACCCAACTTAATATACCGGACTTGTGGACTGCTTTATTTATTGTAGCATTACTTGGTCGGGTATTCAATTTATGGTTCATGTCTTGGGCTGATTTCAAGGACCATATATCTCTCATTGTGAAGTTCGTTTTGTTGAATATCAAAAATTAAAGTCTGGCCAAGGTATTATGGTCAAACAACAAAACAACATGCAGTTGAGCGCCTTTTGTGATTCTAATTAGGTTGCATGCCACTAGACACAAATGTGGTCACATATTGTTGTGTATTTCTTGAGTCATTTCCTATTTCATGAGAAAAAAAAGTATGCTGCCTCAAGTTCTTCCACTAAAGCAAAATATAGATCAATGGCCAATGCCATCTATAAAATTACTTGGCTAATATATTTGCTAATTGATTTGGAAATAGCATATACAACCAACAAATCTATATTGTGACAATCAATTGCTATGTATCTTGTGAACCCCATCTTTTATGAAAGAATGAACTATAATAACCTTGATTGTCATGTAGTCAAAGAAAAAATTTCCCAAGGCATAATCAAAACATGCTATGTTAGACACAAAGGATCATATCGCCAATCTATTCACCAAAGCATTGGGCAATGAAAGTTTTTGATGGCTGTTAGACAAACTGGTTATGTCAAATCCTCACAGAGAGTACGGATGTGGTGTTGCAGCATCTATAACTATGCTGAACCTAGTTGTAAGTCAAACTAGGGTTACTCAAGATTATATTATTCTTGGTGACTCAGTTGTTGTGTATGATGTCCGTAAGCTGTGCAACGATCTTGTGGGGCCCTATACATTCATTAGAGAGCTATGTCATTGTTTAGTGGTCAGAATTATGCAATTGAATGTGCACCATATGATGTGATGACTATTTATTACTCATATAAAATTCCTGGTGCATTGACATCTCTATTGTTTCAACTATGCTATTTTTGTCTAAATAGATGATGTATGTGTGGGCCTGAGAGATAGGCCATACTCAGAGTTATCTTTGATGGTTGTTTGTATTTGAGTGTTCACCATGAGGATGGCAGCACCTCGGGATTGTTATGTTATCGGGATAGAGGGTGATCTTTGGGGCTGTGTGACTAATTTTAATCCTTGATCATTTTTTTTGTACATATAGCCTTATAGGACGATGCACTTTTGTATCGTTACTGTGTTGTGGTGTAATTTTTTTTTACTATGGGCTTTTGGTATACTTGAAACGTGTGCTTTGCATAGTGCTTCCACTGACGTGTCACTCTGATAGAGTAGAGCACACATCTACCTAGGACAGGTTAAAACAATTATGCTGGCCTTTTATATTGTGTTGTAGAATATGTCACACTATTTGCCAATTATAAATGAAAATCTGATACACAATGAGTGCATCATACCACTGCACCATGTTCATATGAAATGTATGGTTGTGGTATTGGGTGGGAGAGTTAACATATATGTCATTATCGTCTTATCATTATCATCCCCATTATCATTATCGCCAAGTTGTAATTTTTTTTGTTATATATTTTAAGATAGGCAAGATATCTAGCCATCTAAATCTATCTATTCCTGCCGTGATTGGTAGGCTTAGATTAGATTGATATCCCGTGAGTTGCGGTAATTCTTAGATAAGGAGGAAAGCTAAGAAAGTTGAAAGTTGTGTTTATCACCAAGTGTACAACATGCATAAAATTATGCACATGTAAATGAAAGACATATAGTTTCCTCTCTCTTTTCTCGTCCTCTTTATTTGTCCTCATATCTAAGGGTTCAGGAAAGTTATACAACAAGTGTACAACATGCATAAAATTATGCACATGTAAATGAAAGACATAGTTTCCTCTCTCTTTTCTCGTCCTCTTTATTTGTCCTCATATCTAAGGGTTCAGGAAAGTTATACAAAGAGTGTGTATAACAAATAAGTGCCAGAGTCAAAAGTATGTGAACCAAGCAAAACTAGCAATGGTACCCACAATGACTGCAAGTGAATGACTTAACTAGGTTGAGGCCAGCATTATGGGGGCACCACCACTCATCTATGCGTGGTGGATGAGCAGTGGCTTGAGGAAAAATATGCCGGAACAACGATACTAGCAAAGTCACTGCAGAGGGTACATACCTGAGGAGCAGACAGTCAATGGTTAAAAATAAAGGAGTAGAATGGGATGGGAACACGCTCTTAGCAAGGAAAACTTCCAAATGGATAGAGTTGAGGGATAAGCGAGTGTCAATCAAATATAAGATCTGTCCCTTATCTGGGCAATGCCGCAAAGAACCCTTGGGAGATCAGCATGAATCAAGCAGGTGGGATATTGTTGCATCTTGGAGTCCAAGCAAGTCCCCAGGAATTAAGGTCAAGCGCCAGGTGCCATAAACTTTGAGCATTACTTCCTGCTGCCACTGCTCTATGTGTGTGGGGGTGAGAGAGAGAGAGAGAGAGATTTTGTCATCTAAATATATGTTTATCTATGGATTTTGGCTTATTGCATTCTATTTCCACAAGTTATTTCCAGCTTACAAATGTGAGAACGAAAATAACTTGGTCAAATCTAATGTGTAAATAGAATAACAGTTCAGAATATGCAACCATTTCTATCGTTGCCAGAAATATGATTCAAGCAGTTAGCTTTTTAAGAGCATATATATATATATATGTATGTATGTATGTATATGTCAGGCGATAAATTCAGTAATTGGGCATTACCTGTGTTTGTATTTCTATAATACAACCAAGTCAGTGGAATTGCTTTTAACACACACATATGTAAGGATCTTCTTCAACTTTACATGGAAAAGGTGTTCTTGTGCATGTCGGAAGCGTGCAGCGTGACAATTACTTTCTTTAGTTGAGCTTTTTGCTCCTTGATCGACTAAAAAGATGGAGATAGTGGATTCACATGTCATCACCATATTCCTATGTGTACTGCAGATATGTGATGTGGAGAGATAGGGATATCGACATGAGGTAATAAGATAAATAGAGTAACGATATTTGGACTAGATGATGGAAACCATGCAAGCTGGCGCAAAGTAAGGGCTTAAATATATTCAAGCTTTCAGTAATACGTAGAGATTTCTGGAGCTGAACATTTGCTAAACTGTTCAATAGAAAATTCTACTATAATATTCAGGATTCTTTGTTTCGACCAACAATGAATATATTGGTATACAATCTACAAGTGATACATAATATCAAGAAATGAAATAAAATAGGTCTGATGGCACAAAATACATACAGATTATATCGACCATATCGACCACTATCTATCGCACATTGCATGAAATCTGATAAACAAGTTACTAAGGGTGGGAAATAATGTGAGCGTTCCAATTTGTAGTATACATGTTTGAACTGTTCCTGATTCTCTTGAGCGGGAGACAAAAATGCTATTGGACGTCTGGGCATAATACATCAAGACTATTTCTAAACCTTTTTTCATCATTCACTCATAAAATAAATATTCAACAAATCTCTCTTTCTCTCTCTCGCTCTCTCTCTCTCTCTCTCACACACACACACACACGTGTGCAAACATACACACAAAACAGACACACACACACATATATATATAGTCACAAAAAAGTGTTATTTAAAAAAAATGTGAAAAAAATGCAGAAAAGGAAATTCCATTTAAAACTCATAAAATGTGTTTTTTTGAAAAAAACGTAAAAAATGAAAAAAATGTGTTTTTAATGCATTTTTAACACATTTTTTCACGTTCTTTTCACTTTTTTTTATCCCAAACACTTTTTTTTTTCATTTTCTATTTTTTTTGTTGTAAATCTACTTATCTTTTGATTTCTATGATATTATTTTCTCACTTATTTTATTTTTTTATTTTTACTTTTTTTTTTAATTTAAAAAGAATATCATTTTTTCTATTTTTCTCGTATTTTTCAAGCTCATCGTATTATACCCAAGAAAACCTCGCCATTTAAAACTCCGAGACGTTATTTGTGACTATGATATATACACCAAACCACTTGTATAAGGGATAAAACCTGACCTTAAAAATTTATGTTAAAAGTGTTTCAAAGAAAATGTGAACCATCTAATGTGTTTACAAACACTACAAATCATGTCTAAGTCCAAGATATTTTTGTAAAAAATTGTTCTTTTCTGCTATCCAAATTTTGATGTTGTATGAGACGTTCATTTTTTTATTATTGAAAGAACATTATTAAAATAAAAAATGACTAACTTAATATATGTTACAAACACTACAAATCATGTCTAAGTCCAAGATATTTTTGTAAAAAATTGTTCTTTTCTGCTATCCAAATTTTGATGTTGTATGAGCCGTTCATTTTTTTATTATTAAAAGAACATTATTAAAATAAAAAATGACTAACTTAATATATGTTTTCTCAAAAAATGATGCTTAATTAGATTGCAGAAAAAATACTTTAATAATTAGTTTTAGTGATTCTGGTTTTGTCCCTTAGGGCTGGTTTTTACCAGCTTCTCTCTCTCTCTCTTTATATATATATATACACCTGATAGAGGAATGCTTTCAGCATTGGGGCCACTAAATTTCTTTAAGAAACACAAACTTGTAGAAGCTTTTCATTTTGATTCGAGCATAGAGTACTCGCGTTGATTGATTGTACCGATAATATTAAATAACAATAATATTATTGTCAAATACTGTTAATTATTCGGCACGACACTAATATGATCCAGTACGTGCATGCTAGCTAGCTAGATTAGGCAAGTTTCATACGTAGAGATGTAAGATAAATTAAAGTATTAAACTAGTAGCTGTCCAAAGAATATTGTAGCCTATTTGATTCTAACGCGTAGTAGATTATTAAACAAGCATTAATGGACCATAAGTTCATAAAAATGGAACATGCTTGCAACTATAAGCGCGTTCTTTTGGAAAACTAGCTCCCTGAAAAAAAAAAAAACCTCATTCTTGTCGTTGAAATTATTCTGTTATTTTCAAATGCTATTTTCAAGTTAAAGTTAAAGTGAAAAAAGTATTTATTATTATTGGTAAAATATTTGCCGACACAGGGCTGAGTTGGATCTGTATCTGCCGTGGATTCACTCAACGAACCGTTTGAAAAAATAAGCAATACAAAAAGAATGTATGAGTTTAGCTAAACTAAACATATTAATCAAACCTGTAATCATAGCTGTGGTCATATACAAACAAAAATGCGATAAAAAATATATTAAAAACGTGGAAAAGAAGTCAGCCGAAAAAGGCAAAAAAAGCAGTTTTTTGAAAAAAAAAAATGTCAAAAAACATGTTTTTTAGTTTTTTCCAATGTCAAACTATTTATTTTTATTTTCTAATTTTTATTTTTTGCTTAGCTACTTTGTTGTTTTATTAGTTTTTCATTTACTTACTTTTTCCTAATTTTAATATTTAAGATTTTTTATAATATATTTTTTCCTCTTTTTTCAACTTAACTGTATGACATCCGAGAAAAACCTCACGTTACGGTTTAAAAGACAAAAGCCATATTTATAACTATGTCTATGGTTTTGGTAATGTCTTAATTAATTTCTACTGCATTGTGTGATGTTGTACGCCCACTTGTTCTTATAGATTCTTGAGATTGACTCTGAACAAGCTGATCAATGTTTAGTTGGCATTCAATCAACTGCATGTGCCTTTCCAGATTCTTGAAATTCGGAAGCAAATTCTCATCTCTGTGGATTCACTAACCCGTGTTCACTAGTTGGCATCAAAGAAAGGAATATATATATATATATATATATATATATAGTCATGACCTCTCTCCTTGAACTTTCCTCTTAATCAGAAAATGGTGGGACTTAAATTTTTGAACTGGGAACTTGCATTGAAATTTCATGAGCGATGCGACTGAAGCACTTGCAGAGTTGTCTATCTGTTGGCCATAAATGTTGAAGGCCGCAGTGCCCGCTTTTAACTGAGGAAGGGCACATGCTGCCCTCATTATATATGAAATGCACCCGCCCATGCTGGGCGTACCCATTTTCACTTCCTTTTATACCAACAAAAAAATTACATATGACATAGAGTTTACCCTGCTAGCTTCTCCGAGGTGATGGGCAATTTCGTCATTGCACGTAGCCGCGTTTTTCTGCCATAGACAAAGGACTGAACCTGGTGCTCACCAGGCTAGCTATGCTGGGTCAGGTAGGGCCGGATGGTTGCCGGAGAGTATAACAATTCCTAATGAAATCCGGCCTGTAACACAGGCCACTGCTGGGAATAGTGGGTACAGACCCCTGTGGCTCCGAATCGTCGAACCGGCCCGGACAGCTAGCACATGGGTCCATGTCCAAGCCAACTGTCATAACTCCTATGGTGAGCACATCACCAAAAGTTGAGTTAAAAGGGTTGAAGGAATTGTGCAGTCTGATTAATCTTGTTGAATTTGGATTTGGATGAAAATTAATGTTCATAAGCTCACCATAGATATGCAACTAAAATTGCCTTCTATAATTAATTAGACTGGATTCGCTTAAGCCGGGCGGCGAGTTCGATGTTAATTGGATGTCAACTCTAAACTAATCTGGTTAGATGGATGTGAATGTTGCTAAACATATCTATAACCTTACTTCAATCTGATAAGATCAAAACGCAAGGCTTGGTCTTGTGGAATAATGCCTACCAAGGAAAAATAGTGATCAACATAAGTGCATGGGGTCCGATCCTTGTCAATATCGATCGATTTGGACTGTCGGAGTTGGTGCATTTAGTGAGAGCGAAAGGGCGATAAAGACATTTAAATGAGGGCATAGTTGAACTTTTTTTTTTTTTGCCTTTTACAATTTAAAATATGAAACTATCAAAAAGAATTTGTAATTCTTCATCTCATGAATGCTGATTCATGAATTTAACACTGGAAAATGGTGATTGAGGTGTTTCTTGATCCCCAGGGTTTGCGAGTTTTGGTTGAAAAAGGAAAAACTTGTGAGGCTTTAAGGCTTTAATATGGCCTCCACTCAAATCGATGAGGAGATATCTCTACAAGAACGATGCTTCTACCTTCTTCTCTTTGTTCCGAGGGCTAACGGCTGCTTTGGGCCTCTGGTAAGGAAGCGGTATATTCATCAAATAGAGTGTTGCATATCCACCAATTGCAGTTTAAATGTGTAGTAGTCACGGGATTTGAATTGACGTCTAAACTTTCACCAGCTTACCAATTCGACCAACTACACTATACTCCGCACAATCCAACTAAGGAGTCTTAACTACTTTTCTAGTAAGGCGGGCATCGGGCCAGGCCACTGGCGGGTACCTATACCCGGCCTGACTCGGGCTCAAAAAAAAAAAAGGGCATCGAAAATTATCAAGCCAACCTGGTTGGGCCCAATAAGCTCAGGTGAGCCTGATATTTCCTTTTTAATATTTATTTTATTAATTTGTATATATAAATTTAATATTTTACTATATTAGTTATGTTTATATATTATTTTATATTAAAAAATATTTTTTAATTTAATTGGGCCAGGCCCAGGCGGGCTGGGCCGGTCCCAGCTCCTTATGGGGCCGGTCCCAACTCCTTATCGGGCTGGGCTGTGTGGGGCCGGCCCGATATCTATGCTTAGATGCTAAGTTCCAGGGTTGCAAAAGAAAGAAAAGTGCCGCCTGTATGTGTTTTTTTTAGGAGATACTTTCTCCTGCTTTCCTTACTAAGAATATGCTGCGGCATCCACGTAATTTATCGAAGAAGGTTTCCTTACATGTTCGGCCGAATTCCTGTTGATTTTATCCTTGACTTCACAAATGAGCTCAGTTTGAAAAGTCCAATGTTGAAATCGAACAGAAAAGTGTTGATCATATCAACGTCATAAAATAAATATGATTATGTATGGGATTTTGACTAAAATTCAGCTGAATTGAGGGACATAACATCGGGTCGTTATATATATAATGTGTATTTCTTCATTTATGTTTTTCTTTTTTGATGGAAAAACCCTCCAATTTCTCACATATGCATTGTATTGGGCTATACCTTTAATTCCACCCACCCATTCAAAACATCATGATTATGATTGGACAGACTTCAAATGGTTAATATATATATATATATATATATATATATATATATATATATATATATATATATATATATATATATATATATGTATACATTTATAGTCAACCTTTTGTCAGGGAATTCTCAACTTAAAAATGTAATGAGTTGTGATATGTTTATAATTTTTAAAGTCTAATTTGCATTTGGTGCTTATATGTTACAAGTGAATGCTTTAAAATTCATCCTCAAAGGGATTGGTGCAATTGCCGGGGCGAGGGCTGGTAGAGAAATTTTGATATCTCGTGATGTCAACTCTTTGTGCTGCAAAAAAAAAAAAAAAAAAGACACCGATATGCAAATAGTGTATAATGGGAACGCCTACATCAAAACACCAAAATCAGCTATAGATCCTAACTAGATGATAAAATAAAAAAGGGTTTCGTCATTCACCGGAATTAGCTTGTTGCTCACAGGAATGGTTTAAAATTCAATTGCAGATTCGTACCAACAGATCACGTAAATTACGTTCATGCGATCAAATCTCACAAAAAGAGCGTGACAAAGAAAAAAAAAATCACTCAATTAATAGATCCACATCATATAATGTATATGGAATAAAAGAAACTACATCCAATTTGACTCGTAAAACGGGTGGTGCGAGTCTTCAACTTAGTATAGAGAGAGAGAGAACGATAATGCTCAAGTAAAAATGAGTATCTGGGGACTGATTTTCGGAAGATTCCAAAATTAGTGAATGTGGGTCACATGAAAAGGCGCCAAAAAATGAATTATGTAGGCATTGACGACGACACGGAAAAAAACAGAGGGGAATTTGTTTGTTTGGCCAAGTAGCGAAGGCATTTCGCCCAATTTGAGTTCGTGACATCTCATCAACCCTATATTTAAATGCCCTGAAATAATAAAACGCATCATTTCTGGAACTCGGTTGTAACGAAGCGGCCAGATTCAGGGCTCAAATGATTAGGAGTTTAGGATTTCTTTACCAACTGGCAAACGCGGTTTCGTTTTCTTGTTGCAGCTTCATAAAATAATAATTAATGGGTGTAATAAATAAAGAAATAAATAAATAGACCAGGAGAGAGAAAGAGAGAATAATGAGTTGACGTTGGAAGGAAGGAGGAGGGTCACGGAGTTTGTACTGAACGGGACTACGGAAGAGCGGAGAGAGAGAAAGAGAAAAAGAAAGAGAGACAGAGTGGGGAGGGGCGTGGGACAAGGAGACAGATCACGCGCTCAGCATTTCCGCCCCCTCAGTGTACCCGCCCCTGTACCTGCTTTCGTACGCTCTCCCCAATCTCTTCCCACTTGCCACCGCCCCCATCTCGTGACTCGGATTTGAATCAGCGACTCTGTTACAGAATCAGAAAGTTAGACTCGGTTGTGTTAGATTACAAATTATTATAATGGATTTATTCTTTAAATAAATGAATAACGTAAGTTTGTCATTACTTTTATATATATATATATATATATATATATTAAATAAACTGAATAGCACAAGAGTATTTGTATTTATTTAGTAAAGCTCGTGATATTTCAACAGTTCGAAATACAATAAGCTTTAAAGATTATTTCGATTACACCTTTCAAAAACTTGATTTTGTAAAAGCCAATTATTTTGAAAACTTGGTTAAAAAACCGATTTCGTTGTAAATTTAGTTGGAATGTTTGGATGACAAGAAAAAAAAGAAAAACTTGGTTTAGAAGTAAAAGTCAATTTTACCTCAAAATACTCAGGCCTGAGAAAAGATGTTTTGAGGTAAAACATAAACAAAACGTTTTATGTTGTCATCCAAACACCCCTTTAGTCTTTAATAAAAAAAAAAAAATTAGGCAACGATCGCAGCTAACTGAACGAGCCCTGACTCGTGACTCAGTAAATGGATGATCCGAATCGGTGAATTTCCCAACATGCTTTAGATCTCTAATAAAGAGAAAATGGACTTTAATTTTTAAAGTGAAACACGCGGACCACACATCTCCTCCTTCCGTTACTCAAGTCAAGAGACGAGAAGGCCCAAACTCTTTTTAATATTCTCAAGTACGCGAGAAACGGGGTTTATAGTTTGCTGCGGAAAACGATTTTTCGTTAGAACGAATTCAAAAAATATATCAAAAAAAGAGGAAAAAGCAATATCTGACCAAATGTAATTGAAAGCACTGATGCCCATTATGAGAATATCTTCATACGGATCAGATGTGAGGCCGCGCATATATATTGTAAATAATACCTCTGAAAAGATTTGGTCTTCTGCAAATGAAGATTTAATTTCTGGCAGATCGATGGATGTCAGGATATGCAAACGAGTGAAATTTTATGGGCTCTGTAAAGTGTGAACTTTATTTATCCTGCAACCTTTCCCTTTCTTTCTTTCCCATGTCGCACATAATACTCATCTACAAATCTGAACTTATCAATTCCTTGTGAGTTGGAACGACCTACTACTTGGCTGAAAGCTGAAGCTCCTATCCAATCCATTGTCTCGGTAAGGTATATGACTTGCTTTTCGTGCCTCAAGTACCTCCTTGCTCGTACATCAATAGCTCCTCTTTTGTGGTATAAAATATTGACACCAAAAACAGGTCGCTTAATTAGCAACCCCTGTCTTGTCTGTTGCGCCAGCCTCCCAAGGACCTCAATTGATCAGTTAACAAATCCTAAAACCAACGTGGGTGAACAATTTTTCGACTAATCTACTACATTTCTTTTGCTGATTAGTAAATAAGACCTGTAACAAAAATATTACACATAACATTTGATTACCGAGAGGATCTTCGTGAAGACCAGCCTTCTGCTTAGAACATTTTGGCAAATCGTCAACCAAGTTAGGGGGCACTTGAACATCGCCTGGCCAAGGAAGAACACAGATCAGTGATGGCGCCATTTGTGGAAATCTAGCCCTTCAATAATGCAGGCAGCATCATCACCACGACAACGTCGACTGACCGCGATCCCGAAGTTTTCCCATCTGTGGCGTTGCAAATACGGCGTCTTTTATTAACTCATGAATTTAATCTTGTATGAAGTAGCAGAAGGATAATTAACATTAAATTAGATTTTAATTAACTTGCAATTTGCCGTGATACGGAAGCTGATATGGTGCGTGTCGCTGTCACGTGACCGGCTAACAGGAGGTTCAAGAAAAGGAACCGTAGTGGTGCCATCGTAATTTATGAGCAAACTTGGGCATTATAATAGCAACCGCTTATATCTACCTCCCGTACTTCATCGTCCCTGCGCTCCTCTTTGTGTGCTCTCTCTCTCTCTCTCTCTCACTCACAGTACGACCGACGTCTGCGTCTCTGTCTCTGTCTCTGTCTCTGTCCAGCGGTTCTCTCTTTGTTCTTGTCTCTTCGCCGGAGAAGAAGAAGAAGGAGAAGATGAAGCAGCTCATGAGGAAGCTGTCGAGAGTGGCCGACTCGTCGTCGGCGAGCTACGTCCTTCTGCGCTCCGGCTCGGTCGCT
Source organism: Nymphaea thermarum (assembly GCA_011799765.1). Taxonomy (NCBI): domain Eukaryota; kingdom Viridiplantae; phylum Streptophyta; class Magnoliopsida; order Nymphaeales; family Nymphaeaceae; genus Nymphaea; species Nymphaea thermarum. The sequence goes on from JAANDH010000059.1 coordinate 301,858, forward strand.
CCTAAACGGAAGGGAGGGCGAAGGCGGTCCTCCTCCTGCGCAGAGGAAGGCGATGCGGGTGGCTGTGGAGGGGTGCCGGAGGGCCACCTCCCTGTTTGCGTTGGGGAGGAGATGGAGAGGTTCGTGGTGACTGCCGAGTCGCTCAACCACCCCCTCTTCGCCGAGCTCCTCCGCCGCTCCGCCCAGGAGTACGGCTACGACCAGAAGGGAGTCCTCCGCATCCCGTGCCCCGCCGGAATATTTCGGTCCATCCTCGACATACTCCGCCGGACGGACGGCGGCGCTGCCAGCGTCGGCGTCGATCTCGACGAACTCCTCCTCCGCCTCGCTTCCGTCGACGCCTCCTATTGATCAACCCCTGTTCTCTCCCTCTCTCATTGTGAAACACATTGACGAAAATGTCACCGGATTGTTAGTAGTTGGACTAGCATGGACCTTGACTCTTACCAGAACTACTAGATCTTTATTTATTCGAGTTTGTGGGGTCTCACGAGGACAGCACCGTACTGTGTGGGTTGTGGGCCGCAGAGGGTAGTTTCGGTATTAGAGGTTTCAGGGACAAGCTGACCCTCGTGGATCGCCAAGTACTCCTAATGTACCTTTTTCTTTTTTTTTTTAATTCCATTTTGAGATGGGACATTTTATGTAAATATGGTGAAGAGAGCAGTGTTTGTGCAAATTATGATGTTCAATGACCCTATATGTAATTAATTTTTCTCTTAAATTTCTATTTCGGTGCTTAGAAATAACAAGGAAAGGAAAACTACTTGGATTGCCTTTTCGGAGCACAAATCGCCACAGTTCTTCACACTTTGTGTTAATTTAGTAATACCAAATACGTTCATGTTTGCCTGAATAATTTTCTTTGCTATTCGGCTCAAAAGGTGTAAACACGGAAATCGCCATTTCCATATAAATAGAACGTGTTCCAATTCATCAACCTATTTATTTTGGGAAATCATCACTTGTATTATTTCTTTCTAACTGCTAAATGTGCAGTGGTGGGGAAAATTTCAAAATACAACATTCTTTTCAACGTCCTAACAACTGTCTAAATCACTAGAAAAAGATTCTTAGAAGGTTGGATGACACTCCAAAATTAGGTTTTGAAGCTTCTAAGCTTTCTTTGGCTTCCAAACCAAGTTTTTGGAGTGCTTTAGTGCCATCGAAATTGGGTTTGAGAAAAACAAGTTTGATGAAGCCAGGTTATGTAAAAAAGGTAAAACCCTGACTCTCTTCTTATTCATAAAAACCAGTTTTTGGGTGTGACATTCAAACAGACAAACCAAGCTTTTAAACTCATTAAACAACTTGGTTTCCATAAAACCAAGTATTTGGAAAATTTAGTTAGATAAAAAAGTAATCCAAACACCCTTGGTTTTCAACTAAAGTCATTATGTTATGGAGTACCACAACATTATTGCCTTTCGTCCTAATCCCTTGCTATTTGCATTATTAGGATGTTACCTGTTGGGTAACATGTTTTGGGTCTGAGGCATTTCTTTTGAGCTAATTAACCTGCCCTTTGTGGCATTCATGATCTCTTTTACCTATCAAAATATGTTTTTATCTTTCTTGTCAGGTAACTTAGTGAAAAAGAAAATGCATAAAAAACTTTTACCGGTTCTCTCTGCCGACATAGGCTTCCATGTCAAAGCACATAATTCTTCTTGTGTTGTCAGGTTTGTGATTTGTTTTTGTTGCGTCTTTTATGAGCATTGAGCTCTTGTTACATCATATCATGATATGGCTTGGCTCTTTGATAGGCATCTCATCATCTAAATGTGGTGTGCCCATAGTTGAATCAAGCAATACACCTTCTATACATCAGATCCAATGTTGTTAAGTGTGTTGATGCAAAGCGATACACAGACCCTATGAAGCGATGCGATGCACAATAATGTGAAATGATACGTAAGCATCACAACTAAAATTCTTGAAGTATATACAAACTTATGAAATCACATCTGTGATTTCAAAATTCAGAGTAATAAAAGAATACATACACTGTGACTGGCCAATGACAAGTGGATTGACAACAAGGAAAATATGTTCCTCAAAACTAAAAAATGAAGAGGGATATTAGCAAGTGTTTTTTTATCATTAATCATGTTCTTTGGTCTATTTACTGATAACATGCTTTAAATAGGATTTGTTGACTTCCGAGATTGTGGTTTTCTAGGATGTGGAAATAAAGAAGGTGATTGATAAAGGCATTAAGCCTAACGGATTGTACTTCATCCTAAAGCCATCAAGAGATTTTCTTAGTTTTAATGTGTCTAGTAGAAATTGAAATTGCACTCTCGCAAAGGGATCTGCACGGTGAAAATATGCCCTAGACATTCTCAAGGAAATGAAGAAACTTGGATCTCGCTCTATCGACACACCTATAGAAGCCAAACCATCACTTAATAGCAATGATGAGGACCCTAAGGCTGAGAAACAATGGCTTCTAAGATTGGCCAGTAGCATATCAACTTTACGATAACCCAGACATTACTTAGAAGATAACTTGGTTTATCATTACATACAAGATCCTAGACAATCACATATGAAGGCTATTGATAGAATTATGAGATATATTACAAAGTTATCCACCTAAAGCTTATAGGTTAAGAAAAATAGTCACACTCATGTCATTGGGTACAATGATGCTGACCGGGCTAGAGACATCATCAACCATAAATCAATTACTGGATAGTATGTGATTATATGAAAAAATAAACCAAATATATACCGTTTATTTTCAGATCTAGTACAGTGGTGGAGTTATTGAACCCACTTGGGTGAAGTGCCTTCTTAGCAAAATGGGATTTTATGTGTTGCCTCTAAGAGCTTATACTGCAATAACAAGACTACAATTCATAGTGATGCCAATCTAGCTTTTTATGAATGGATGAATAAAAGGACCGAGTACATCAAGCTTAATTATCATTATGTTCGTGAAAAGATTGTGCCCAAAGAGATTAAGACTGATTGTCTAAAGAATTAAGACAACTACCAGAGGAATTTATTAAAGGAATTACATAAGACCCAGTTGAGAGGGAGTGTTGAATGTGGGAGCCCATTTCAAAGCACACTGAAAAGTTTTTTATTATCTCCTCAATGGCTCAAAGATTTGCTAGTGGTTCGCTTCCCTTTGATGCATTGAATTCTTTTTTGCAAAATTCTGTTTGCACACTTTGCATTGCTGTAAGAAGTTTCCTTTATCATTTCTCTATACATAAGGCTGAGTTGAGGATGTACAATGCAATTGCTCTCTCATGGTGAATCGAAAATATTCGAATGTGCCCTTAGTTTCATGGCTGAACCATGTTAAATTTGAGTCTCCTTGAATTCCATCTTTTTTATCTTTATTTACACCTAGTATTAGAGTGAAGATCGTTTTTGGTCATTTAGTAGATTACATTCCTCATCATACTCTTCTAGATGGCATTGCGTGGACACAATGATTCAAACTACTCAATGCAATGTTAGAACATCAATTGTACATGAAATAGGTACCCCAAATCTTAAGATCACCAACATGCTATTAGATGGTTTTACTTATCTCATGTGGACAAAAGCTGCCAAGTTATCTCTTAGCGGCAACTCTAAGTTAGGGTTCATTAATGGGCATAAATCAAAACCACCCACAACATATCCCATATAGGATGATGGATGTTAGAAAATTACTTGGTCATGTCGTGGCTCATAAACTCTAAAAAGCCTAAAATTGCAAAAAATTTCATGTTTCTTGACACGGGGAAGCTATTTAGAATGTGATAGAAGACATACATAGTGAACAATTGAAACATGGTGAAGGACATACATAATGAGCAATACAACATTGCTCAGATGTTTCAAATTGCTCAAAGAATTCATGAAGTAGAAAGGAAGATTAACCAATGAGTGAGTATTTCACTTGTTTGAAAGGCTTGTGGGCTGATTGACACCTATGCTCCTAACACTATCAATCTAATAAAGTATAAAAAAATAGTGCTTTTTTAAAATCCTTGCTGGTCAAGGTCACAACTAGGGAGCACCTAGATCGCAACATTTCATGATGTAAGATCTTTCATCCCTTTCCTCTGTATGCTCACTCTTTGTGCTTGAAAAGTCAATATGTTGCATTATGAACCCCTCGAAAGATGAAGGCCAACAGCAAGAGCAGTTTGAAAAGTTGCATTTGCTCGTGGTCATCAGCCTAAAAGTATCATCCACGACTCCTAAGGACATATTTATGGAAATAACAAAAGGTTGAAGTGTGAGCACTCTGAAAAACAAAAGGCCATTCTATTGAAAATTGTTGGTTTCTCATTGTGAAGCTATAAAAGAAATCTGTGTCACGTGAGAGTGAAGAAAATGGATTGGCTCTCATGCTAAGCATGGATCCTAACAGGGGTACCTTTAATATTGCCACAAAAAATCAAAGCAAGCAAAATAAATATGCATGACTCTAGAAAAAGATTGCAGGCATGATTAAGACTGTTCAGAACTCAAAAAACACAAGTATGGTGGTAACTGGCTTGGGTTCCCACGCCAATGTAGGCATTTATAGATGTAGGGGTGATCAACCATATGTGCAATAGATTGGATGTCTGAACAAACACTTAGTTGTCCAAGATAGATGATTGTTTCAGCATCCAATGGAAGGGTATTGGAAATACCCAATTTTTTGATAAAACCATGAGCAGCATAGTTCTTTACATGCCCAATTCATGTGCTAATCTAATGTCTATTACCTACATTACCTGTGATTTGAATTGTTCTATTATATTCTCCCTGACTAAGTTGTATTTTTGGATTTGAAGACTCAATAGACAATTGGTGAAGACTTTTGAAAGGAGGACTCTATTATGTTAGTCAAAAGTCATTTGCTTTACATGCTGGAAATAAAGAAGCTGAATAACGGTACTTTAGACTCAACTATCCTTCCACTAAACCTTTGAAACTTTTATTCCCTCACATGGATTTTGATTGCAGTTGGCCTGATGTTTGTTAACATGCATATTTATCTAGACCACCTTTTCATATTTCTAGTAGTATTGCTTTGGCATCATTTGATTTAATTCACTCTCTTGTGTTGGCAACATGCCTGTGATATCAAAAACATACTTTTGGTACTATGTGCTGTCCATAGATAATTATTTCAAAGAATCTTTGTTTTATCTCCTAAAATCTAAAAAGGTAGTTTTGAAAAAATTAAAATTATTTTGTAAAATTATCAAAAATAGATTTTAACAAGAAAATTAAATGTTTGTGTTCGGACAATAGGACCAAATATAGAAATCATGCTCTTAAGCAGTTTACATACAATAATGCTATAGAGCTTAACCTGGTCTCTGAGGGACAATGAGTATATTCACAACAACAATGGGCGTGTTTGAACAAAAAAGTCACTATCTTTCAAAAGTTGTTGTACAAATGTTTCAAATGAAAGTTCCTAAGTTTTCCTAGAATGATACTGTATCTCATGCATGTAACATCATTAATAGAATTCCTGGGAGACATCTTAATAACATGGCTCCTTTAGAAAACTTGAGTGGAACAAGATTAAAATTAATCATATGTGCACCTTTGGTTGTGTTACATATGTTTGTGTTTCACCTCCTAATCTTGACAAACTAAGTCATTATTCTCTTAAATGCAATTCTGAAAGTGACAAGTTTATTGTTTCTCGCGATGTGAGACTCAGCAAAGATGAGTCATATTATAAACATCACTTAGATGGTCATAATAGTCATAGTAAGGGGGAGCTTGTTTGACCAATGTTAAGTGAATATGAAGATCTTTTGTGCATCACTGTCCAAAGGAAGTGAAAATCAAATCTTTCTTGAGAATCAAAATTCTAATCTTGAGCCGAGTACTGACAATGAAATTATGGAGGTAGATTCTAATGATGAGACAAAAACAAGCAATGAGAATGAAATTCATAATGACATTTAGGTTCAACCTAAGTACTACAAAAAAGTCTCACAACTTTCTAGATACTTGCAAGACTATGTCACATACATGACCCTTGTCCATCCAATTAAAAAGAAAGCTGGATATGCCCAAATTTCTGTGCATCATAAAGCCTTTCATAGCCATATCTTCTCTAATCATGGGCCAGTCTTTTCATGATGAAAGTAGTCATCTGAATTACGAATAGCCATAAAAGAGAAACTTGAGGCTCTCAAGAGAAGCAACACCTGGACCAATCATGGTGTTATGTCTATATGCACCAGCTCCCAGGGTTCATTGATGTAGCAAATCTAGCATATGTGGGTTGGTTCCACAAGGTGTTGTATGTTCTAAAGCAAGTGCTGGGCCTGATTCTAGGAACTTATTTATGTCCTAGTCAAGTTTGATTCACCTGCTCAAAGGCCGACCCATCTCTCTTTGTTCTACATCACAATGGCTCTTTCATATGTATGTTAGTGTATGTGGATGATATTATTCTTATTACAGGAAATGCCCTAAGCCTGATTGACAAAGTTGTAATGAAGTTTGGCGAACATTAGGGATATACAATGAGTGAGTTGAGATCAAGTTTGGCAAACTCGAACTTGACTTGAGTCACATATAACTTGGCTCAAGCTCGACTCGAGTTTTATGAGGTGAGCTCGAGCTCAACTCACTTAACTGAGTCCAAGCTTGAGCTCGACTTGTTTAAGCTTGTCCCTTAATACATATTTTATGCTTTTCAAGTGATGAATGCATGATGAACTATTTTATCTTTCAATAAAGGGATATATATGGGAGGTGAGTATTTACAAAGAGGTAAAACTCCAGCTTGACAGAAAAAAAAACAAAAAGGAAACCAATAAAGAGCATATCTATAAAACAAATATCTGGATACACTACACAACTTGTTTAAGTTTGAAATACACAATATTTTACACTAAAATGCAAAATGCCTCCCCAACTTATCATAAAATAAATTTAAAATTTCCACAAGTTTGTTCAAGCCATTTTAAGTTTTTGAAATTACAAAAATAAGTACTAGTGTGAAATGAGTCTAATTTAGTCGAGTTCATCCAACTCGAACTCAACATGTTTTACAAACTCAAGCTATCAGTTAAGCTCGAACTCGACTTGTTTAACTAACGAGTTGGCTTGAGTCCAGCTTAACCAAGCAAGTTCAAGTCAAGTCCGAGTTGGCGCGACTGGTTGAACATATCTAGAGATCATTTTGCATGCAAGGACCTAGGAAAACTTCATTACTTCTTAAGGATTGAAGTTGCATAATGTCTAATGGAGCTAGTTTGTCTCAATAGAAATACATGATGGAAATTTTCAAGCCTGTCAATATGCAGAACTAACCAAGCTCCAAGCCTATGTCGTCCACAACCAAATTGTATGTTGGGGATAGTGCAGATTGCGATAATCTCCATTTCTTAGCAGAACAACGGGAGCACTATAAGTTCTTATGTTGACTCACCCATACATTGCATATAGCATCAACATGGTCGACCAGTTTATGCATAGACCATCAGTGGCACATTCATCAGCAGTACAACATATACTTCAATGTTTAAAGCTTGGGTACCATTCAGTATGGTCTGCACTTTGTTGCATCTAACGATAAACACTTATATGTATATTCAGATGCATATTGGAGCAGCTGCTCCAATGATAGGCATTTCACCTCTGGTTATGTTGTCTATCTTGGACATAACTTGATATCTTGGAGTTCAAGGAAACAACATGTGGTTTCCCAGTCAATCCTAAAGGTGAACTATAGAGAAATTGCCAATGTCGCCACTGAGGTGGTGTAGATTAAGTCATGGTGCAAGTAATTGAAATCCCTAGTTATCTACAAGCCAACAATGTGGTGAGACAATATGAGTGCCAATTACCTTGCAGCAGCCCAGCTCATTCTACATTTCATGTCAGAAACAAGCATGCATATAGAAATCAATATCTATTTTGTGCGAGAACTTATTGTCAAAGGATCATTGGATGTCCAACATATCTCAACCAATAAACAAATCACAGATGGGTAGACCAAACCCTAACCAACACTCAGTTCAATCATTTTCATTGCAAGGTCAATGTCCAAGAGATCAATGTCCAAGAGAATGAGTTTAGCTTGTGAAAGGAAACTTACCTCCACACAAAAGAGGATAAGCTCAGCTAGAAGGAAATGAATCCCTTGAATACGGAAGATAGAAATTATCCTAATCGAAGTGAAAAGCTTGACAATTGTACAAAACAATTAGTTAAGGACCTCATCGTGTACCTTTGAGAAAGGCAAGAGGTAATGTTAATAGTAAATGACCCTCAATGAGTTTCACTGTTGAGAGTTGAGGTGCCAACCATGGATGCAGGTCTCACGACCAAGCCAAGTAAAAAATCCTTAGTGTATTTTTCTCTCTCTTCTTCTTCATTTAATTTTTCTTCTTCTCATTTGCACTATCCCTTTACCGTCTTTTGGGGCTTGAGATCCATTTGCAATATGCAGATTAAAATGTCACATTTTTGTTAGAAGATAAGCATTTGTTGAAGAAAAAAAAAGGCACAACAATAGCCCTTGATGGTTGCTTGAGCACCTTTGCTGATACAATTCATGAAATTGAGGAGGCAGAGCACGTGATTTTCCAGAGATGGTTTTCCTTAGATTAAAAATACTTTCAGTACATAGGAACATAATATAAGGAGCCTCACATACATGATGGGAAATAAACTTGCTATATTTCAGTTATTAATTGAAGTCTTGTGCACACCATAAGCATTTTATATAAAAAATATTTCCAACAAATACAATAGACTTCAGGATCTGGGGTTGCACATGACCATCTATATATACATAAACCTTATGAAGTATTCTGGCCATCTAACCTCATCATTTAGCTCAACAATAACCGCCGTTTCATAAGAAGCATAGGTATCCAAGCTCCACTGCAATATTCGAAGATTGTATCAAGTGCGTTAGGGTGTGAATTGAAAAATTCCCCTCGAACAATATTAAAACCAATTTACGTGTGCATTTCTTTGCTTACTTGGCTACTTTTGTGTGCCTATATGTTAGGATATCTAGATATATTTTGGCTTGTCAGAGTGCACCAACCATCTAATTAAGGTCATTTGATCATCATTATGGATGGTCCAAAGAAAAACAAGGAGAAAAAAGTAATGCATTTTTGAAATCTAGTATTAGTTCTTATATTTTTCCTTTTCTTGTCATATATATATATATATATATATATATATATATATATAGACAGAGAGAGAGAGAGAGAGACTAGTAGATGTTAGATACTTATATGCTAGATAGGTGAGAAAAATAAGATGACAAAGAATTGTTTTGCCATCATTTTTTCCTTGTTTTTCTCTCAACCCTTGACCCGACAAAGACCAAGAGCTGATATTATTCATTATCCATCTAGCAGCTAAGTATCTAGCACTTACCAATTTCTATATATATGTATATTTGTTGAGGGAGTTCCTAGATGTTGCCAGATGGCTAAAAATAAAAAATCTGTCTCTCAAACAATATCCATGAAATGAGTACTGAGAATAGTTTATAATAAAACAAAGTTTTAGGATTTTTTAGCAACAGTTCATATTTCTTTCAGTGGTCGATTTTTTATTACTATCTGGTCACATTTAGTGCACACATACTCATGTATAGTCAAGGGTGGACCTAGGAGGCCTTCAGGTGCCATGCCCAAACCAACTGCCCACCTTACCCCACCCCTGAAACCAAAGATTTTAGAAAAACAAAATTTACTAGAAAATTTGAATTTGGTACCTGTTTAAATTTTAGGAAATATTGTTTCGTCCATGTAAACATTTTTGAAACACTGTTCAGACCTCCAATGAAAAATTTCAGGTTTCGCCCCTCCATATAGTCCACCTTGCAGATCGCATTTGTTAAATGCAATCCAACTGAAGAACCACTTACTAGGTATGCGATTACCACGTGCAATAACGGGTTCCTTCTTTTTCTTGACGCTTTTTCTTTATCAAAAGATAAAGAACTGATAGCTATGCCATATTCACTACCTTGTCCATAAATTTACATCTGTAGATTTCATTCAGTTTCAGCAACTAACTTTGGGAATAAAAGAACGAGGACATGTAGCAAATACGTAGCTTTTAGATATGCAGGGCCAGAGAATTATAGAATTTTATAAATTTTTAAGACTTGTCAATTTATAAATGAGGAATATTTTCCTGAAGTATTAATATGAAAATAGGAATTTTTGGGTCTGTGTAGTCAATTGTCCACAGAGAGCCCACAACTGCCTCCACCCTTGTTGGTAAGGTATGCTTGCTAAATTCAATTTTATCAGGAGATGAACTGTTGCATTTGGACAACAAGAAAAAAGAAGAAGCTAAACTTATCGCCTAATACCGTCAGATATGGTTGACCGTCCTGTCACGGTCATCCTACTAAGGAATATCTCTCTCTTCCTCTCTCTCACTTATGTGGGGTTGGTGCCTACAACTGCCAAGAAAATTGATCAACTATTTTGGGATCATTAGTTGACTCATTGTTTAAGATATTGTTAATTCACACATGAATACAGACAATTTATACGTTCAAATTTATACGGACGGACTCTTCATAATTCGATCCTTACACAAGTCTAAGTGCAATTATAAGGTTCAAATCGTCTTATTAGGCTTGATAAAATCACCAGTGAGGTGGTAGAATCCGAGTCAAAAGTTCAGCTAGAATCTCTCCTTCTCTCTCATCTATCTCAAGTACTGAGCTAACTGTAAGGTGGTACTCTACGGTGCATCACAGTAGTATCATTTTCTTGGTTTTTTGAGTAAGCAGGGAGGAACAAAGCACCACTTGAGTGGGAGCTGAAGCTCACTTGCACCCCCATTTTTGTCACTGCCCGAGGATCCAAGGCTGCATCAGTACCTTAAGGATGCGCTCACGCTGCATGCCAATTAGGGCATCACTGCGTCCCCATTTATAGCATAAATGACAACAGCATAGCTCGAACAAGAAACCAGTTCCTCAGTCCCACCAGCCAACACCCCTTGGGGTGCCACTTAGTGCATCATAACTTCATTATGGGTGCTGCTAATTTCTTGCAAATCCAACTATGTAGATCAATGCAAATTAAATAATAAAGGGTATAATATACTAAATTTATGATTACTAGTGGAGGAGCCAGGAATTTTTGACTGAGGAGCACTTGAGTTGGCAACATAAGTTCGGTCTGGGCATCAACATGTAAGTTTTGAGTTGATCTGAAGGTGTCGCAAAACGATTTTTATTGGACTGATAGTGGGCAATTGCCCAGACCAGCCAACAAGTATCTCCGCCATTGATGATTACTTAGACGAGATGGATTGTTTTCCTTAATGAAATCCATGTCAGTGACTCAGCAAACAAAATTAAAGGTAGAAAGCATTGTGCAGGTCTCTATATCATGACAATGAATCCCATGTACCTCCATGGGCTAAGCTGCTAGCTGCTTCCTAATTTCTCAAGAAGGCTATCCTTATCTCTTGTTAACAAGAAGGAGCTAAGTGCATGTCACAGTCGATTGATTGTTTTTATCACAAAAATAAAAGAGATGTCCACAAAAAACAAAGCTCCCTACAGCCAATGGAAGGCCTTTTTGCATAAAGCAGAATAAAGAAATTTGATCTCCAAACAACGACAAACCTTGTTTTCATGTACAGAGAAATCCGTGATTACTTGTCGTACATGAAAATTACATGTCTAAAATATGTAAATTCTAAAAGCAACGGGTTTTTGATGTACAATTCGTTTTTTCTTTTAGTGGTTAAAGTTCAACAAGCTCGGTTCTGCGGATCATATAATATGATCTATACAATGAAAAGTTAACAATCATATATTCTTATAATTACCCAAAAATCTTTTGTTGGCTGTCTCTTTGTGACTGCTGTTGATAGTAATCATGGTCAAGTCCTTACTTACGTATTCTGGTTGATTTGTTTAACTCCTCATCGGATGATTCTTCTTTCCTTATGGGGTTGTCTTAGTCCTTAGGCATGGGATAAGTGTTTAAGATGCATTAATGCCTAGTGAGTCCAACATTGTTCTGATTACTTGCGCATTGTACTGAGTTCAATATTGCTCAATCATCATTTCGCCATGCATGTTGGAGAGAGAGAGAGAGAGAGAGAGAGCTTGCAGATGGTAGACACTTGGATATTATACCAATACGTAAGATATCGCTTTGTTCTTTCTCATTTCAACGGTTGATTCGAAAAGCAAGGAGAAAAATGTAAGAGAGTATTTTTGTCATTTAGTAATAGTTCATACATTTTTTCTTTCTTTCTTTTTTTCTCTCAACTATGGATTGGAAAAGATTAAGGGGGCTGAAATTGTTCCTGATTCATCTAACATTTAATGTCTATCATTTACTAATTTCTCTATATATAGAGGGAGAGGAATTGGTAAATACTAGACCGCTGGGTAAGAGACAAAAAACCAGATATCATAAATTTGTAACAAAAAAAAATGTAGTTTTAATTCAAGTTATTTTTGCGAAATGTTTGACTTCTCTACTAGATGTTATATCCCATTTTGGATTATTAAAAAAAATATTATTAAAGCAAAAAAAAAAAAAAAACTACGTTAACATGTTTCTCATTAAACCACTCATAAGGTCATGTCAGATTGCCAAAAAAAAAAAAAAAACACTTGAATGTTAATTTTACAGGGCTGTTGTTTCTTAATTAAATGGTCTGGTATTTTACCCTTCTCTCTCTCTCTCTCTCTCTCTCTCTCTCTCTTTATATATATATATATAAATATATATATATATATATATATATATATATATATATATATATATATATATATATATATATATATATATATATATATATATATATATATATATATATATATATATATATATATATATATATATATATATATATATATATATATATATATATATATATATATATATATATATAGATTTAGGTGTTATAAGGGTTAGGTGTATCAGCCTGCATTCCGCAAGAATTTGGTGATCGATCCACAGCTTGAAAAGCTACAATGTGGATGTTAAACCAAAGCGGCAGCCCATAATTGAAGAATTATACACTTTTAATGCAGGATGATGCAAGCTGAAACAGACGGGCGACCATCTCCATCTACCTCCCTCTTTTTCTAGAAGGAAAGGATTACATTATATTTCAAGACGAATTAATAGTCTAAAGTACTACTGGAAAGTACAGTAGATGAAGGACCGTGAGTCACCGGCTGGGAATGCCTAGAATGAAGACCGCAGTTTTATAGGCCGAAATCAAGGCGAATAATTTTGACTATCGAGCAAGGGGAGCACGCAACAATTCATTATAATATGTTTCAATGAGGGTGCTGGTTGCTATGATATGATAAAAGAGAGAATCACTTTCATGACTTACAATGCACAATTTTAGCTTTAAAAAGGCAGTGACAGACTGCTAGCTCTAGTCTTTTATATTGTGAGTGATCGTTTCGAGTGATCAACAGTATTTCATCCTACCCTTTAATTGAGAGTCAAAACTTTCACCCAACCATTTATTCTTTTAGAGTATAGGGCATGCATGCTTTTCATGTCTTGATGTGCCATCTTCATTGTAATTCAACTTATGCATGAGTGGCTACGCGGCACAAAAGAATTGATGCTTCAAAAATGACTGCTTACCAATTACCTATACCTCATCTATGTGCCAATCCTCTTCAAACAGCTCGATCCGTTTTTATTCGAAGACTGAGCCCACAAGAGGAAGAAAAGTTGACATATTTGCGGCTTTTTCAAACCAAACCTCGGTAATAGAGAGAAATATGTATGGCCAATCAACGAAAGAAGATCCTTTGAAGGAAAGGTTTGAATAATAAACTAAACTACAGAAAAGTAAAGGTTCACAGATTGCGGCCTTCTGTCCCACTGAGGGGAAGATGGAAAGAAAAGGTTGTTTGTCAGCTAAAGCTGTATTAAAAGATCATCAGTTCACAGATTGCGGCGTCTTTCGGAACACGACGCGAGGAAAAGGGGAGGAGGTATAATATTCTTTTCAAGTTGAAGTAGAGAGGGGTACGAAGCTTGGAAATCCGTCCAGTACAAAGTTCGTTTTAAGAGAATTAATTAGCTAGCCACGAGCTTAGCTTGCTAAGATTAAACAATTATGTCTGATCAGACTAATTGATATTTTGCATGCATCATATCGGTTATGAGATATATAACCTTCTAAAATAAACACAAATCCTGTTCTTCTTTTTCTTTTCAAAGTTAACTTTACATGTAGCATTTAAAAATCATTAGTGACATTGATTAAATTATTCATAACTAATTTATACAGCTCTCAGATGGACTTAGTTTTCATACTTTCACAAATCACAAGTATTTTGCTGACGTATCGCTAAGACTCAACGGGCCACTTAACATCTGTCGACGGAGGTGCTATCTTTTGTTAGTGAGCCATGGGGGCCCAAGACAATTTAAAAAAACCAAGAAACCTGTTTATAGTTTCCAAAATTTTAAAGTTGGTCTTTATAAAAAATTTGAAAATGATCAGTCAGTCCTTGCAAAATATTTGAAAACTATACTTCAGCCCCCTTAAGAAAAAAAGTTTTGTCTCGGCTCCAGATGGGCACTTCAAATTTCAAGATCAGGGCTTTCGGAGGACGAAAAAAAGAAGATCAAATTCAAGACAGTAAGGGGGCGTTTGATAGAATGGAATTATGGAATTGGAAATATACTTCCGGAAATATATTTCCTGAAAAAAGGGAATGAGAAAAATAATTCCGATTCCATTTTTGATGAGTGTTTGATAACTGAGAAATATATTTCCAGAAACATATTTCTGTGTTTGATGATACAGAAATATATTTCTGTGTTTGATAATAAGGAAACATATTTTCATATTTACATAATCTTTATATATAATTTCTTAAACACATGATGAATACAGAAATCAAGCACTACCCAGAAATAATAATAATAATTACGCCCAAAGATAAAAAATGATATGCATTTCCTTGTCAAGCATATCTAAGTTCATTCATATGTTCGAAGTTAAGAAATCATAACAAATCTATCCTCCGGGCAACAAATGAATGAAAAATCAAGATGGTATTGTGTGATTCATTACAAGAATCTCATGTACATATAGAGTAAAGAAGGTACATACAGGTACAGCAACAATGACATGTTTTTCTATTTTCATGTATGGCTCACATACACATTACAGAGTCTTGGCATGCACTCTTCTCTTCACTAAAAACTGCATGCCAAGACTCATTGCTAGGTGATCTTCCACTCATGTTGATGACAACATCACGCAGCACTCCTATTGCGAGAGCAATCTTCCCTTCTTCATACAATTCAATTGCAACATGCTTTTGACCTCTTGCCTGGTGCAGTAGGCAGTTCAGGGAAATAAAGTCCTGCAGAACAAAACATCATACTGGTGTAAGGACATCGGACAATTGCACAATCAAAACTACTTAATACTGGTGTAAGACAAAGACATTTTGCGTGAGGCTTTTGAGCAACTTTTTATTGTTTTCAAGTTTTCTGCAGGAAGAAATCTATCCTCATCATACCCCCCCTCTCCTCCTAGTATTTTGTTTCCCTTCTGTTCCACCTTATACTTTCTCTTTTTTGTTACCTTTTTTAGCATAAAATGTCTAACTGAACACATTACAGTAAGATTAGAAAAAATTAAGAATTACTGCAAAATTACAGGAAAACAAAAATAATGACATCAGAACAGAAAAGTGAATGTAAATTCGTCTTAGCTATGCCAAAGCTATGCTTCCTGATGTTAACCTACTCTTAGAAAAGTGAATGTAAATCCGTCTTAATGGCTATTTTAGAAATGCTACACCTCCAGTTCAAAGTTGTCAAACAATCTTATCGAATAAAATGATCATGGACATATAAAAATTAGCTGTCAAACAAATTGTATTAACGACAACATATTTGTTTTTTCTCTTGAACAAGGTAAAATGACAACATATTTGTTCAGCAGCTTAAATGTATATCAAACATGAATCTAACAAGTACAATTCCCCAATAGCATACTTTGTGGCAATTAATCAAGGAAAAGCCACCAGAGACACACAAAGGCAGTTCTTAATTACGGCAGCAATAACCCATTTATGAACAAAATGCTCAAGGCAGGCACTGAACTAGAGGAGGTTGCACATGAATCATATCAGTTATGAAGGAAAATAAGACATCTTAACATTTCTGTTCATTTGAAGCTACAGTATCCTTCCAAAGTTGCCCATGACAATCCAAATTGCAGAAGGGGTATAAAAAACTGTTTTCTGAATTCTCATCACGCTGCCTAGGGTGGGATGAAAATTCCGAAAATTTCATCCCAGGAATTGGATGCCATGGTCAGATATTTGGTCCTTAGTTTGATGGAACCGGAATGGAATTCAAAAACTTGAATGTTGATCCCCTTTCTACAGTGAAATCCAGACAATCAAACATGCCCAAGAGTAACAGAGATAATCAAAAACGGGGAAATAGGAAACCAAGAGAAGGTGAACACAAAAGAAAGTTTATCTTTTGAAGCCAAACAGACGAGAAAGGTCAGAAATTAGAAGCACAAATGCTATTGCATACCACAGAATGTCAGGCTGATTAAATCACACCACACTTTCCTCCTTCAAGATGTTTATCTGACCAAAGATAAAGAACTTGTCAACTGGTAGCTAAGAGTTAGTGATTAGTCCTTGCCAAATATCCAGGTAACTTCAATATCTCCAGCAGTGAATACTTAGACCCTGGGACAATTTCAACTCTTCCTGTGAGCGTGAGCCTCGTTCTAGGTGGTGAATACAGACTCATGTTGTATTCACCACCTAGATAACTTACGGTGAGGTGCCTAGGATCTAGATAGTTTAATAAAAGGAAGGGTACACAAAAAGAGAGAATTGGGGCTCATGTGAACCACCGAGGAGGAGAACCAAGATAATAAATTCTCTTCTACAACGACCATTACTTCCCAAACTTGTTACAAATTTTTCCTACAGCCAACAACATCAACATGATAGTTGCAGTTAAATTCCGAATGAAAGCTATAAATTCCACCAAAACCTAACCAAGACAAAAGCCTAACTGTAACTGATACCAACTGAATCCCCATAGTCAATGTTGCATTTGTTATCAAGGAACTATATCAAGGAACCTAATGAACCATTTCTCTTTGGCTATATTAAGGAACCTAATGAACCATTTCTCTTTGGTGTGAATGGTCATTAAAAGGAAAGGAGCTACCAAGAATGCAGGAAGAAAGAACGAGTAGCACAGAAAACAACTGGAGAGGAAGGTCGGCCATCTCTGAAACCAAAAGAGAATAAAAAAAAGGAGAGGAAGACACAGGTTACTCAGTACCCAGAGCAACAGAAACCAACTATTATCCGCCACGCCTGCTTGACTCGATTTGCCAGTACTTCTTTTCTCCCTCCCTTTTGATGTCATGAACTCCAAAATCCACATAAACAGAAGAAGAAGGGCCAAACTTACCACCAAAAGGAAAGATTGCCAACATAATCAACACAGTGGCACCAACAAACTCAATCACTTCTAGTCCACACAAAAGAAAACACCAAACAAAAGAGGGAAACAACGATCGGGTTCAAGCATATGAAATTTCTAGGTTTACATCATATTGGGCATGCACCAAATAATCAGATTTATGTACAAGAAGTAAATAAAATGGCAACCTTGAACGAGAGACCGAGAGAGAGAGAGAGAGAGAGAGAGAGAGAGAGAGAGAGAGAGAGAGAGAGAGTTGCAGGCAAGAGAGAAGGGGGAAGGGAGTGTTCACCTCTATGAAAAGAACTGCATAGCCAGCAAATACAAGCAAAGATGTAAGAAATGAGGGAGCGTAAGAATGTCAAAACGCAGCAGGAAGAAGGCTGCGTAAGAAATGAGGGAGCGTAAGCAATAATCACCTTATTAAGGAGCTGATGAGGGAATCCTTCGAGTGGGGAAGGTTCGTGGCAGCAGGAAGAAGGCTGCGGCTTCACGGTGCGTGAGGACGAAGAGTGTTGCGCGTGAGGACGGGCGTTGCGTGAAGACAAAGAGGGCTGCTGCGGCTGCGAAAGGCGAGTGAGGAAGAGGAAGCTGCGAAAGGCGAGTGAGGAAGAGGAAGCGAAACGCGTTTTCGGACCGTGCCCTAACGGTCCGAAAAATAAATCCAGCTCCGGGTGGAATAATGTTTCCGGAATAATCTTTCCGGAATCGACCTCAACGGTCGACAAAAAAATTTCGCGTTTGATACGCTGGAATTTTTTTGGAAATTTGAATAATATTTCTGATGCTACAGTATACTGAACTATCAAACGCCCCCTAAAAAAGCCAGAAAAATTAACTAGAAGGGCATTCATTTAGAAACATTTATATCTAGGGAGGAGGGAAGGTTGGGGGAGGGGGGACACTTATATATGTATAAAAGTAAATATTAAATTTGTCAATGTAAAAATAACGGAATTTAAAGCGCTATTGTGGGCAGCTGCCGACAGCAACCACATGTGGCTATGCCACTGATTCAAGATCTGACAAATAGAAGCCATAAGATTCTCAAAGCTCCAAGTTGATGATGTTAGATCTTAGGGGTTTACAAATATATGCATGAGAGAGAGAGAGAGAGAGAGTACCCAAACACTATGCAGATCGACTACCAAAAGCCGTAGAAAGGATGCCTAACCACAGAACGTATCAGGCTTTCAAGAGAGACAAAGATGCCATCATCGAAACTCAGTTCACGTCAACAAAGAGCTGTTATTCTGAAACAGATAATCATGAGCATTTAATTGTTATTTTCTTTGAACAACACAAAAAACATGACTCTTGTGAATGCAAAACATTTTGGCATCCGATAGAATCTCAAATAATCAATTCTCAAGGTAAGAACCCATTGGCATGCAAAACTAGAAAGTGACCCTAGTCAATGCAATACTTGAAAAAAATATGACTAACGGGTCGGGGAACGGGCCCATCAAACTTCTAAAGGGCCGGCTTTCTCTTGAACTTTCAAAGAAACAAAACTTTGACACCCTACATACATGAGGTCAGTGATTCATATCTCATTAACTTGTTCCCTAAAAATGTCTTTTGCAAATCTTGATGGTGAATAAGGAAAAAAGAGGGAAATATGAAGGGTGTCAATTGAAAAGCACTCCCGCTAATGGGCATGTTAAGACACACATGGGTCTAGCGGGGGCAGCAAGTATGGCCGAACAAAAGACCCGAGTGTATTTGCCATTTAGAATCAGGAAGCATACATGGACAGTGCCTATATAGGCACACATACATCACCACTGTCGCACATCTCCAGCCAAGTGACTACCAACCCATGCTATTGTGTGAGCTTTCTCTTCAGGTATGTTCGGTAGCCTTGGATCTCAAATCCAATGTGATTTGGATCTCTATTTTAGATCATTGAAGCTAAGATCAAAGGATTTCAGACGGGGGATTCGAGATTGATTGTTGTTACCAAAGGAATTACGTGTGAGGGTCTTAGGATCCCTTGATTGATACAATTAAAGATTTTCAATCTACTATTTCCCACAAACTGGCAAAAGAATACATATGAACTATGTGAAAAACAAATTGAACTTGTTTTAATAATCTTTCATAGACACAGGCATACGAAAACCACATTCAAGTTATAGTCAACACGCAAAATAAAACAAGTTATATTCACAATCATATGTCCACAATAGAGTAATAACCTAAATGGAAAACTTACACAAACAAGAAATTATCGGTTCACGTAAAGGCATGATTAGTTGAAAACACCAAGTCATTTATTAGAATATTGGGAACCCCTTCCGGTGAACATGTCAATTCAATGAGGTAGATGAAATGATGCGCTTTTTGGTATATGCCTTTAAGCTCAATAAATTTTGCTTTTCATTACGAAATGAAACCACTGACCAAATAATAATCTAGCCGGAATCACAAGTAGTGAGAGCCTAGTCCAACTCAGGGAACAAATAATTGAGAAGAGGAATAAACAGTGAAAATGAACTCTTATTATTTCACCAATGACAATGGTCAACAATCTGGTATCTAATTAAAAACAAAAAATTTTAAAAATATATAAATTCTAAGTTTTACTTCAAGTCGACTAGAAAATCAAAATCTAAATAGTCAATTGTGGTGGAATAGCCCTCTGAAACAAAAAGCTAAAGTATAACTAAAAGAGAAAACAAACAAGTTAGTAACAAGACATAATAACAAATATATAGACAAAATGATCTAATTGTTAAAATAAACGAAAGCAAGCCCAACACTATTCTTAACACTGGTTTTACTAAATTATGAACTAAAGATAAAAGAATCACCCAACACAATCAAAGAAACCCACGAGTATCTCTAACTAGATCGATTAAAGCATATCAAAATGAGACATCACTCTAAAACCTTGCAAACCAATAAAATGTGATGCCTTTTGCCACCAAAAGCAACACTTACACCTAGGGCACATGAGAGACGTTACCGGGACGCACCATGGACACTGTTAGGGAACGACACAAAGATAGGACACAACTAAAATTTCCTAAAAATCCTAAACTACGTCCAAAATTCTTTCATAACTCTAAAACACCTATTAATTAAACTCAAACTCACCGGGAAGTCTGAATTACAGTCGGTTCCTGGCCAACTCCCACAATGTAGATCTGATAACCTCAGACTTAGTATGAAAAAAAAAAGCAATTAGAATTCATACAATTAGCATGACTCTATGCAAAGAGAAACTCAAACTATATTTAAAAAGCGAAAAAAAAAACTAAGTAAAACCTAGACTCAACTATAACATGAGAGCGATCAACTTCTGGTCGGATTTCTCAGAATCCGATCAGACATTGAACGACCTAGACCTTAGACACTGTAAAATATAAGAAAAGTGTGAACTTTGCAGAAAAAAAAAAAAAACAAATTGACACAGAAATTAGTGATTTCACCAAATGATCATTTGCCGATTGATTTTGGGATATCTATCAAAAAATTAAAATTTTCTGCAGCTTTAACACAAATCCAGATGGAAAATCAATCCTAACACAATCCCTAGTATTCCAAAAGTTAAAAATAAAAGTCAATAGAAAGCAATACAACACCCAATGCAAATTTAAATCAACCTTGACTGAACTTGCTGGAATTTGTTAAGAGCATCCTTGTGGCCAAGAGTAAAACTCATCCAAGAAACAGTAATGAAGTACCTGTTGGACAAACATTTAACAATCTGGAAATATAAAACCAATAAAAAAGCTAAAAAATATAAATTAATAACCACTGGATGTTATTTTCATGAAAGTGTTTTGTTATTCCAAGGCTAAGCATCTCTTTACCCGAAAAAAGCGGACAGTGATTTTTCATCAATCAATGATTTTAAAAAAGTGGGCATCTTGTCTCGCAGCTCACCTACTTCTCAAGGTGCTTTAGACTTGCTTGAGAGGATTTCAGCTGCCACTCCAGACCTGGTCTACATGTTCACGATAATGAGGGTTTTATGTGCTAACTTAGAATTAGACAGGTCTATCTTGACTCACAGGAATGTCGATGATGGTTCATATAAGACACTTAAGCTGACAAAGAATGAAGGAGCTCTCATGCAAAGTCGCATTCAACACAATCCATCTTTGCATGAGATCCATGCACAATGGCTTCATAGCCACGCACAAGACTTTTCACATGCTATATATGAACTTGCAAGAAATGTAACTGTTCTTAAAGAGATTACCATCCAACATGCCTCATGTAACATTTCAATGAAAAGTTTCTAAGATTATGATAATTGTGGAGGCACTTATAGAAGGGTTGGTGTTGACCATGCAAAATTTCAAATCTTAGCACATCACGACCGTTCATATGGGATGAATAGAAAAAAACAATCATTAACTTGCCTCCATATCAGAATCCACTAGAGACAGGACTTGATCTGGCAGTACGAGTCTGATCATTCATGTTGCATTTAGCAAGAGTAATCAGATCAAGGACTAGGTTAAGTATTCAAGGTCCTAGAATATGATTGTCGTCAAATGTAAAGGGGAGTCCTGAATTTAAAATGGAAGAATTTTAGAAACACTAAGTGGATCACAAAAAATTAGAGAGAATGATTTGGAAATACTTGAATCAAGTGACATAGTTCATGATCTGTGTCATCATAGATCCATGCATGGGGTTAGTTCCTAGATCTGATATGAAGATATGTAAAACTAGGTTCAATACATAATTGAGATTTGGTTCCCAAGTTTGAGACATAGAACCAAGGATATCTTAATTCAAAATTCAGATCCAGATTGACTACGGATAATTCAAACATTCAATAATTGATCTGGATATATGGTTCAAACTTAAGGTCCTTCTAAAGAGGGTGTAAATTTCAAAATTAATTGGAAGTTGATTGGTAGATACAAATCCAATTCATAAATGATCTTTGATCCAAAATTATGATATGAATCGAAAGTGAAGTTTAATGATCCAATCTTAGGGTTTAGGGATTTTGCGTTTTGGATAAAGGTTTGAAATATCGATCCGAACCACATGAAATTTAAATCCAAAGACGTCAATATAAAATCCAATTATAGGAACCAATTCTCATAATGTATGTCTTTTAATAGTCCAATTCCTTTGATCCAAATAATATTCAAATCCAATATTGTCTTCAATTCATTCAGATCTGGATCCAATTTTTTAAGATCCAAACACCCAACCTAACTGGCGTTTAGATGAAACTAATTTGGGTTTAGGTTTAACCTGGCTAGGATTTAGGCTTAACCTAACTAAGGCTTAGTTTTGACCTAACTTACTGTTTTGGTTCAAGTATACAATCGTGGGCTCAATATCAAGTCTGAATTGACATATTGAGAGAAGGCTAATGTTTTCGGTAGCTTCACTACTAAAGGTTAGATCTAAATCATGAATGAATCTAGGTTTTTAGAAAAACGAGTCGAAACAGGCGAATTTGACAATGTGCATTTGAAAAGCTATATTTTTTAAAACTATATTTTCATATAATCAATTCAGGTCAAGTATATACATGGGATCTTGCCGCATGTAGATAGCTGATGATCCTAGCTTGATTAACATTGAAACCTAATTCCATCTGCATTACAAAAGCAAACCACATGGATGTACAAAACAAGCATATTAATGAAATAAGAACAAAGCAATGCATATATGTACATGAATGACTTAATTTTTTGAAATTATATGGAATTCTGATTAAAATTAGAGCTTTTACTTGATAAATCAAGCTTAATGGGAAGGGTCATTTGCCACAAACTCATTTGAAACCCTAAATTCATTTATTAATTTCAAATGCAATGTTTTGAAATACAATTCACATTTAACAATGCTTGAATTCAATTAATCAAACAAACATATTGTAAAACCCTAAAATAATGATTCACATGATTAATCACATTGATTTGGGGTTTTACCAAAAACAAAACTATAAATAGATGATTAAAAATCCAAAAATTGGATAGAAAATCCCTTTGTGAAAAACAAAAATTTGACCAAGTCCTAGAAAAACTGCGAGTTATTCTCAAAAACTGATTTGATTAGTCTTAAAAGATGGGCAAACGATCTCCAATCTTCATGAAATTTCAGGTGAAGAAACTCTACATATCATAATTGGTTTGAAGTGATAAATCTGAAAGCTCTATTTTTCATAAAAAGACACTAAGCAATAAATTTGGCGCATAAAATAGATTTTTTACAAAAAACAGTTTTCTTGCTATGACTTTTGCAATATAGATTTGACTATACCATAACAACTTGAATTGTCTTAAAATTTAGATTATAGATTCTATGCATAACAGAGAATCAGAAGAATTTATAGATTCGAAAAAAAAAAGAAATTAAAAAGTTATTTGACTACAAAGTTGCTCTAGAAACAATAGCAAAACAGTAAAACAACCTCACAACTCAAGTTGCATGTATGTAAAAGTTAATGTAATGATATTCATTGATCATGAAACTCAATGTACTTACTTTTTGTATATCAAACCTTCAATCATAATTGAAATTTTTGAAAACTCATTTAAGGATAAAATAATATGGACTTTCAATCGCATAGACTGCTGGATAGGCTTTTGCAAGAAAACAGAAAGCAAAAAACTGTTTAAATTACAAACTTTGCCAATATGAAAGTCATATCTAATCTATATGAATTACATGAGCTTGGTCTATAGAATCTTTACATACCAGAGAATCTGTAAAAACTTACATCATGAGAAAAGACCCAAAAATAAGAGAGATATGCATCGAAAAAATTGGTGTAGTTTCAAAACATGAATTCTATGGAAAAGGCTGTCATTATGATAGTTTCTGCATGAATTTGGAGTAAATAAAACGTGGGGCTTAAAGATTCATTTTAATCTGAACTTTGGTTTGTAAGTTATTTTACATATAAAAAATTTACATAAGCCATTAGATCTGAAAAATAGATTCATATATTAAAATGAGAGAATGGCAAAATTGCTAAAAAAACTACTTTTTGTAGCAAACTGTGCAAACATCCGACTTCGTGATCTCATTTGAAAAGGATAAGAAACTCAGCTTTGGCTGAAAACTTGATGGTAGACTCATGGCATGAAAACTATAAAAATTGAAAGCATTCAAAAAGAGATATCATAGAGAAAATAATATGTGTGCAAAGTCCAGTAGAAATTATGTTTTCTGCATAGTTCTACAAAAACTTGCAGAATGAGCCTAAGCAACATCAAATTGAATTCATATCAATATAGAATTGCGTAAAATTTTAGGTGAAGAAGCTATGTGCACAGAAAACTTCTGGTTGTTATAGAACTCGATTTCGATTTATGAATTGAGAGAACTAAGTTAATTATTATAGAGAAATTTAGGACTTTGTTCTAAAAAATCTGTGATAGAAAACCCAGTTTTGAAAATTGGTTTGATAGATGGATCAAATTACAACATAAATATATAAAAATTGATAGATGTAGATGAGATACATATGCAAAACTGGATTTGTTTTTATAGATTCCAAACATGATATCTAGTTTAAGAGATATAGTCATTTGAACTTAGGTGAAAATCTGTCTTGCAACAAGAAGTATGGTTTTCACTTAATTTAAAATTTAACATATCTTAAACTAGATTTTGATGAAAATCCTCAAATGTGACAAAATTAATCATGTGAATCAATCAATCAATCATACTGAACTCTAAAATAATAAAAATAAACAGTAAATTAGCATATAAGTGCATAAATCAAAGTAAGTAGAACAAGCAAATCAAGCATGTATGCATGAAAGCAATGAAATACATGCATGTGCATGTGCATTGTAATTTACATAACAAAAATAAGGATAATAAAAACAAAGGGTTGTGGAAGAGAAGGATTATGCCTACATGAAGTCCATAAGAGATAGGGGGGATAGAGAGAGAGAGAGAGAGAGAGGAGAGGGGGATGCTTTTTATTCTCTCTTCTCCTCTCCTTTTCTTCTTCCTTTCTTATTCTTCTCTTATAAGCTTTCTCTTTCACTTCTTCTTTCTCCCTTGCTGATCCACGTCCAAACCCCTTCGAAAACCTTAGAAAAATGTGACAAAGAAGGAGAATAGGGGATCGGAGGCCCCTCAGACCTATTTATATTGGTTTTGGCTAAATTTTAGCAAAATATAGCCAATGATCTATTAAAACCGAAAAACATGGATTGATGAGGTGTCAGCAAATCTACAATTGAGATTTGATTGGAAATCTAATCAAGAGCACATACTTTATCAAATAATGTTAATTTTTGAAGTAATTCCCCATAAAATAGGAGTAGGGCTGGCACTTCTAAGGTTTCTGGTTAAAATGATGAAAAAATTGGCCAGGCCTGATATGGACGGCTAGGATTGAGATCAGGAGTTTTGATTAGAGATCTTATGCTTGATTTGGATTCTAATCTGAAATTTGAATATGAATTTGGATTTTGGATTTAGATCAGAGGTTTAGTTCGTGATCTGGATAGAGAAAGTGATTTTGGATATCAGATATGTGATTTTGATATGAAACAATGGAAATTATGAATTTAGATTACAAATTTGGATTTTTAAATAAGGATTTGAGATCTAGGCACAAAACCTGAGCTCACCTTGTGTTTAGTGAGCTCAAGGCCAGTTGTAGAATGTTGACTTTGTCTTGTTCTGAGTCTCGATAGATTGGATACAGGTCTAGTCTACGCTCAGGTAAACTAGGTTCAGTTTCAGGTCAAATTGAGCTTACTGAGTTCAGTTTTGATTTGAGTTGATTGAAGGTGAGTTGAGAACCTGCATGAGCCATACTAGGGGTTAGGTCCGGCATATGAAACAATTATGTTAGATTCATGTGGCTCCTAACTTAGAAAAATATGAAAATAATGTGTATTTGCCAAATGATAAGTTTGCACTATTACAAAAAACCATGTTCCACGAGTGAAAGTGAATATCAAACTATGCAGAATAGACAATGAAAAAATATGTGTTCATGTGACGTTTCATGGAAAATGACTTCATCCACCCTTGAAAGTGACTTTGAAAATACTCTCTTAACATTAAAAAAATTTAATGAGCTTAGTGGAGATTGACATGTTATTGTTGAGAATTATTTGAATCACTAAGCCAACAAGCTCATTTTGGCTAAAATAGAGGAAAATAGAAGGCCTATGATGGAAATTTGGCTCTAGAAATTGGGGATATCACTAGAAATAATCTTCTGACATGAAAAGATCTAAATGTAAAGTTGATGAGGTCAAATAGATGTTTTGGCATCAAGAAATTGAAAACAGTAGAAATGGACTACTTCAAGCTAAATTTATCCAAATGTGAGCTAGAAAATGGGTTGTGGGAGCTCCTGGTGATTTGTAGATATGAGAATTTTCATAATTGAATTGATGAAACATAATTCTCAAGAGTTTCACAACTATTTCATGAAACTTGGACAAAATTTGGTTAAAATGAGGATGATTAGGTGGAAAATGACGATTTTTCTAGCTGACGACAGGCTGCGTGATTTGGGTATAGTTTTTTGGCATTTGGATTGTAAAATCTGCGTCTCTATGATCTTCGACATTTGCATTTGAAAAATATTTGGTAAATAAGCACTTTGGTAATGAAAAATTTGGAGGTGTCTATAGTCGACTAAGTGATAGATTATCCTCGTTTCTATCCTTTTTGGATGAAGCACTAAAGCTACAAGGAAGCGAGTTGGGATCCATAGACCATGAGCTTGTGCTTGGTGTATATGTGCATTGAGTCCTTACAATTGGTAGTAGAGTTGATTCAACACTCGAACATGGTATTCCACATATACAGATGTGTGTGCCTTGAGGGAAGATGGATGTTCAAAGCTCAATCATATACATAAGATTGGTAGCAATCTTGGGGACATATAAGGAGGTTGACAACATGGTTATTTGTCCTATTTGATCGCCTTTTTGGATTAAAAACAAAGTTGCTAGAGGGTGAGTTGGGATCCATCATACCAATAGCTTGAGTCTAGTGTAGGAGTGGGCTAGGTAGTTACTATTGGTATCAAAGCCAATTTAACACTTGGACATAGTGCTCCTAAAACATGAATATGTGCAATTTGAGCGGTCATTTGATAACAACCAAATACACAAAATGAAATGCAAATATTCGGTTTAAATACTTTGTCCATCAAACATCATCAACTATACAAGCAAATAGGGTAGACAGTGGAACAATGGGAATAAATTCTTCCTATGTTTTGTGCTGTTCCAAGGTTACCCTCAGAACTCCACCAAACAGGACACCTCTTGACACCGTCCTCTCGTTCATCCATGCTTTCGTAAAGCTACTAGATCTCATGTCTTCTAAATGATTTACCATCGCTAGATAGCAATTGACTATGGCCAGACTATGCTTCATTGTTGAGAAGCCACTGGTTAGAAAGTTATGCAGTTCTCTCTCTCTTTTCAACACACAATTGAATGAACCCAAAGTCTTCAATCACAATCCGTCTCTTGTGTTCTCATCTTGTCTCTCTCTCTCTCACTGCGCAACAGTGCTTCTGCCATCTAGCGTCTGCCTCTTCCTCTCAAAGTCATCATTTGTCTCTTTCCGAGGTGCAAGGATGTTTTTGGTCATGTATGATTAATATCTCAACCGGTGTTTATTCGTAGTTGTCTCTCCTCTCTTCATTTTACATTTCCTCAATAGACAAGGGGCAGCGGTTCATTGGCAGTTTATCAAGTTTTATTTTGAGCTGATGCATTGTTTATGTCTTCAATCATCAAATTTATTTCCTTTGTGCAGAAAAGTTGGGACTACAAAAATACTGTTGGAAGAATATACTGAAAGAGATGTTGCCTATGTATGGCTATGGTTGTTGCTTATGCTCATTTGGATGCTTTCCTTATGGCTGCTTGTTGCTGATGAAATGGTTGGTGTAGTTATGTATTGGTGTCTACTAAATTGCTGATCAAAACTGTTTACATTTTTTCGTGACCATTTTTAGTCAACATTTTGCTTAGTAAAACCCAGTTAAAGGGAAACCATTTGCCCATCTAATTCATGGTTGATCATGGGTTTGAGTCATGTTTGATTTCAAGGTAAATTAGTATCTAAGTTCATCTATATGATCAATACTTTTTTCTCTCAAAGTGTGATTCTTGAAGACCATAATAATATAAAATCAAAATGGCAGTAGCCTCAACTACTGTTATATCTTCACTTGAATTTGCCTTGTCAACTGAAACATTGATGCTCAGAACTTTTATTTTTTTCTATTGTTGTACAAAAAAAATTAAATATGAAAAATTACAAGAATGATTAGACCTAGTGAAAAAAGAAAGGTATAAAAGTTTATCATCTTAGTGATTGATATTTTGTCTTATGTGGAGCATCGAAAGTGTTAATGATGGCCTTCCAGAATGAACCATGAAGTTCTTGTTTGATTTTTAGTTTCTTCTTTTGCACTCAATGGGCAGATTCTTATGATAGAAGTGGTGGATATGATGGGAAGCTCAAATGTCCAAGTACATGGAGGGACACTGGAAAAGCAATTAGACAATTGAGGTCTGCTATCTATAAGCAGGAAGTTGAGCATGCCAAACCCAAAATGAGATATAATCTTCTCATTTTTGTGTTTGTATTATTGTGTTCCTGCTCAATATTTTTGGTTCATCTTCTAGCTTATTGTTAGAATTTGGTAATACCTAGTTCAGCTTTGACTTTAAGTCATGTCTTTGTTAGCATCTGTAAGACTTTAATGCCTGTGTCCTTAATGCCAGCCATCTGTTAGAAAGCAAAAAAAAAGTAGGATACAAGCACTAGGTCTCCTTCTGAAACTCTAATGCCTTGAATTTGACAGTATGCATATATTATGTGTCATTTCGCAAATACGCACTCCTACTATGAACAGTTTGACGAGCAATAAACTCAAAGCTTAATTGATCAAAAGCTAGAAGTTCATCTTCTGTTGCAGTGCACGTGTCAGCATCAAGCCGGTATAGCCTTTAACCAGCATCTTGCTTCTCTCCCTTTAACATACCAAGACCTTGCCTTCTTGTCCTTCCACTCCTGTCTTGCCAGTTTGTGCATCTTCACAAGCACATACAAATGACTGTTGATGCCAGCAGTTCCTTTCCACACGCTGCTTCTAGTACACCAAGTACAACATGCAGATAATTCTTTAACTAGTTGTTATATCGGAGTCTTCTTCTATTATTAGTTTATTACAAGTGTCATTTTTCTACATGCATTCTTATTTCATTCCCTGTTCCAGGTTTTATCTAATTGTGTTTATTTTTCTCATGTCCTGTTTGTAGCTTTGTAGCTTACGCATCATTCTCTTATATATATATAATACATATTTGTCTATGCATCTTCAATAAATCTGGTGCTGGAAAAAAGTAATTTGAATGCCCTAGGTTGGATTATGCATCGCATGTTTTCTTGGAACAAAACATGATTTTAACTGATGGATGGTTTACAGCTTCAGAACATGTTTTCATGATTTTAAGTGTTAATGCTGAAGAAGTTGATCCATACTCATGACTGGTGGCCTAGTACTCTTTTTTACTGGATGTTAGTGCAGGTCATACATGCACGTGTAACATGATTGCACATACATATGCATATATACATATGTATCTATGTATACTGGTGTAATATATCTATTTTAATATTATTACTCAATATTTCCAAGCATTTGCTACTTGCTATTGAAGCTATGGAACTATGCAGAAGGTTACCAGACACACTGTCTCAAGTTGATCACATTTGTCAGGAGCTCTGTTTTCTCTATAGAGAAATGGACCTTGAATCATGTTTTCCAACATTGAATTTCATGTTTTTCAGCTTGATGGTTTTGATGACTTTGATGTTTACCCAATATTATATATGCATTTGATGGTTTACAGCTTCAGAATATGAAGATCTTTACTTTTGGTGGTCTTGATGACGGCATTGAACATTAGGAGCATTCAAGATAATGTGTATTCAAGCTGGTGATGGAGCTTACATACAATCTGATGAAATCAGAAGTTTTGGAACAATCTTATCATTACTTGTAGATATTTGTATTTTTAATTATGTAAATTATAATAAATTATCAATCAAAATTTTTCATGGCTTTTTATTGATGACTCCCTCTCTCTCCCTCCTCTCTCTTTTTTGTATATATAAAACCTAAGCCCATAAGAGAACATAACATGCAACATAGACAACTATGGTGCTCTTGTTCACAAATAGCAAATGTCATAGATGACAGAACCCACAAGACACTAATGCTAGGTGTTACATGCAAGGGCCACCTCGGCCAAGATAGAAGGAGTCAAGAACCAGCTGCTGCCATCCTAGGGGCAGCAAGGGACACCCCAGAGATGCCTCCTGAGTGAAGGGAGGTTAACAGCCCACGTAGTGTGGGGTTAACACTCGGGCAGAAACTCAGGGAGGCTAACGGCAGATATGTGATGCACGGCCAGGCGGCAAATGAGGTTATGAAGCTGGGCAAGGAGCTCAGGTTAGGACAGCCTTTGGTCAGGGAGGTTAAGGGGTCTTCCCTTCAGGACACTTGGTATGGTAAGAAACATTCTGAGGTTAACACAAGATCTTCAGCTTCACTCAGGATAGACAAAGAGGAGGCAGATACAGGAAAGGGAGGCTACGGGCCTTCAGCGGACAGGACTGAGTACAGCCTGCCTCCAAGGCAAGCCCTGACTGCCACACCTTAGGCTTCAGCCATTCGGGTCGAGCCCTACTCGGCCTAGTTGCATGCAGACAATGATGGGGGCTGAGCCGAGCTCGATTGGCTTATGACCGAGCGGGACATGCTGGTCTGCCGTTTGGGACATCCGATTGAAGAAGGACGCAATCGGCACTTTTCTAGGCGGGATACGATCGCCTGCAAAGCGGGACATGCCGAATAGGGAGTGGCACAGCCAAGGCGACGCAGGCGGGACACGATAGTGGATCCGAGGTGGGACACAATCGAAGGTATGACGGGACAGGTTTGCCGAGCGACGACACCGCAGCGGGACACGCTGGGAGTGACCTTCCAGATTTCGACGGGAATCGCTCCCTGGTGAGGCTGGACACACCGAGCGAGGGAAGGCACCGCAGAGGGAAGTGCTTGGGGTATGACGGGGCACGGGTCCGGGCTTGTAACGTGGGTTGGGCCACAGTTTTTGTAAGATCCAGATCCAGGCACAACCTTGTGGATCTGAACATCATTTTTTGGGGGGTTTTGGATAGGTCCAGACCCGTTCTTTCTGTTTCAGCCAGAAAGAAACCCAGGTCTCAGGCGGAGACCTAGGCGGTTTTGTGGTGTACTGACCCAGTTCGACATTGTTGGCTCTCACGCTTCCCTTTCCTCCCACTCTGTTCAAAAACTAGGGGAGCGAAAGAGTTAGGGCTTTTAGATATTCTCCCTGAAGGCTGTATATTTCTGGATGTTTTTCCCAGAAGGCCGGCCGGGATGCTCTTCCCAGCGGCAGCTCCTCAGTTTGAATCAAATTGCCATGGAGGTTTCTTCATCCCTTTCTTCTTCCGATGTTCTTCATTCCTCTTCTTCCACGGAAACGGCAAGGCCATCAATCATTGGATGCCAAATACCCGTGAGCGTTGTTCCTGTAACTTCTAGGGGAAGAATCTCCTCCGATAACTCTCCAGCCACCGTCTCACTAATCCCAATCCATCGCAGTGCACCTCTCCGTTCATGCGGATCCCACCCATCGCCTGCACTTCCCTGTTAATCTGCGGAGGGTCCTCTGGAACCGGTTACTGTTCCATTGGATTCCGGTGATCACCTTGGTGTTTCCGACACCCTTTGTTCGTCAACCACACGTCTCATCATCATGCTTGATCCACCACATCTCCAACGAACCACAACATCCCATGTCGCTCTCCCCTTCCTTATCGCCACTGGTGGCTTCCCCTGTTTCGCTCATGCATTCCCAGACCACTGAGTGCCTTTCAGACCTTTCAGCAGCATTCGCCTCCATCCGCCGAGTGTAATCCATGGGAAAAAGAGTTGGAGTCGGCCTCTTGGGGCTCGTTGATAGACCGGCTGCAACAAAAGTGATATCAGAGCAACGCTTGGCCGTCGGCGATCCGAGCTTCAAGAACGGAGTGAGCAACGTCTTTTGACAGAAAAGAAATGAGGTTCCCCACTGGAGAAATCTCACTCGATTCAACAGTCCATCAATACCGAAAGATTGATCTACGTATGGTTAGTCGATCCAAGTGAGATTTCTCGATAATAAATGGATTTTTTGGCTGTCATTAATTTATATTTCTATGTTTTTCCCTTTTTGGTGGAGTCTGAGTGTTTCAATTGCATATTCTGACCGATCATAGATCCAAATCATGTTGATCACTAGATGGTGAGATTCCTGATAGATTTACCCTTCCAAGGAGCCCAAGAACACCCGATTTGGTTCACAAACGAGATCAGCCTCGCGTTTTGAAGCTCGTCTAAAAATTTCTATCATTTTTTCAGCGTGGAGGAGGAATTCTGGCTATATCGAAAAATCTGGCAGAATATTCTTTTGGGATTCTGCCGGTGTTCTTCGATCACTGACGTGTCAACTATTTCGGTGTTCGAAGCATCAGCACTCCACCTGGACTCGTGCATCCCGATGAGTTTAACGCAATAATGTCCAGCCAACTTGTTGAGTCCCGCCGTGTGCCACTTTCTATAGTGCCTTCATCCGACATTGAATCCTGCTTAGAATGTGTCAGTGTCTCTTCAACGTGGGTGACATCGTGTTAGCGTGTCCATCGCGATCGTAGCATGAGTCAGGCCTAGATACTGTCGATTCTCCCCCAAAGATGCCTTCTCAATCCAACGGCTGGTGCTGTTTTCTCTGACCGCCCATGGGGTCGAGCAAATACTCGTTGGCCACTTGGCTATTGACCCTCCAAGTATCAGATTTTTTTTTTAGTTGAATCCAGAGCGCAACAAATTTTTGAGTTCAGACTGTTCTGAGGCACTCCCTTCAACTGCACAATGGGTGAATGAGGTTGAGGCATCACTTTCTCTTGAGCGCAATTTTTCTGGGGATCGAATCGGACATCGTGCTTGGTGCCTTCCGATTGCCTCAGATGTCTACTATTTTTTTGTCAAAGTTTCAGGAATTTTGGATCATCTGACAGGGAGTTATCGAATTTTGAGTGGGTGAAGGTCCTTGAAGCTACTGACAAATGTTCCTGAAGTGACTACCTGCTGGATTCCTGATACACCGGAGCTTCAAGGGCGAATATGCGCTCGCTGGCACTTTCGTCGATTGCCTCACCCCGTCACATTTTCTCCTGGGATTTACTCAAATATCCAATGACATTTCCAATCAACCATCCTTGCTTAATTTATGTTTTTCCCAGTCTCTAACCGTAGCTACTCCTTGCCTTGCTGAGCTGAACTGAGTTGCTAAGGAGCAGCAGCTTAGTGCGTGGTGGATCTAAACCAAAAAGTTGACTGGAGGTTGTTAGGATTCAATGTGTTCGCCGCATTGAAATGGCGATTGCCTCCCCTATTACAGCAGAGGTCAAATTTACTCATGGTGACGAATCCTAACACTCAGTGGAAATTATCTGTTTCCATCCTCTTTTCCGAACTGTGATTTCTGTTCGCTTTTGAAGGTAGCATACAACAACCGTGAGCTGGACCGCTACCGGGAGAAGGAAGCACGACCGCTAGCGACAGCTTCCCCTAATACATCACAAACTTGGGTTTCTATTGCTATCAGTGACGCTACCTTCATTTGATCCTTACTAACATTCTAAGGCATTAATTATTTTGTTTGCCTTTGGCAAGGAGTTGTAAGGCATTAATTACTTTGTTTGCCTTTGGCAAAGAGTTGTGGCTTAAGGCAAATTCTACAAGTTGTAGTTGATCACTGGTGATACAAGGTTGTTGAATACAGAGGAGCAACTTGTGTTGGAATTTATCCTCCGTGACCAGGTTCTACTCAAACCACCCTATAGTGTGTGGGAAAGGGTGTTATTTATGTTCCGCCTGCCACCAGCAGCCATTGTTACCGGCTCTTCCTACAACACACTTGCTGGGGGCACAACCCTCTCAATGAAGAGCTAACTGTGGCTTTTGAGGCATGGCTTGTCGCGATATTAGGCATGGTTTGATGAGTGACTTGGGAGATATTCGTTGTGTTTATGTAAAATTTAATGTCACCCCTTGCTGATTTTTTATAGTTGTTGTTGTGAGTGTGGGTTTGAGAACCATTTCTACTCATCCTCCTTCGGAGCAATTGGGGCCTTTGTTCAGGCCGGAAGCCTTGTATTAACTGACCTTGTGAGGTAAGCTGAACCACATCTTGGTGCCCGTGGGTTTGACAGCTTTAGCGGACTGATTGATCACTGGTTTTCAGTTGTGTTCAGCCGATAGTTGGAGGGACAGAATGGTTACAAGTTCAGCGAGCTGTTTGGTCAGTCTTGGACTTGTGTGAGAATGGCAAAAGGAGGTCAGGATAAGACCCCAATGGCAGCAGAGGTTTCAAATCCTAAAGAGGAATGTGTCACTGTTCAAGTAGTAGCGGAACGCCTAGCTAGGTTGGAATCCAATGCAGCCCGATACACTAATTTGGAAACCAACGTAGTTACAACTTCTGAAATGAATCAGCGTTTTGATAACTTAGGAGCTATGTTGAAGGAAGACCTAAACACCATGTTAAAACAATTCAGTTCGGAGGTTGGACTAGCCCTAATGCAAGTCAATGAAAATATTGATAACATAGAGTCGTCCAACCGGTGGGGGAGATCTAATGTTGAAACAGATTGAAGAAAGGAGGTCAGATACCCATACGAAGCTGGGGACTGTCTTGTAGGGTCATCAACCCAGGGGCAAGGAAGCAAATAACCCATCCAAAAGGCAGGAGAGGCCAACAAATCATTCCCACGAGTGTCCAGCTGAGAGTCGAGGCGACCCCAACGGCTGGCTAAACATTGAAACACCTGCTGAAAAGGTGAAAGGTTAAGGTCACTGGGGAAGAGGAGTCACGAAGGGCACGAGATGGAGGTGAGCCCACGTATATGGGACCTGGGTCCCCCAACAACATATCGGCTGGAAGGCATCAACCAAACTCACACCCACAGCCTGAGAGAGGAGAGCCATGGGGACATGGCAGAATGAGGGCTAAAGTATGGAGACTCCTGTCAATGAACAGGGCGAGTTACCCCCACGCCATAAGATGGGAGCTCGACCAAATCTCCCACCCATCTTCCTTGATGACTCTTCAGACCTAGACTCGATAAGGGATGATCCACCTTTCCGAGGGCCAGCCCCCCTATGGCAGGGTCAACCTCAACCCATTCCTTGACGAACCTAGAGAAGAAAGGAATCGAGCAATACCAAGGATAAGGTTCGATTTCCCCAAGTTCGGAGGACAAGATGATCAAGAGTGGTCTTACAAGACAAATCAATATTTTGACTGCCAACAAGTTTCTAGAGAGCTATGGGTGTCCACTGCGGTGCTTCACTTCGAAGGAAAGGCTATGAGATGGTATAGGTGGAGATACCAGGACCAACCATTGGCACCTTGGGAGGAACTAGTCCAAGAGATGATGAACCGGTTTGAGGAATCAACTTTCCACAATTAGGAGATAGAGCTAGAAGCATTGAGGCAAAGAGGGACCGTGAGGGACTACCAAGTGGAGTTCGAGGACCTTATTAGTATGGTCCATGCCTGGCCCGAAGGTGTCCTCATTTCCAGCTTCATTGGAGGGCTAAGGGAAGATACTAAACTAGAGCTCATGATGGATAGACCCCAGCGACTTCGGGACTGTTATCGGAGGGCCAATATTATTGAGGAAAAAATCCAGTATCTAGCTACCTATTGCCGATCACAATCTAAAATTACGGTGCCAAACCGGGGCGACAATCGGCCTCGCCTACACAAAGACCCCCTGCAGTTCTGACACCCGAAAGAACCAAGCCTGTTAGTGTTCCTAGAAACCTGACTACCCCTCAAGTCAAGTATATCACAACGCAAGAATGGGAAGAAAGAATAAGACAATGAATGTCCTTTTACTGCTTGAAAAAGTGGTTCAAGGGACACTATGTAAGACTACCATGGTTTATCAAGTCGTTGAGGAAGATGAAAACCAGTTGTCACGGTGAGGGAACCGAAGGAGAATGGGATTTCCCAAAACAGCATGAAGAACTATCACAAGCTTATTTTTCTATGTCAGGTACTCCCACTTCTAATTTCATGAGAGTAGAAGGAACCATTGGAGGACTTAGTGTGATGGTCTTGGTAGACAAGGGTGCCGCCCACAACTTTATTAGTCAACCGGTTGCCACGGTTGAAGGATGTGAGATGAAGGCTCACCTCCCGTTCAAGGTGATGATGTGAGATGGTGCCCGGGTACCATGCCAAGAAGTTTGCGAGGGAGTGGACCTTGATATTCAAGAGAACACCGTTCAGATAGACTTATTTGTGCTAGCCAATTGTGGCACAGACATTGTCTTGGGAGTCCAATGGATAAAGACGCTTGAGGAGATCACCCTCAACTTCAAGGAGATGACCCTAAGGTTTCCGCAAGCCAAAGGTGGGCAAGCTGTAATCAAAGCTATAAACCAACTGGTTCCACTAAAGAAGGCTTTGCCGGCATTGCAAGCCTGAGAACCCGCACTGGCTTACGTGAGGAGAAATCCACTGAAACAGAAGAAACACTTGTTCCCATTTCTCTCCTTTTGGGAGAATATACCAATGTTTTCCAAAAGCCAAAGGGATTGCCCCTTCCTAGATCACATGAGCACCGTTTCCAGCTCCTACTCAGAACCACAACAACCGTGAGTGTGCATCCCTATAGGTATGCCCACACACAAAAATAAGTGTTGGAATGCCAAGTTAAGGAAATACTAAGGGATGGGTTGATCCAGCCTTCGAGTAGTGCATTTTCCTCACCGATTTTATTGGTCAAGAAGCACGATGAGACATGGCGTTTTTGCATAGATTACCGGGCACTAAATGAGGCAACCCTCAACGATAAACATCCTAGCCCGATAATAGATGAGTTGCTAGATGAGCTTGTCGGAGCATGGTACTTCTCCAAGATAGATTTGAGGTCCGGCTATTTTCATATTCGCATGGCTAGTGAGGACATCCCCAAGACCGCTTTTCGCACCCATGCTGGACACTTTGAGTTATTGGTGATGCCCTTTGGGCTAACAAACAGACCGACTACCTTACAACGGTGCATGAGCGATGTGTTCCATGCACATCTTCACAAGTGTGTGCTGGTTTTCTTTGATGATGCGTTGATCTATAGCACCACATTAGAGGATCACGTGAAGCACCTCTGGCTCGTTCTTGATTTGCTAAGGAAGCACCAGTCAATGTGAAGTAAACTAAATGCAATTTTGGCTAGACCAAAGTTACTTACTTGGGGCACATCGTCTCTTCGGAGGGAGTTAAGGCCGATCCCTCCAAGATTGAAGCAATGATAAGCTGGCCCTTGCGGTCTACCCTACGAGGTATGAGGGGATTTCTCGGATTAACGGGATACTGCTGTAGGTTCACACGACACTA
Organism: Nymphaea thermarum; assembly: GCA_011799765.1. Lineage (NCBI taxonomy): Eukaryota > Viridiplantae > Streptophyta > Magnoliopsida > Nymphaeales > Nymphaeaceae > Nymphaea > Nymphaea thermarum. The sequence goes on from JAANDH010000059.1 coordinate 339,782, forward strand.
CAAGATCATTGCTGCCCCACTTACACGTATGTTGCAAGAGGGAGAATGGGCTTGGACCAAGGAGGCACGTAAAGCCTATGAAAAGCTGAAAACAGCCATGTCTACAGCCTCAATTTTATCTCTTCCAAATTTCTCAAAGGCATTCATTGTTGAAGCCGATGCTTGTGAGGTCGAAGTAGGGGCTGTCCTCAGCCAAGAGAAACATCCTACCGCATACATCAACATGGCTCTCAACAAACGGGCAACACGGTTCTCCACATATGAGCGGGAAATGCTAGCCATTGTGATTGCAGTAGAGAAGTGGCGCCCTTACTTGATTGGGCAAAGGTTCATGGTACAGACTGACCATGTGAGACTCAAATATCTCCTAGCTCAATGTATTTCACTCCCACGCAGCAGCGGTTGATTGCATGGTTGCTTTGTTATGATTTTTCCATTGAGTATAAAAAGATGTAGAAAATTCAGTAGCGGATGCACTCTCCCAAATTCTCGAAGCTTTCCTCACCATTTCCGGCCCGATTACCGATCTTTGGGTGGGCATTCGCTTGGCTCAAGTTGGAGATGACCGGTTACGTCTCCTCCTCTCCTCCATTCAGTCCAATCGAGGCTGCATACCCAGTATACCGCTAGAAGAGGGCTCCTCTACAAGGATAACAAAGTGGTAATTCCCCACGGAAGCTCGTTGTGTGAAGAGATCATTAGCCATCACCATGATCTCCCAGCGGCCGGTCATGAGGGGCGTGATAAAACTAAGTTACAGATAGCGGCTGTTTTTTGATGGGAAGGACTCAAGGCAAATGTGACCAAGTATGCTAGAAATTGTCTCGTTTGTCAACGGAAAAAATATGAGGCCATCAAGATCCAGGGTCACCTTTGCCCTTTGCCCATTCCGGAGAGACCATGGGAAGATGTTATCATGAATTTCATTGATGCTATCCGTCGCTCTAAGGGAAAGGAGACCATTTTGGTTGTGATCGATAGATTGGCAAAGCACGGGCACTTTGCAGCCTTGCTCCGCATTTATTCAGTCTGGTTAGTGGCATGACATATCAAGATTGGGTTGGAAGACACCATGGGATGCCTCAAACCATGGTATGTAATAGAGACAGCGTGTTTGTGAGTGACTTTTGGAAAGGATACACACGAATAGCTGGAACTAGGGTGTTGTTCAACTCTGCCCATCACCCTCAGACCGATGGGCAGACAGAGGTTGTTAACCGCACCATTGATACCTATTTATGGAGCTTTGTTGGTCATCGGTCTTTCACTTGGGTGAAATACATATTCTAGGGTGAGTGGGCATATAACATCAGCCCACACATGGCCATTAGAATGTCCCCCTACCAGGTCATTTATGGACGCCATCCACCAACCTTGAAAAGTTATGAATCGGGATTAGCTGGAGAGGAAGACCTTGAGTGGGCACTTCTAGACTGCGATGAGGTGCTTCGAGTCCTTCGCACAAACCTATAACGGCCAAGAAGCTGTATGCAGCAGCAACACAACAAAGGGAGGGCGGAGTGTGAGTTTGGTATGGCTTAAGCGGCTGCCCCAGGGGCAGAAAAAGACCCTACTCCAAGCTCCAATCAATGTACCATGGTCCATACAAGGTGGAGGCACGCCATGGGAAGGCAGCCTACTGTTTGGTGTTACCCAACCAAGCGAGGGTCCATCCCGTGTGGGGCGTCTCAAACCCTACCGAGGACCTCCACCCACCACTACCAAAGAGGTCTCCGATGAGCCTCCTCTACCACGGTGGGTGTTACACAGACGCAAGGTGCAAAGAGATGGAGAGCTACACCGCGACTACTTGGTTGAATGGGACAACCAAGAAGGAGGGCCGACCTAGGAAGGGAAGAGGCTAATTCTCTTGTAGAGAGGTTTCCTATGATAGGACCCTGGGGCAGGCTCCATCTAAAGGGGGATGAATTATTACAAAGCTCCCACGTGTTGCTGCAAGGGCCACCTCAGTCAAGATAGGAGGAGTCGCCCAAGAACCAGCTGCTGCCATCCTAGGGGCAGCAAGGCACGCCAGAGATAACATCCAAGCGAAGGGAGGTTCACAGCCCACTCAGCGTGGAGTTAACACTCGGACAAAAGCTCAGGGAGGCTAACGGCAAATATGTTATGAGCGGCTAGGCGGCAAGTGAGGTTATGCTGCTGGGCGGGGAGCTCAAGTTAAGACAGCCTTCGGTGAGGGAGGTTAAGGGGTCTTCCCTTCAGGATGCTTGGTATGGTAAGAAACATTGTGAGGTTAACGCAGGATCTTCAACTTCACTCAGGGCAGACTGCGAGGAGGCAAATACAGGAAAGGAAGGCTATGGGCCTTCAATGGACAGGGCTGAGCACGGCCTGCCTCCAGGGTAGGCCCTAATTGCCACACCTTAGGCTTTGGCCATTTCGGTCGAGCCCTACTTGGCCCAACTGTATGTAGACGCAAATGGGGCCTGAGCCGAGCTCGATTGGCGTCTGATTGAGCGGGACATGCTGGTGTGTCGTTCGGAACACACGACTGATGGAGGACGCAATCGACACTTTTCTAAGTTGGACACGATCGCCTGCAAAGCGAGACACACCAAGCAGGGAGTGGCACGGCCAGGGCGATGCAAGCGGGACACGAGTATGATCGGGCACATTTGCCGAGCGCCGACACCGCGGCGAGACTTACTAAGAGCAACCTTCCAGATTTTGATGGGTCTTGCTCCCCAGTGAGGCAAAACACAGCAAGCAAAGGAAGGCACTGCAGCAGGAAGCGCTTGGAGGTATGATCTAACACTGGTCCGGGCTTGTAACGCGGGTAGGGCTGTAGTTTTTGTAAGATCTGAATCCAGGCGCAGCCTTGTGGATCCAAACAAGGGTTTTTGTGGGGTTTCGGATGGGGTCCAGATCCATTCTTTTTGTTTCAGCCAAAAACCCGGGTCTCAGGCAGAGACCTAGGCAGTTTTGTGGAAACGGCAAGGCCATCGATCGTTGGACGCCAACTACCCGCGAGCGCTGTCCCTGTAACTTCCGGCGGAAGAATCTCCTCCGGTGACTCTAGCCATCGTCCGACTAATCCCAATCCATCGCGACACACCTCTCCATTCACGCGGCTTCCACCCATTGCCTGCACCTCCCTGTTCATTTGCGGAGAGTCCTTTGGAACCGGTTACTGTTCCATTGGATTTCAGTGAGCAACTTGGTGTTTTCGACGCCCTTTGTTCGCCAACCACACGCCTCATCATCGCGGTCAATCCCAACACATCTCCGACAAACCACAACAATGTGTTATATGGTGGAACTGATGCAAGAGTTATATGGTGCACTAGAAGATAATCTTCATTCATTAGAAGTTTCACATGGAAGGAAAATAAACCTCAATGGTTTAAATTTACTATGATCAATTTAATTGTTTGACTAACAAAATGCATATTGTTGATTATGAAATAGGTAAATATTATTTTTTTCATGTTGGATACCCAAATATTGTTGGATTATTAATTCCATATAAAATATATCACTACGATCTATCAAAGTTTAATGTTTTTGGTTCTAGGCAAATTGAGACAATAGAAGAATTATACAACTATAGACACTCATCTTTGTGCACCACTATGGAGAGAGTGTTTAGTTTGCTTAAGGCAAGGTTTCTAATTTTGACAAATCATGTGTCATATCCAATATCCACTCAAGTCAAAATTACACAAGTAGCATGTATTTTTCATAATTTTATAATTCACCACAATCCAAATGTTGAACAATTTCTTAGTAATTATATAAATGATAGTGAAGTAAGTGAAATTATGAATGGTGATGAACATGCTGAACAAACACAAATACATGGTAGTAACAATGAACTTTGTGAGCAAATTACTTCAACAATGTGGATCATTATGTTTCAAGTAAGATGTTCATTGTCTAACATGTTCATTACATTATATATCATTGTTTTAGTTATATATGACTATTTTAATACTGTATATTGGCAGTCTAATTATTTGTTTATTTTTTAATTTCTAAAATGCAAGAACTTGATGGTGATATCTCTTCTCAAGTATTAAATGGTTTTGATGGGAATGATAGTATGTAATATAGAACTTATAGTAGCTTTAGTCTTGTTAAATTTTTGTTTCTATTTTTGTGTCAATGTATTCTAATATATGGCATGCAATAATTAAACATCTTAAACTATTTGTATTTTGGTGTTTGTAGTTTCACTTGATATTGGTGGCTATATAAACATTTGAATATCTAACATTAACAATGTTTTTCTTATATGAATTGATTTGAAAGAATTGATTTTGCTAAAATAATGTGGATGTTGTTATTAGATGAATCGATTTGCATATAATATATTGTTGTTATGAATTTTACACCTTAACAAGATTTGGATGATGTATTTAAAACAAACAAACTCAAAAAATATGTTCTTGTTATCAAACAATGGATAGAACATACAGAACTTATAGAACTGACCATAGATGACACAAACACTAGACATAACTAATAGATCAGACATAATTGAAAACAAACACTAGATAAAACAGACAAGATGGATATAACATACATAAATGAAACAAATGTCAAACAAAAGTAATGTGGCATCATGTTCTTAAAACCATCAAATACTGGACAAAGAACATCATTATCCATGAGCACAAGACGTCTTGCTTGTTTTAACCCAATAGACAGCAATCAAATGACCTCTAAGTGAAACAAACATAAGATAGAAAGGACATAGTGTTTTGTTTTTCAATTGATCAAGAAATGGACAAAGATGGCTTGTCTACTGGGACAAGATAGTATGTGTGGTGGACAGGACGTCCCAATGGACAACAATCAAATGACTTGAAATTCTAACATGAGCACTCTTTTAAACACAAAACAACAAACTAGTGGTCCTAAACTCAGCAATTCAAAACAAATTAATCTAATGAAAACACTTCAAAAATCCTGATTTACTTACTACATTAAATCAAAATGTGAAATATCAAAAACCCTATAAATTTAATGCAAAGAATATGTATCCAATTCACTATATGTTGCACAGAGTAATGTATCAAATGATTTATGCATGAGCATCTAAATTTATGCAAATGATTAATTAAACCAAACTAAAAGCATGTAGCATGATGACTTGATTACAATAAATTAATAGTAGACAACCTGCATACAACGTGGGATGGACTAGCCAAATGTGGATCCTAAGTGGATACTTAGATGCACATGTGTGTTGGAAGATATCCCATGAAGTCCCAATTTAGTGCTAATTCACCCTAAATGAGTGGTCATGAAATGCATTAGTCAAATGTGACCGGATATGGAACATAAGCACGTGTAATGCATAAGGTGTGCATGGCATGAAACTAAACTATGTTAGATGAAACATAAGTTAATTAATTCTAAAACTAAAACTAATCCTATATTATAGGATAAGAGAAAGATGAAGCAATTGTGGCCTTACAAGTTTAGACACATGCTCGATGAAGACCTAAGGTGAAGATAATAGCTCAGGGTTGTGTTTGATGGCTGCGGATCTCAGATCTGACTTAATATTTGCTTGAGAGAACTATAGGACTATCAAACTTGCAACTTGAAACCCATGGATTTCAAATCTTCAAAAGGCATGAAGTCCCAAAGATTTCATGTCATAGGCGGGATGGTCCAATCTCAAGTTCAAACCTAAGATCCATGCAGAAGATCATAAGGGTAAAACGCTGCCACAACCTTGAACCTGCTCAGCCAGATGCAGCAGCTGATATCATCCAACCTGTCTTCCCTCTTACTCCCCCTCTATGACTGCCAAAGGTCACACTAGAATTCCAACAAAAGAGAAAAACCCATTGAAAATGGCTGAGGGTTTGAGAGGGAGATGAAACTCTCTACCCCGAGCATTTGAGGGAAAGAAAAAACCCTCAGCAATGGCCAAGGGTTTTGAGGAAAAGTAAAACCTTTAAGCCATCGCCGAGGGTTTGAACCCCTGTAATGGTTGAGGGTTTTTGTTGTCAACCAAAGCCCTTGCCCATATAGAAACCCTTTGGCCTTGCCACGGATGTAAAAGAGAGGAATGGAGAGAAAGCAACTACAAGAGTATGGAGGGGAGAGAGAAAGAGAGAGAGTGTGTGAACACACAAAATTTTCATAAATCCAAATGACCATTTTACCTTCACCATGGGAAAAAGAAAACGAAGAGAAAATTTATGAATTTCGTTAAACTAATGGAGAGGTACTCCAATCTCCTGTAAAAACATCTTGGAAAATTTTTTAAACTATGCTTAACAAATTAACAATTATGTATCGTATTGTTCAAATTATACCAAAATATTTTCATAATTAATTTAAACTAATAAAAGATTATCATTTTACCCTACAAGAAAATAACATGAAAAAATTGCTTAACTTTGTTCCTAATTAAGTTTTTCTTGAAGAACTTTCTAATATGTCATATAATTTTTTTAAATCTTAATATAAAAAACTAAAATAATTAAACATAATTAATTTACATTAATATTGTTGATGTAATTAAATAAACTTATAAAAATCTATAAATTGCAAATTTTGACCTCATTGAAAGCAAGTTGCTAACATGCAAAATTTTCTTAGTTTTATCAGTAAACTTTTTTTTTTTTGTAGAACTTTCTAAAATATCAAATAATCATTTTAAAGCTTAAGATGAAAACAAAGGTATTTAAATATAATTATTTGTGTATTACTACTAATGGATGTAACTAAAAGCTAACTAAAACATAGAAGATAAGTTGGTCTTTTATCAGATTAACTCAAGTTAAGTTAATGATAATATGAGCAACTGGTAAGCGAAAACTTGGGTAGTTTTTTTTATATATCTATTTTTCAACTTTTTGGGTGTTTTTTTGGAAAAAAAAATTCCCGTCCGTTTCTATCTGTTCAGAAAACTGTGAATTGTCGCCACTTCTCACTGTTCTGATCGGCCGCTCTCTCCGCTCTTCATTCTTCCGATCAGGGAATAAACACCATCCGTATCAGAGGTAGCGAACTGCGATCCCCCTCTCTCTCTCTATATATATATATATACAATGTCCCTTTTCAGTGTGACATGAATTTTGGATCCTTCTCCGTGCTTTCTTCGTCTCCATTCACCCTCGTCGTTGTTGATATGCCAAGTGTGGTAGATCATACATACAGTGACCTTGTTATCTTTCTGATAGAACCATTGTGCCGTTGTGTTTTCTGTTGCTTCAGTGCCAACAGATCAGAAAAAGCAATTCAGTCGGGATGGATCCTTCTACGGTGCTCTTCAATCAGCTCAAGGTTCTCTCTCTTTCTCTGTCTCTCATTCCAAGTTTTCTGCATTTTATGTTCTTTGCTTATTTGGACATTCTTCTTTTACGCCTGTTTGTTTTTACCATCTCATATGGTAAATACTTCGATTTTGTCAAAGATCCTGGTGAATGCTTTGTGATTTACCTTCTAAGTGTTATCTACGCGTTTGACTTCAAAACGTCTGATGACCACGAAGAGATGAGCGCAATAACTGAAATATTGTTTGCAGATGCTTGTCAAACTATTCTATTTGAATTTGTATTGCTCATGATAGATCGTGCACCTTTTCTTTACATTTGGACGACCTTGAACTCTCTCAATTCCTGGAAGCAAATGAATTATGTTGTCTACTAAAACTCTCTGAATTCTGTTGCATTACATATAAATATATACAATGAAAACATAGATGCATTGTCTTGCAATGTCACTATTTGCAAACAAAAAAAAAATTATCGACTTAGCTAAATTACTACGGCAATTATTCTGGACAACGTTGTCTAGCTAAGTGAACTGCCTAAAATTATTCTGGACAGTGTTGTCTATGAGTAGCTAAGTGAACTGCCTAAATCTTTTCATCTTGTCTCTTAATTATGTCTTAAGGCATATTTAACTTTCTTCTTGTAATTTTTTGTATGCTGAACTTTGTGCAGGCAGCAGACCCATTCTTCCTGTTAGCTGGTCCGAACGTCATAGAGTCTGAAGAGCATGTCTTAACGATGGCCAGGCGGATTAAAGATATCACTTCAAAGTACGTAAATCAAGGATAACGTTATTCTTTTGTTTCTAAAGGACCATGTGTTATGCTTTGTTTTAATCTTACTAATGTGAAGTTGATATACCCAATTTTCTAGAGTTGGTTTGAAGCTTGTCTTCAAGTCAAGCTTTGATAAAGCTAATCGAACATCCTCAAAGTCATTCCGTGGTCCAGGTCTAGAGGATGGACTGAAGGTAGCACAATCTAACCGGCATTCAAATTTTCCTATCTTTAATAACTAGTTGCAGTGTGTTTTCTGTGATTGCTTCACTTAGTCAGCATTCACCTGTTGCAAGTTATTCATTCAATATGGTTTATTGCAATTCTGTAATGCATTAACCTCCCTACAAGTCTTTTGCGGCATTTAAATGATTCTTCTTCATTTTCTCTTTTCTAATAGATCTATGCTGTTAAGTTTCTCTATCATCTGTGACAGGTGTATCTGCAGCAGCTGTCTTTTGCAGGAGAAGCAGTTTTTTTCTTGTATTAGCATGCTTAATTTCTTTCTACATATGGCATATCTCTGGAATTTGACACAAAAATCTCTTATTGTTGAAATGATTCCAGCAGCTGATATTGCTCTCTATTACAACAAAACTGATGCTTCCTTTTGCTGTCTCTCCTTTTTCATCATCTGTCAACAGCAATACCAATATCATGCACATGCACATATTTCTGCATGCATAGAAACATGAACACAACGTAATGCATACTCATTTATCTACGTTGACCTGGAACTTATTGCAGTCAACTGCTAGCGGTCTTATAATTAATGATTCAAGGACATAATGCTAAATTCGGCATGTTCTCACTTGCAGCTGGAACTATGTTGTGATAGTGCTATAGAAGCATTACTTCTATGTATATTAAAGTTAATGGAATTCAATCAATGTGGGAAGATGATAAAATGTTCAAAGAAATGCTTCTTTGTGTAAATCATGTAAATTATTGGAAAAATCATATATATGTATATATATATATATAATTATATATATATAGGGTGTTTGTGTATTTCTGTTCATTATGTATATTTTTTGTATTTTTATGTAGTGCAAGTCTGGCCAAAGAAGGATTTTGACCAGACTAAAGTTATCTGTTGGCTGGCTCCAATGGCACTAGTGGAAGCAGTTGGAGCTGGTCCAATGGCTAGCTCTTTTCGGTTCTTTCCTTCTTTATATATTGTGCTCTCTTCTTCTTTGTAAGCATTCCTCTTTCAGCCTTTTGGCTTTTTTAATGAGATAATGTCATTGTTTTGTTTTCTTGTGACTTAGGGCACAAGGGTGCCTGTGTGATGATATTTTATGTTTCTTGATAGCCTTTTGGCTTTTTTAATGAGATCATTAGTCATTGTTCTGTTTTTTTGTGACTTAGGGCACAAGGGTGCTTGTGTGATGATATTTTATGTTTCTTGAGAGCCTTTTGGTTTTTTTAATGAGATCATTAGTCATTGTTTTGTTTTTTTGTGACTTAGGGCACAATCGTGCTTGTTTTATGATATTTTATGTTTCTTGAGAGCCTTTATGTATATTTTTTGTATTTTTATGTAGTGCAAGTCTGGCCAAAGAAGGATTTTGACCAGACTAAAGTTATCTGTTGGCTGGCTCCAATGGCACTAGTGGAAGCAGTTGGAGCTGGTCCAATGGCTAGCTCTTTTCGGTTCTTTCCTTCTTTATATATTGAGCTCTCTTCTTCTTTGTAAGCATTCCTCTTTCAGCCTTTTGGCTTTTTTAATGAGATAATGTCATTGTTTTGTTTTTTTGTGACTTAGGGCACAAGGGTGCCTGTGTGATGATATTTTATGTTTCTTGATAGCCTTTTGGCTTTTTTAATGAGATCATTAGTCATTGTTTTGTTTTTTTGTGACTTAGGGCACAAGGGTGCTTGTGTGATGATATTTTATGTTTCTTGAGAGCCTTTTGGGTTTTTTAATGAGATCATTAGTCATTGTTTTGTTTTTTTGTGACTTAGGGCACAATGGTGCTTGTTTTATGATATTTTATGTTTCTTGAGAGCCTTTTGTGTGGAGAGTTCTCTCAAGTGATTGCGACTGATCGAGTGTTCTATGACTTGTGCTTTTAAGGACACTCTCACATAAATAATATCTCTTTGTCACAGAGATGTAGGTATCTGTAGATACAGAGTCCTTGACGGACACAAAAATGCAGGCACACATAACTAATACAAAGCTGTGAAGATTCATGGTTAAGAGGGCTGACTTAACTATCATAGAACATAAAAATAGTTAGCTCACCATTCAACAGTTGCAAATGTCTTCAATATTTTTGAAAATATTTCAATGTTTTGGTCATTGAATCCAGCTGATAATACCAGTGAAATATTGTAAAAATCCTTCTAAGTATCACCAAACATAAGAATGCCATGATAAATGAAATACTGGCGATGTTTCATCATGATATTCCTAACAAGATCTCAAAAAGTTCATCTATTTCCTACTTGTAAGCAATCTTTTGTCTTTTTTCTTTCATTTATGTTTTCAAAAGGTTTATCCAAGAAAATTCTAGAAGACTTTTTCTCATAGTATTGTTTTTTTTTTTATTTACATTTTCAAGTATTGAACTCCTGAAAATTTCCCAATATTTTCCACAGGAAAGCCACATCTTGAAAAAACTTCCAAGAAAAACCTTGCCAAGAAATTGCTGAAAGTGGTATTGGTGGCTGTGATTTGAAAGCATGAATAAAGAAGGAACACTATTTTTTAAAAAAAGATGGCTATTCAGAAACGTGAATAGAGATGGAAACCGAAGAATTACAGTTTTCTGGAAATCTGACTTAAGAAATTTGTTCAGCTTCTGGAAATCAAGCATATTTCTTAAAGTAAAATTAATCAGGTGAAGAGAATAGACTTCTTTTCGATATCTACCATGATTATTTTCATCAGTGCAGCGCTCTGTTGTAGTCATAATGTTTAGCCACTTCTTGAGCTTCGTTCTTAGTCGCAACATCTATAGGCCATTTTTTGGAGAGAGAGAGAGAGAGAATTTGTGAGTTTTTTTTTTTAATATGAATAATTTGATTGAAGGAGAAAACAGTTCATTCACTTTATTGAATGAATTCAAAGGATTCAAATTTGATATACACAACAGTAACAATTGCACACACTTTTATATTTTAGGACCAGCTGGGAACTCCAGGTGCCCCCTCCTGCTACCATTAAAAAATATTCCATATTTTTTCATGCTTTTTGTTCATAAAACCTTATACATATACATTATTCAGTAAAAATCAAGGCTTGGATCATGTGGCCTATGTTGTGAATCTGTAATTCACAATTTTAGAGTCCAATGTCTCTGAGTATACTTAAATTAGAAATGGAGACCTCACCATGAAGTAAATCATCATATCTATTATCCAACCAATTGGGAAAACATGTATGAATAATAATAAATAATAATATGAATAAGACTTCACATGGTTTCAGGTTGTTCAGAAAGTTCTCTCATTTTAGAACATCACTGTGCAAATTGACCATATAAATGCGAACTTCATGTTTAAAAATTTTAGAGATCCAAATGAATTCATTTTTTTGTTGTTATAGGAAGGTTTTCACAAGCCAGAAAGATTGTGGATGTTGATATTTAGACTGGATAAAACCTTGTGTATATCCAAAGACATGGTCTTATTCCATTGTCTAGGTATTCAGACATGGAGATTACATTCATATTGTAGTTCAAATGGTGGCCCTGCAGTTATCTCCTCTTTATTTAGTTTACCTTCCTACTAGGAAAACCTGCACAAACTGCAACCTGGGTCTCACTTGGCAGCCTTTAGTGTCAATGGTTGCTTCCATACAACCACTGATACTCTTCTCGCCAATCTTTTCCTTGGAAGGCTTGTTCTTGGTGCGATTTTTCTTGGGGAAATCTCATAAGCCTTAAGACACACAAAAAAAAAATGAGACAAGTTTTTCTGGTATTTTTCATGCAAAACATGAAATGAATACAAGAAATTTTTGGAACTTAAAATAAACAAAGAAAAAGTCATATGCTTGAGAATTGTAAAAAACGAGGTTTTTTTCTGTCTCAGGAAAATATTGGTACTGGCGTCAAAATGGTGTTAATGTCAGGACATTTTCAAGACGTTGGAGATATTTATGACTATGCTTTCGCATTCATGAAATTAATTCGGAAGATTATTTTTCTTTAGATTTAACCATGGCTATGTTCTCCTTCTTATTGCTAGACTTTCATTATTGACAGATCCTTGAAAAGGTTAAGACAACATTTGACCTTCCAATAGTGACGGATGTTCATGAGGCAGCCCAGGTAGTTCTTTTGGTCTAATATGATGAAATTTGGAATTTAGATATATTTGCAGCATTTTCACCATTTATGTTGGTTTTACCAATGCACAGGTAGTTCTTTTAGTCTAATATGATGAAATTTGGATTTTAGATATATTTGCAGCATTTTCACCATTTATGTTGGTTTTACCAATGCAATTTCTAAATGCATTTACTTTTTATCATGTACTTTTTGTTGCATTGTATTACTTTTATTTGTCGCTGTGAGGCATCCAGATCCAGCCTGATTTTTGAGGGGAAATAGATTCTCGCCATGACCTGACAATGAGAGAGAAGAGAACAAGGAAGGTGTTTCCAGCATCAACCTGACCTCCTACCCTTCAAAATGGTCTCCTAGTTCCTTCTGCAGTCAATTAACCTACCTGAAAAACTGGGAGCTGATAGATTGATAGAGAAGATAAGAAAATGCAAAAATAGGGGTTCAGCCTTCCTTGTATCTGGTAAATAGATAAGGCAACTGAAAAGATACATTTCAGGCAATGATTTGAAAAATGATATGCAGTCAGTTTATCTCACAGCAACATCAGTGTCAGACTAGATTATGTGGTAAATATATCACATTCTTTCAACCTTTTTGTTCTTTTTACCCAAACCTGGGAAAATTAAATATTTAACACATTGCAGCTCTTGTTTGCAGTAACACCGTTGGATATTCATCTGTTGGATTCAAATACACTTCACAACTGAGTTGTATAAAGTATGTGTTAGGGACAATACCAATAAGGCTTGTGTGGAGAGCCCGATGCATTCCTTAGTTCAGTCTTTAGTCTACTGTGTTTTGGGTCCTTTGTTATGACCACAGTCACAGAAAACATGTTTTTTTTTGGGAAAAAAAAACGTGATAAATTAAATGGCCATTTAAAACTTAAAAAAATGTGTTTTTTTAAAAAACGTTAACAAAAAAAAAGCATTTTTAACACGTTTTTTTCACTTTTTTCAGTTTTTTAAATGCCAAACAGTTTTTTTTTTCATTTTTCATTTTTTATTTGTTGCAAATCTACTTATCTTTTGATATTTGTGTTATTAGTTTCTCACTTATTTTATTTTATTCCCATTTTTAGTTTTTTAAAATTTTTAAAAATTTACCGCATTTTTCCTGTTTTTTTTCTCGTTTTTTCAAGCTCGTTCTATTATAGCAAAAAAAAATCTCACCGTTTAAAACTCTAAGACGTTACTTATGACTATGGTTATGACCCTGCGAGTCAGTCAGCCTATAATAGGGTCGGGTGGCCAGTCGAATTATGGAATAGACCCAGCCCACAACACTCTATATATTGTAGGGGGAGTTAACCCTAAAAGGCAATGAAGAATTTGAGTCATTAAGACAAAGCTGGGATCTGTCTCTCGTGTGGGTGAGTGTGAAATAGGAGTTAACAAGAACAGTGCTACCAAATGGTATCAGAGCCGATGGGCAACAAGGTTACCGCGAGGGACGCCATGGCTGCCATCGATGCTCACCGGACCAGAATGGAGGAGATTATGGAGACGGTGGATCGACATTTCCAAGCAATGGAGCTTAGTACCAAGAGGCAGACGCAAGAATGCAGTCGTTTCTAGCAGAGCACCAGTCTTTCGCGACAACGATTTCCTTTTCATAATATCAACAAAAAAGCTTCTAAACCTTTTGAGATTGTCTATTCTGATGTATGCGGGCCAGCTCCCATTGATTCCTTGTTTGGCTCTTGCTATTATTGTTGCATTGAAGAGTAGGGAAGGACGAGAGGAAGGAGGAGAGAAAGGTTGCAGCTCTCCAATCTGTCGGCTGCACCTCTTTTCATTAGATTAATAATAAGCTTAGGGTTAAGACTAACCCTTTACATAAAGAGTCCACTAAAATTTTAAAATTCAGAAAGCTACCTAAAACAAAAAAACAAATCATTTTCTCAACACTCCCCCTCAAGCTGGAGCATAGATGTCTATCATGCTCAGCTTGTTACAACACTTCATAAAATTGGATATGGGAATAGCCTTAGTAAATATATCTGCAGGTTGGTCTTCGGAAGCAACATACTCAATAGAGATAATCCCTGATTGGACCAAATCTCTAATGTAATGACAATCAACTTCAATATGTTTGGTTCATTCGTGGAAGACCGGATTATTTGCTATGTAAGTAGCCGCTTTATTATCACACTGCATTTTTATAGGCAGCTCAACCTGAATTCCAAGGCCTTCTAGTATACCTTTCACCCATGGTATCTCAGTGGCTGTTTGAGCCATGGCGCGATATTCTGACTCTGCACTTGAACGAGCAACAACGGCTTGCTTTTTACTTCTCCAAGAGACTAAGTTACCACCAACAAAGACACAGAATCCCGTAGTGGACTTCCTATCATCAACTGAGCCTGCATAATCTGCATCAGAGTAAGCCTCTATTTGAAGTGAGTTGCTTCTTCTAAATAATAAACCTTTTCCAGGAGAGCTTTTTAGAAACTTCAATAGTAACATAGCTGCATCCCAATGGGCCTTCCTCGGCTTGTCCATAAATTGGCTTAGTTTTCTCACAGCAAAAGATATATCCGGTCTAGTAATTGTTACATATAGTAACTTCCCAATGAGAGACCGATATGATTTGCTATCAACAGGTTCAGATTTGTCATCATATAAGTGAGTACGAGAATTCATAGGTATAGAAGCTGGTTTAGTTCCAGTCATACCTGTTTCTTGAAGCAAATCAAGAACATATTTTCTTTGCGAAAGGACGAGGCCTTCTTTGCTCCTTGCCGCTTCTATCCCCAAGAAGTAACGTAAAGAACCAAGGTCTTTAGTAACAAAATGTTGTTGCAAGTACTCCTTAGTGTCCTGTATTTCTTGTTCATTGTCACCAGTCAAAATAATATCATCCACATATACCACCATAACAACTATACTGCTGGAAGTCCTTTTTATGAACAATGAATGATCTAGAGGCGATCTCTGAAACTCAAACTTAGACACAACATCACACAACTTCTGAAACCATGCTCTGGGACTCTGTTTCAAACCATATATAGCTTTCTTTAACAGACATACCTTAGTACACTCCCCCTGTTTCTCAAATCCGGGTGGCTGCTGCATATAGACAACTTCAGTTAAATCCCCATAAAGGAATGCATTTTTGACATCGAGTTGGTACATGTTCCAACCATAATGAACCACAACAGAGATGATGAGCCGTATAGTGCCCAAACGTGCCACAGGAGAAAAGGTTTCAAAGAAATCAACACCATATGTTTGTGTGTACCCTTTTGCTACCAAACGTGCCTTGTAGCGTTCAATTGTACCATCTGAATTGTACTTGATAGTGAAAACCCATTTCGAGCCGACAATATCAGCCCCATAAGGAGGTTCAACGAGATCCCAAGTGTGACGAGATAATAAAGAGTCCATCTCCTCCTTCATAGCTTGGTGCCACTTAGTGTCCAACATAGCTTGTTCGTGTGAAATAGGAATGGAAGTAGCTGACAAGGCATCAATAAATTTGCACATATGATTTCCAACATGAGCTGTACTAACAAACTTGGAAAGAGGATGAATTGTACATTGTCTAATTCCTTTACGCAGAGCAATAAGTAATTCATCAAGAACAAGAGCATTATTGGAACACTCAGGTATGTTATGTAATTCAAAACTACTTACCTCCTGAAAGCAAGATGGTGCTGGGTCATTAGATGATGGAATTCTTCTTGAATATGTGAGAGGAGGATCTTTGAACCGTGGAATGGAGGGTGAAGATGAACAAGGAAGTGACTCAAGAGGAATTGGGAGTGGAACTGAAGAAGGCATCTCAGACTTTGAATTCGAAGGTTCTGCAAGAAAGAATGGAGATGACTCGTGAAAGGTTACATCGGCACTGACAAACTCTCGATTGGATGTAGGATCAAAGCAACGATAACCTTTTTGATTTTTAGAGTATCCCACAAACACACATTTAGTTGCTTGAGCAGCTAGTTTATCTCGATTAGGACCAAGTTTGTGGACAAAACCAATGTTGTAAAAAGCGTATCGTAAGCCGTATCGGTCTGGCTTTAAGATACGCTGTATCGTAAAATATCGTAACGTATCGTAACCGTATCGTTTTTTTTTAATAAATCAAAAAAATAAGAAAAAATTTCAAAAAATTCATAAAAAATCAGTAAAAAACAAGAATAATATGTTCTTCATAAAAAACACATAGAT